>CAWUFW010017629.1:0-253950 GCA_963921515.1 Calotriton arnoldi | reverse complement strand
CCCCTCTAACTGACGTGCCACTCTAAGTTTAGCTTTTAAAAAAAATAAATAAATAACACTCATGATATTTACACATATTAGGCGTTTAAAAAAATCTATGGATGAGTTGTTTACTGTCTTTGTGCCTTGTGTCATTTGTGAGGGGCAGTGTGACTGAGGCACAGAGGGACATAGGGGATATGGGCACAGAGAGACAGGGAATGAGGAATTGAGGCACATGGATAAGGACGAGGGACAGGGATTGACAGAGGGATAGAAACAGAAGACAGCAATAGACAAACGACAAGGGACAGATATACAGGGCATAGGGACTGGCAAGAGACAGCAACAGAGGGGCAGGGAAAACCTGGGAGGGGGAAGGACAGAAACAGATAGAGTGGCAGGGACAGGAACTAAAACAGTGAGGTGAATATGGGCAAAGAAATAGAAGGAACAAGGACTTGAGCACAGGATAACGGGGAGGGGCTGGAACAGCGATCAGGGAACAGAAAGAGGGACAGAGAGAAGAACACAGGAAGAGAGAGGACGACAGAGATGGGTACAGAGCAGGAGAGGCACAGAGGGTGTAGAAGTATGTAGGAGTAAGTAAGAGTTGAAATAAAAAGGAGTAAGAGTGGGATTAGGTAGACAAAAAGTGAGGTAAGCAGGGTATTAGAATAAAGTAAAGAGGTGTAGGAGAAGAAGTAGTGTAATTAGACGGGGTAATGAGGGATAGGTTGGACTAGATGTGGGAGTAATTAGAAGTAATCGAAGTGACTGTAGGGCTCAAAAGTAAGTGTAAAAAGTGAATCTAGTAATAAGTACCTGTAATGCTGAGTATGTAGTGTTAAGTGTAGAAGTAAGAGCAGTAAGCATAGTAATAGCACTAGGGAAAGTAGGACTAAGAATAGGATGAAGTAGGACTAAGTATATGTAAGATAGATGTAAGCAGAAGTAAGTGCAAGCAAGAGATGGCTTAAGTAGGAGTAAGTGTTGCAGTGGTGAGATGCAAGAGTAGGAGTCAGTAAAAGCGAATAGGAGCAGAACTAGGACAATGAGTAAGGAGGAGTAATTAGAAGCATCTCTGTATAAGTGGTAACGGTGTTTGTAATTAGGAGCAAGAGAAGCAGAGTAATAAGTAAGAGTAAGTAAAACTGAGAATAACAGTAAGCAGACATCAAGTATGCATACATAACAGGAAGAAGGAGGGTGTTGGAGGAAGTAGAACTATGAGTAAGTAGTAAAATCATCCATACATTGTAGAAGTTTTCCATAGTTGCTCTTTCTGCCAATTTGGATCCAGAGTTGAACCAAGGAATGCTACTAAGTAAGACTGTGAGTAGCTGGGCAAGGCTGGTGATCATTGAACTGAATCAACAAACGGAGCAATAGGGGGAAATAAAGATCAGACCGCCCCCCACTCCATCAATTATAAACACAACAAGGTCTGAACTCTATGAAGTGTTGATGGACTGTTCATAGAGTTCAGACCTTGTTGTGTTTATAAATGATCATTGAACTGAGTCAATGAATTTGACTGGGGTCACTCGACTTAACTGAGAGTTTCTCTGTTGGAATGGTAGCCAGTGGGTTGCACTGGGAGTCCCTAGGTTTCACTTGGGTGGATATAGCAGTCAATGTACCTAGCCAGGGAGTCATGGAACCAGAGTAGCAGTCACAGGACCAATATGAGAGTCACTTGGATGAGCGGGTGTTCACTGGAATGAACTGCAGCCCATTGTGCTGGGCTAGGTTGGTCAGAGGGCTAGATTGATGGTCACAGTGTTGATCTGAATCTTACTCAGCAAATCTGTGTTTCACTGGTGTGGCCTAGGGGTCACTATACTGAGATCCAGTGGCCTATTGCTCCTTGGCCCATATCTTGTTATAACCAAGGAGGCATTGAACAGATGACAGCAGACCAAATTGCCTCCAGAGCATACGTTATCTGTCCCAGGTCTCTTAAACAAATGATAATGAAGGAGGGCCTGTTCAGCTGATCTTTAGCACCTTCTTCTCAATGGGAAAAAGGAAACCTTTTCAGCTGCCTCCATTCTACTTGTCGGACACTAACTTCTGGACCAGGCAAACCCAGAACAGGTCACATACAGCCCAGTGTTCTCTGTACAATTGCAAACAGGCAACTGACCACTTTTCAGATGTCCCAAGCCTCAAGTTATGAGGGTAACCTGACAACTACCTCAGTAGCATGCCATTGCAGATGTTGCCAGCCACCCCATACTCCATGAGCCACATAATTTTTGCGCTCTGTAGTAAGATCAGCGGTGTGGTAAGCAATGTCTGCCTGATGGCCATTGAAAAGAACTTGTGCAGACAGGGCTGTATAAAGCTATCTAACCTTGTTTAGAAATTGGGGGCCAATACTGAAGCACTGCAGAATGCAAAAAAGTTAGGACCATTCGATCTGATCAAACGCCTTTTCAGCATCTAGGGAGAATAACACATTTTCGTCCTTATCCGACTTGGTGTGCCAGAGAACATGCAACAGGGTGCTTTGATGTTTATGGGAGGAATGACCAGGTAGAACCCCCACCTGATTTTCATAGACAAGAAGGTGAATCACTTTGCCCAACCTGTTGGCTAGGACTTTGGCAAAAATCTTCATATCACAGTTTAAAATAGAGAATGGTATGGAGTTGGCACAATTGAGTGGATCTCTACCCAGTTTGAGGATGAGTGTGATATGGGCTTAGTTAAATTCCTCCCACAGTGACCCTGTGACCTTGGCTTCCTGGGAAAGTTCCGTAAGGAGGGGGACAGTGAATGATTGGGTGATTTTTAGAATTCCAGCAGACGTTTGCCTTCAATGCATGCTTTCCCACTTGCCATCTGTGAACAGACAAAAATGATGTGTGGGAAAATATCCAACTGATTTTTTGTAGGAAAATCAATAAATTAGTCCCTACATGTGGGAGCCTAGTCCCCAGACGTATTACTTAATTAATTAAACACTCACTAATCTACCCCAAGTTGACTTTCAAACCGAAACTTTATATCTTCTTGAACATACATAAGACAAATCAAACAAATAACAATAACACAGCGATCATCAGTATTTCCTGATTCCTTCCTACCCATACAATCTAAAGCCGGTTGCAAAAAAACCAACAATTCATGCGCAATCATCCGTGTGGGAGATAGTCCAGTACACACATGGGAGGATTACTTCCAACCTCCACACAGTCCCAAAAGTGTGTGGACTTCTCCAATTCATGAAGTCGATGCGTTTTAGCCCACTAAGTCGGGCCTCATCAGGACATGGGCAAAAAGAACTCAATAATGTGCGAGGCCAATTAAACGGGGCAAACACCCAGCTGGGCGGAGGAAAGCCTCCGTAAAAAGTGCCACACTTAGGGCCTCATAACGATGGCGGACGGACTACAGTCCGTGAGACCTGCCGTGTATGAGGTGGCCTCCCCACAATCCGAATTACGATGCGACCGCCACCACGGCGGTCGCATCACCTATATTTTGCATTGTGGCGGGGATGCGGGCAGCAGCCCCGCCGCAATACAAAATATAGAGTGCAGACACATCCCTGCACTACGTGGCAGGCACCATGCGGTGCCTGCCTTATGGTGCAGGGATATGTAGGGGGCACCATAGGTGCCCCCAGGGTACATGTCCCTGCACCTAGGATTAAGGGGGACCCGCTATGAGCCCCCAAATCTGTTTCCACCAGCCGTTTTGCAGCAGATTGACCACCGCAAAACGACCGGCGGAAAGGGATATCATAATCCCAACTGGGCAATGTGAGCGCTCCAACAGGCGGTCGGAAAAGGACCGCCTGTCGGAACCGTGGCGAACGGTCTTTCCGACCGCCACACTTCACCAACGCTTCCCCCTTCATAATAATATGGTGGGCGGAAAAGCGCAGTGCGATGGCGGAGAGCCTGCCACCAACAGGCTGTCAGTGGTAGGCCTTCCGCCATCGTAATCATGCCCTTAGTGTCTCCAGACCAACTTAAAAGCCAGTGGCAAGTCCCTTCCTCCAAGGGCACACCCATCGAGAGGCTTCAAAACAATTATGCTGCACTTCATGTCAATACGAGTACTTCACTGTCGTGGAACACCTTGTATACCGCGGGCACTTGCTCAAACGCGGGGAAGTTAACAGCAACTCCGGGCAGTTGCCATCAGCATGAGGGCCTCCCCTACTTCTTCCTGTGTAATGTCTTGATCTAGTTCCTTCTGGACTCGAGCAGCGAGCCTGGGTAGGCAGATGCGGGACAGAAAAGAGTCTTCATTCATAGTATCTTCCATGTATTCTGATGTATGTAGGTTAGAGAAGAAGGGGGCGAATTCGCTTGCTATGAGATCTGATTGGGTGAGTAACGTGCCAGAGGTATCCCTGACAGGAGAAATCACTGATTTGGACTCCTTTGCTGGAGCTGCAGGGTGAGAATCCATGCTACTTTTTTGCCTTGTTTTTTGTTTCTCTGTTTGATCCACATAAGTGCCTTCTCCGCCACTGGAGTATAGGCTGCATTCAATTCAATTTTATTATGTATTAAGGAGTGAATAAAGGGCCGGCGTGGGACATGTTCGATATGCATCCTGTAAGAATTTAATTTCTGCCTCCAGGGCCAGTCAGGCAGTTTCCGCAGCCTTCCATGCCGTATTGAATTCTTTCATGAGTGCCCCTCTGAGGTAGAATTTGCCTGCTACCCATAGGATCTGTTTCGAGGGATCAGTAGGGATGTTGAAATCTAGATATTTTGTAAGCCAGGAAAGAAGATTTCTTTGTTGTCTGGCATTCTGATTTCAAAGCATCCATTTTCCATGTACACGTTTTAGGCGCTATCAATCATAGGTCTAAAGAAAGGATAATCGGGGCTTGATCAGAGATCTCACAAGTCCAGATCTTAGGCAACACAGGTGCCGTGGTCAGGAAAAGAAACAGCCTGGATTTTGAACCATGGGCAGGGGAGACACAAGTATAGTCTTGTTCCCCAAGGTGTAACAGGCGCCATGGATCATGTAGGGAGAAATCAGTCATAATATCACTAAGAATATCCCAATCTGTGAGTGGCAGAGGTCAGTATGACCAGTTTTATGGAGGAAGGTGTCCATCACAATGTTCCAATCCCTCAAATAAGAACTGGGTGGTAACTGAATTCAGTTAGAACTCTTGTCACTTTTGTGAACCAACTGAGTTTATTGCCCGATGAGGCATAGATGGAGCCCATGACAAAAGTGTGGTCCATGATTCGCAGGTGGGCAAAGACGTCTCGGCCATGTATGCCAGTCCAAGTTTTCAGGACCCTCACTGGCTGTTTATTATGAATGATTAAGGCCACGCTGTTTTTCCTAGGAATGGGCATGGGTCAGAATCCACCTGAAGAGGATCATCTGAGCCTGAAACAGATGGCACCTTTCCCACGCAATTGCGTTTGAGTTTGGCAGAGTCAGTGCAGTAAGATGTATTTCCTGTATCAGAACAATATCCGGTCATTTGGATCCCAAGAAGGCTAGAGTCTTTTTGCTTTTGATAAAATGAGCCATTGAGAGACCAGATGTCCATGTCTGCAAGGAGGTATTGTGTCTTGGTGGAGAGATGTGCAATAAACAAAATAAAAGGGGGGCGGGGAGTGACGGTGTCCACAAGACGAGACAAAACAGATATGCAGATCAGGGCCTGTCAGCAGGGCCCCATCCAACTAACTATGAGTGTGGTAGTGGAGTTCACAGGCATTCTGGTCCTGCGCCATATGGTGATGTACAGAAACAATCCAGTTTAGGGGATGGATGGTGGGAAAGCTTGCGAAGGGGTCCCGTGTTTATAATGTAGAGGAAATCCAAGTGCCTGCGGACCTCAGGGTTTTATAGGACAGCAGGTTTTTTTCCTGTCCGTTGTGCTCTCTCTGTCTTTACTATCAAAGGCAGCATGGAGGGATCCGAGATCATTGCAGAGGGAGATTGAGAGGCATCCATATTCACGGACTGGGTCCTCTCCTATTCTAGCCTCTGTTCAAGCTCTGTGGGATCCTGGAATTCTTTGGCAAAGCCCATGACTGTGATGATCATTAGCACCGGGTATAAAAGACTAAACTGAAGAGCTAGTTTTCTTTGGGCAGGTCACAAGCCGGTTCAGGGGGAGGTGACATGGGCTGTCATCTGGTGAGCTCGCTGGAACTCCAGGAGTGGAGTAAAAGTTAGACCAATGAGTTCCGGAAGAAACATTTGTAGGAAAGCCAATACATCTTGAATGTCCCCCGTCTCTGGAACTCTGAAGATCCGGATGTTATTTCGGCAGCTCCTGTCTTTGACCTAGACCTTTTTGCAGGGTTATGTCCAAACTTTTTGCCTTCTTCCTCCTATTTTTCTGACCTTCTTTTTGTTGACTTTAGGAGTCTGGGCACTTTACAACTGCTAATCAGTGCTTAAGTGCTTTTCCTTTCACCCCTAAAACATGGAATGATTGGTTTACACCTGTTTGGCATATTTGATTTACTTGTAAGTCCCTTGTAAAGTGGTATCCCATATACCCAGGGCCTGTAAATTAAATGCTACTAGTGGGCCTGCAGCACAGATTACGCCACCCACAGAAGTAACCTTTTCAAACCTGTCTCAGGCCTGCCACTGCAGTGCCTGTATGCGTAGTTTACTGTCACATTGACTTGGCATTAAAAACTACTCGCCAAGCCTTGAACTCTCCTTTTACAACATATAGGTCACCCCCAAGGTAATCCCTAGGTAGTGCTATGGACAGGGTGCTATGTAAGTAAAAGGTAGGACATGTGCCTTTATTTTGTGGCATTTCCTGGAAGTGACAAACACCCTATTTTGTCTCTCTCTACTGAGAGGCCTACTCCTCTCATAGGCTAGCATTTGGGAATTCCCTTATATATGTTTAAGTGGTAATTCCTGATCTGAAATCAGTAGCACTGCCATGTTTGGCATGTTTAGAATGGTAGTGATAAATCATGCTTACTGGTGTAGGTGATTTTTTACTACTACACTTCGTACATACTTTCCAGACAGCCAACAAACGGGAAGAGTTGGATGTGACAAGGGTAAATCTGCATACTGATGGTCTACTTGGGCTGGGAGAGAGTGAGGCGTGGCACACTTACATTTGTATAGGCTGTGTCCTACCGTCACACAAAGGGCTGATTTACCCCTTTCTGTACATCTGGAGCCAGGGCTCAGTTGAAAGGGGATGTTGTGCACTTCTAAGGTTTCTTTTGAAGTCACCTCTAAATCAAACACATTTTGAGTATAAGTACAGGGACTCTGACCCCATGTTTTTAGACACTGCGTGGACTTGTAACCAGATGCTGCTGGCTCTACAGACTGCATATTGCCAGAGGAACTGACATGCTGCCAGGAAGAACTGCCACTGGACTTACTTGCTTGTTGTGCTGACCTGTGGTCTGCTAGGTTGCAAGAAGGACTGCCACTTTGCACAAGGATCCTGATGTACTTGCCTGCTGCCTGTTCTCTGCTCTCGTGTCCTCAGTGCTCTGAAGTACTGTGAAGCCCCTAATAAACATGCAAGCATTTTGCCAGCATTTATTCCAAGTGGGTTCATCAGTTCTCCAGGGCTCACAGCAGTACCTTATACACTGTATTTGTAGTGCAGATGCTCCATGCCCTAGGTCCTTACAGCAAGTTATGTATGATTACTGCAATACCGATACCTGAGTAGGGGATATTACGGCGATACATGTGGATGTTTACTCCTACATCCTTCTTGGCAAAAGGACTATGTGATTTCCCATAGTTTCCATAGCCTATACAGTTGCATTTCATGCCCTGACATCTATTGTATGTCCTGTAGATCCTTGCATTGTCAGGATAACAAGTTCTGCTTCATGATTTGCGTAATATGCACTGTAAGTTTTTTTTTTTTTTATGACATATGCAACATAGGAGCCGTTCTCTTTATTGCACTAATTATGGTGTTTGACTATTGCCTAGCTGGAAAAGTAATTATTGGTTTATGTAATTTTGATCTTTGTTTTATGTACAATATATGAGATATTTTTATTTAACTTGTGTGGAGTCTCTTTTGTGGTGTATTCATAGTATTGCTGGTGTGTGTGTTGCACAAACGCTTTACACATTGCCTCTAGGGATAAGCCTGACTGCTCTGAGCCAAGCAACCAAGGGGGTGAACATAGGTTATCTTTGGTGTGTAACTTACTTGCCCTGAGTAGAGTGGTGGCTTTTGCATGGCTTAGGTGCATGCACTACCCATCCAGAAACCCCATTTCTAACACGGGTCAGTCAGCTTCTTTTGGGTATTCCAAAGTACTGTGCTCCAGGTCATTGTTTCAGCCACTTTGAGGTCTAAGTCATCAAGGCGTTTATCCATCAAATCTAGTCTAGGGCACATATGCAATATTTCACCTTTGAGGGTCTGGAGTACCTGGTTGGTTTCTGTTGTGGAATGTTCTGCCGTGAAGATCCTGGATTTGAGTTCGCCCATAATCGAATCAAGTGTCACGCTGGAGGCCATTGCACATGTGTCAAGGTCAGCGGGCTGATTAGGCCTAGTGGCTTCCACAAAAGTGAGTTGTTGAGCTGTTCTTTTACCTCCGGTCATCTGCAGTATCAGGTCAAGAGATAGTTAAAGTGTTGCTCCTTATTCCCACCTATGTGTCTCATGTGGGGTAAGGAAGCATCTGGGAGAGTGTAATAAGTGATGTCACTCTTGGTTAATGGAGTGAGGGCATAGAATATGAAAAAAATAAGCTGTCCCAGTGCGCCTTGTTTCCACCAGAGAGGACCTTGATGGTCAGGAAAGTGAAAGTGCTCGACAGCCCCATCAGCCCAAAGCAACACAGGGGGATCAGCCTTCGTGTCCAGCGTGGTAGACTGTCGGGAAGAGAAGCATGACCGAATGGTGAAACATCCCGCATTCATCCCTCAGTGAGCTCCGCAAGAGATGCTTGTGAGGCACAGTTCGAGGTGAGGTAGAACAAAAACAAGCATCTGGGAGGCAGCTTACTGATATGAAGGGGAACAGAAGCACCATCACCTCCCGGTAGAAGGTTCCAGTCTACAGCCTCTGGAGATTGAGAAGATATAGTGCCTTGAGAGCACTGGCCAGAGGTTGTCGGCAGTTCATGGGCAACCTGGAATTACGATCAGCTGCAGAGGGTCAGCACGGCACCATGGAGAGCCTCGACGATTGAAAATGAGGGGAGTGAGCAGTGGCAGTACTTGTCAAGCCAGAGGTAAGGCCTGTGATACTGCCTTCAGATCCTCACCGCCAGGAGCAGTGCAGCACCGTAATCATGCCAATCGGAAGCTGCAGGCAGTCCGCTATTGGAGGGAAGTAGCAGGTGTCAGCACAGAACAGACAGACAGTGTATCCAGACTTGAAGAGGAACCGGGAGGTAGCTTCCAGCACGTAGGAGCACCAGCACCTCCCTGGTAGGCTGCATCTACTGCAATCCGTCAGCATAGAAAGAGCCATGGGCCTCAGGAGAAGGCTGTACCTAAAATCCCTCAGTGCAGTGACAGGTAGCTTGGAGTTTCAGCAAGCACGTGGGCCAAGGGACAGGAGCATTTTTTGGGTTCCCTGTAGGGAGATGGAAGGGATGGATCGTACCAGCTGAAGTACATACAGGGCAGGGGATGTCGGAGCTACACTAGGTAGCAACCATCTTCAGTGCTTCATAACTCCACCCCACCTCCCCCGGACACTGATCTGGATGTAGTGTCTGGCCAAAGGCTGGACACAGGATGTGACTAAGGCTTCAACTTTCACTCACACAACCAAATGAATGGCCAAACATTCTGGGCAGTGATTCTAAGAATTCGAGCCTGCTTGTATGGCCTACCCAAAGGCCATGGCCATGTAAAGCTCAATACTGAAAAGACTGAGGTCATTGAGTTTGTTCAGAAGCCCTCTGTATGGAGCCAACTATGGTGGCCCCCTGAGGCTGGGAACTGTCCTGTTCTCGTGACCAAGGCTAGGAACCTTGGATTTATGTTTGACAGTGATCTAAAGCTTGCTCAACAAATTAATCAAGTATCTTTTACTTGCTTCTTCACGCTGGAAGTTCTGCGCAAAATTCTGCCATTTATCCCACTTACCCTTAGGAAAACGGTAGTTGGAGCCCTGGTTCTCTCCAGAGTCGATTACTGCAACGCCTTATACTTGGGAGTAGATAAAGGTCAAATCACCAAACTCCAATCATTGCAGAATGCGGCTGCTCGTGTACTACTTGATCTCCCCAAACATCACCCCACGTCTGCCAGGATTAAACAGCTTCATTGGCTTCCGGTTCGGCAGAGAGTGGATTTTAAGGCCCTCTGTCTTGTACACAAGGCTCTGTAAGGAGGAGGAGCTCCGGACATTCAACATCTATTCCCCCGGTATTCGCCACAACGCTGCCTCAGGTCAGCCAATACAGGACTGATCCTGGTCCCCAAGATAAAAAGAGGCAGATGGGGAGGAAAGGGCTTCTCGTATCAAGCGGCCAAACTGTGGAACTCCCTCCCCACTCTGATCAGACTACAGTCGAACAGAGCTCTTTTTAGAAAATTGATAAAGACATGGCTCTTTCCCTAAGCTCGAGAATAATTAGCGTAAGCTTCGGTATCCACTCACCTCAGCGCCAAGACGCCTCGGCAATAGTGCGCTTTATAAGATCTCAGTCAGTCAGTCATATCAAACCTAGATACAGCTCCGATCTGCTGTCCAGCACCGAGCAGAAGGTTGTGATATGGGTGATATGGGTGATCTCACCATTGATGTCATTTGAGATTTCATCAGTGATATCATGTGAGCTTATGAGCAGTGTATGGTGGGAACATGAATTATGGTTCGTGCAATGAACCACTTTGACGGTAAAAGCAAGCAGAAACCAGAATAGAAAATTCACCAAATAAATTTACTGTGCCATCTGGAAAACAACAATTCAGAGCATTCCTACACATTGCAAACAAGATAGTGCAAACCTTATCACATGGTTCTGTTTCTCTTTCCCTCTATATAACAATGGAACTCCAGGTAAAATCACTCCTTCCTTATACACCAACAAATTTTGCTTTGTGGGAAATGTATTGTTTTGTAGTGTGGTTTGTGGCCTCATTGTCTACATTGCTAAGTTAGCTTAGGCCTGGCTGTCATGATGCCTTATTTGCACACGTTACTTTGTGACTTTGTTTTTCCAGACTCTGCTTGAGCCCGGCTATATTAGAACTGTCTGCCTTTTTGCCTTTCACCTTTTCTCATGTTCCCTGTGGGTTTCGTCTACACACCATGTACAAGGTCGAAAAACAACGTTCCTTGTTATTGCTGATCTGGTCAGCCCCTCGCACTTAGACATAACACGAAATACAGCTGCACTGGAGAAATTTGTGTGCTTTTAATATTGTGAGTGATCTCCCTGTTGGTGACACTTGGAGAAAAACCTTTCCAGGGAGAAGAGCTGTGCTTGTCTGATGATGTAAACCTTGCATCTAGATATTGAGGTATAGGGGTCCGCCTGACAAAGCCCAGAGGTCTTCTATTTTTATAATAAACTAGTTACTAGCACGGGGAGGGTGGTAAGGCAATTTAGCCCTATATCCACTGTCTTTCTAAAATGCTGTCCCCGTTTGTATTCTATGGAATTGTAACCATGCTTATTATTTTATCGTTATGCATTATGCTGATAGTACTGGCACGTGTACTTTATCTTAGAGCACGATAGTTGAAATAAACATTTTAAACTATACAGTGTCTCTTATTACGCACGTTATGGAAAAGTATGAGTGAGTAATGAAAGAGTGTTCTTGCTCCCGCGATTCCTGAGAAAGTCAGTGTTCTGGGATGTCTAATCATTGGTAGCTTCGCTGTAGTACGGAGAACGAATGAGACGCTAAAGCTAGTCGGATTGGGATTGTGGGTACTAAGGTGCATGGTTGGTACACCACTATACACCGAGGTCCTATTTTCCTGTGCATAGCTCTGTATATGATACAAAAGGGGATGATGGACGGAACGTTTGAGCCAATCAAACACTCACCCCCAGTCAACTGATCTGGGTTTAATCCATCATCATTCTTTAGCTCACTCCACCACCCCAGTTCAGACATGGCCATATGCAAATCAGTCTGACCCTGTGCCTCATGGGAACAGTCCAGCCCGAACTGCCAAGCCATGTCTTCCCTGGACCGGAAACAAGCATCCTAGGACCGGTTTCTGGCATTCCAGCCGTCATCAGCCAGGCTTGCTTGAATCCAGTGGCAAAGTGAGCAAGGGACCCACGTCTGGGCATACCCCGCCAACTTAGGGCGAACAAAGCGATACAAAGGGGATGATGGACGGAACGTTTGAGCCAATCAAACACTCACCCCCAGTCAACTGATCTGGGTTTAATCCATCATCATTCTTTAGCTCACTCCACCACCCCAGTTCAGACATGGCCATATGCAAATCAGTCTGACCCTGTGCCTCATGGGAACAGTCCAGCCCGAACTGCCAAGCCATGTCTTCCCTGGACCGGAAACAAGCATCCTAGGACCGGTTTCTGGCATTCCAGCCGTCATCAGCCAGGCTTGCTTGAATCCAGTGGCAAAGTGAGCAAAGGACCCACGTCTGGGCATACCCCGCCAACTTAGGGCGAACAAAGCGATACAAAGGGGATGATGGACGGAACATTTGAGCCAATCAAACACTCACCCCAGTCAACTGATCTGGGTTTAATCCATCATCATTCTTTAGCTCACTCCACCACCCCAGTTCAGACATGGCCATATGCAAATCAGTCTGACCCTGTGCCTCATGGGAACAGTCCAGCCCGAACTGCCAAGCCATGTCTTCCCTGGACCGGAAACAAGCATCCTAGGACCGGTTTCTGGCATTCCAGCCGTCATCAGCCAGGCTTGCTTGAATCCAGTGGCAAAGTGAGCAAGGGACCCACGTCTGGGCATACCCCGCCAACTTAGGGCGAACAAAGCGATACAAAGGGGATGATGGACGGAACGTTTGAGCCAATCAAACACTCACCCCTAGTCAACTGATCTGGGTTTAATCCATCATCATTCTTTAGCTCACTCCACCACCCCAGTTCAGACATGGCCATATGCAAATCAGTCTGACCCTGTGCCTCATGGGAACAGTCCAGCCCGAACTGCCAAGCCATGTCTTCCCTGGACTGGAAACAAGCATCCTAGGACCGGTTTCTGGCATTCCAGCCATCATCAGCCAGGCTTGCTTGAATCCAGTGGCAAAGTGAGCAAGGGACCCACGTCTGGGCATACCCCCGCCAACTTAGGGCGAACAAAGCGATACAAAGGGGATGATGGACGGAACGTTTGAGCCAATCAAACACTCACCCCCAGTCAACTGATCTGGGTTTAATCCATCATCATTCTTTAGCTCACTCCACCACCCCAGTTCAGACATGGCCATATGCAAATCAGTCTGACCCTGTGCCTCATGGGAACAGTCCAGCCCGAACTGCCAAGCCATGTCTTCCCTGGACCGGAAACAAGCATCCTAGGACCGGTTTCTGGCATTCCAGCCGTCATCAGCCAGGCTTGCTTGAATCCAGTGGCAAAGTGAGCAAGGGACCCACGTCTGGGCATACCCCCGCCAACTTAGGGCGAACAAAGCGATACAAAGGGATGATGGACGGAACGTTTGAGCCAATCAAACACTCACCTCCAGTCAACTGATCTGGGTTTAATCCATCATCATTCTTTAGCTCACTCCACCACCCCAGTTCAGACATGGCCATATGCAAATCAGTCTGACCCTGTGCCTCATGGGAACAGTCCAGCCCGAACTGCCAAGCCATGTCTTCCCTGGACCGGAAACAAGCATCCTAGGACCGGTTTCTGGCATTCCAGCCGTCATCAGCCAGGCTTGCTTGAATCCAGTGGCAAAGTGAGCAAGGGACCCACGTCTGGGCATACCCCCGCCAACTTAGGACGAACAAAGCGGGCTGGACTGTTCCCATGAGGCACAGGGTCAGACTGATTTGCATATGGCCATGTCTGAACTGGGGTGGTGGAGTGAGCTAAAGAATGATGATGGATTAAACCCAGATCAGTTGACTGGGGGTGAGTGTTTGATTGGCTCAAACGTTCCGTCCATCATCCCCTTTGTATCAGCTTGTTCGCCCTAAGTTGGCGGGGGTATGCTCAGACGTGGGTCCCTTGCTCACTTTGCCACTGGATTCAAGCAAGCCTGTGATGACGGCTGGAATGCCAGAAACCGGTCCTAGGATGCTTGTTTCCAGTCCAGGGAAGACATGGCTTGGCAGTTCAGGCTGGACTGTTCCCATGAGGCACAGGGTCAGACTGATTTGCATATGGCCATGTCTGAACTGGGGTGGTGGAGTGAGCTAAAGAATGATGATGGATTAAACCCAGATCAGTTGACTGGGGTGAGTGTTTGATTGGCTCAAACGCTCCGTCCATCATCCCCTTTGTAATCGACTTTGTTCGCCTCTAAGTTGGCGGGGTATGCCCAGACGTGGGTCCCTTGCTCACTTTGCCACTGGATTCAAGCAAGCCTGGCTGATGATGGCTGAAATGCCAGAAACCGGTCCTAGGATGCTTGTTTCGGTCCAGGGAAGACATGGCTTGGCAGTTCAGGCTGGACTGTTCCCATGAGGCACAGGGTCAGACTGATTTGCATATGGCCATGTCTGAACTGAGGTGGTGGAGTGAGCTAAAGAATGATGATGGATTAAACCCAGATCATTTGACTGGGGGTGAGTGTTTGATTGGCTCAAGCGCTCCGTCCATCATCCCCTTTGTATCGCATTGGTCGCCCTAAGTTGGCGGGGTATGCCCAGACGTGGGTCCCTTGCTCACTTTGCCACTGGATTCAAGCAAGCCTGGCTGATGACGGCTGAAATGCCAGAAACCGGTCCTAGGATGCTTGTTTCCGGTCCAGGAAGACATGGCTTGGCAGTTCGGGCTGGACTGTTCCCATGAGGCACAGGGTCAGACTGATTTGCATATGGCCATGTCTGAACTGGGGTGGTGGAGTGAGCTAAAGAATGATGATGGATTAAACCCAGATCAGTTGACTGGGGGTGAGTGTTTGATTGGCTCAAGCGTTCCGTCCATCATCCCCTTTTGTATCGCTTGGTCGCCCTAAGTTGGCGGGGGTATGCCCAGACGTGGGTCCCTTGCTCACTTTGCCACTGGATTAAAGCAAGCCTGGCTGATGATGGTTGAAATGCCAGAAACCGGTCCTAGGATGCTTGATTCCGGTCCAGGGAAGACATGGCTTGGCAGTTCGGGCTGACTGTTCCCATGAGGCACAGGGTCAGACTGATTTGCATATGGCCATGTCTGAACTGGGGTGGTGGAGTGGAGCTAAAGAATGATGATGGATTAAACCCAGATCAGTTGACTGGGGGTGAGTGTTTGATTGGCTCAAGCGTCCGTCCATCATCCCCTTTGTATCAGCTTGTTCGCCCTAAGTTGGCGGGGTATGCCCAGACGTGGGTCCCTTGCTCACTTTGCCACTGGATTCAAGCTAGCCTGGCTGATGACGGCTGAAATGCCAGAAACCGGTCCTAGGATGCTTGTTTCCGGTCCAGGGAAGACATGGCTTGGCAGTTCGGGCTGGACTGTTCCCATGAGGCACAGGGTCAGACTGATTTGCATATGGCCATGTCTGAACTGGGAGTGGTGGAGTGAGCTAAAGAATGATGATGGATTAAACCCAGATCAGTTGACTGGAGGTGAGTGTTTGATTGGCTCAAGCGTCCGTCCATCATCCCCTTTTGTATCGCTTTGGTCGCCCTAAGTTGGCGGGGGTATGCCCAGACGTGGGTCCCTTGCTCACTTTGCCACTGGATTCAAGCAAGCCTGGCTGATGACGGCTGAAATGCCAGAAACCGGTCCTAGGATGCTTGTTTCCGGTCCAGGGAAGACATGGCTTGGCAGTTCGGGCTGGACTGTTCCCATGAGGCACAGGGTCAGACTGATTTGCATATGGCCATGTCTGAACTGGGGTGGTGGAGTGAGCTAAAGAATGATGATGATTAAACCCAGATCAGTTGACTGGGGGTGAGTGTTTGATTGGCTCAAGCGTTCCGTCCATCATCCCCTTTTGTATCGCTTGGTCGCCCTAAGTTAGCGGGGTATGCCCAGACGTGGCTCCCTTGCTCACTTTGCCACTGGATTCAAGCAAGCCTGGCTGATGACGGCTGAAATGCCAGAAACCGGTCCTAGGATGCTTGTTTCCGGTCCAGGGAAGACATGGCTTGGCAGTTCAGGCTGGACTGTTCCCATGAGGCACAGGGTCAGACTGATTTGCATATGGCCATGTCTGAACTGGGGTGGTCGAGTGAGCTAAAGAATGATGATGGATTAAACCCAGATCAGTTGATTGGGGGTGAGTGTTTGATTGGCTCAAGCGTTCCGTCCATCATCCCCTTTTGTATCGCTTTGGTCGCCCTAAGTTGGCTGGGGTATACCCAGACGTGGGTCCCTTGCTCACTTTGCCACTGGATTCAAGCAAGCCTGGCTGATGACGGCTGAAATGCCAGAAACCGGTCCTAGGATGCTTGTTTCCGGTCCAGGGAAGACATGGCTTGGCAGTTCGGGCTGGACTGTTCCCATGAGGCACAGGGTCAGACTGATTTGCATATGGCCATGTCTGAACTGGGGTGGTGGAGTGAGCTAAAGAATGATGATGGATTAAACCCAGATCAGTTGACTGGGGGTGAGTGTTTGATTGGCTCAGCGTTCCGTCCATCATCCCCTTTTGTATCGCTTTGGTCGCCCCTAAGTTGGCGGGGGTATGCCCAGACGTGGGTCCCTTGCTCACTTTGCCACTGGATTCAAGCAAGCCTGGCTGATGACGGCTGAAATGCCAGAAACCGGTCCTAGGATGCTTGTTTCCGGTCCAGGGAAGACATGGCTTGGCAGTTCGGGCTGGACTGGTCCCATGAGGCACAGGGTCAGACTGATTTGCATATGGCCATGTCTGAACTGGGGTGGTGGAGTGAGCTAAAGAATGATGATGGATTAAACCCAGATCAGTTGACTGGGGGTGAGTGTTTGATTGGCTCAAGCGTTCCGTCCATCATCCCCTTTTGTATCGCTTTGGTTGCCCTAAGTTGGCGGGGGTATGCCCAGACGTGGGTCCCTTGCTCACTTTGCCACTGGATTCAAGCAAGCCTGGCTGATGACGGCTGAAATGCCAGAAACCGGTCCTAGGATGCTTGTTTCCCGGTCCAGGGAAGACATGGCTTGGCAGTTCGGGCTGGACTGTTCCCATGAGGCACAGGGTCAGACTGATTTGCATATGGCCATGTCTGAACTGGGGTGGTGGAGTGAGCTAAAGAATGATGATGGATTAAACCCAGATCAGTTGACTGGGGGTGAGTGTTTGATTGGCTCAAGCGTTCCGTCCATCATCCCCTTTTGTATCGCTTTGGTCGCCCTAAGTTGGCGGGGTATGCCCAGACGTGGGTCCCTTGCTCACTTTGCCACTGGATTCAAGCAAGCCTGGCTGATGACGGCTGAAATGCCAGAAACCGGTCCTAGGATGCTTGTTTCCGGTCCAGGGAAGACATGGCTTGGCAGTTCGGGCTGGACTGTTCCCATGAGGCACAGGGTCAGACTGATTTGCATATGGCCATGTCTGAACTGGGGTGGTGGAGTGAGCTAAAGAATGATGATGGATTAAACCCAGATCAGTTGACTGGGGGTGAGTGTTTGATTGGCTCAAGCGTTCCGTCCATCATCCTCTTTTGTATCGCTTAGCTCTGTATATGTGCAGAATCCCTGCAACAGTTTATTTCATCATGCTCCCAAACAGTCCTTTTTTCTTTATTTGTATTTCTTTTTATAACCACATTTTATTGCTTTGAAAACAAAGCTTAACCAGACACACAAATGTAATCACATTATTAAAAAAAATCCTCATTATCAGTAAATAGTTCTTATCATGGCATTAGATTACGTACATGAGCATTTATAACCCCACCATTCCACCCCCCCAGACTTTGCTGTGCTTCTGGGGACAACACTCTACCTGATGCATGAGTTTCTCCAACTTTGAGCACCAGTCCATAGCTGAGCCTCCAAATAAGGGGGGTGGCAAAGTTCCAATACATAGCATTGTCGCTTTTTAGTGATCAGTCCCAATTCCAACCAAAGCATAATCTCTGCGTGCACCTGCTAAATCCTTTTAATTCGGCATGCATGTTTTACAAGTCCATAATAACTCCACCATTCCCCCCCACCCCAAATTTGTTGTGCTTCTGGGCACAACCTCATGTCTGATATATGGGTTCTTCCAACTTTGAGCCCCAAAGTGGCAGAGTTCAAATGTTTATCATTGTCTCTTTTGGTGATCAAAGTGCCAATACCAACCAAAGCACAGTCTTTGCAGTAATGCCACTAGGGGGAGGGACTATCAGTCTCCCAAGAACTCTTGAGAGAGCAGAAAAAATGATTTGCCAGTACAGTTACAACAGTACAGTCTCCATGCCATGCAATAGAAATCACCCTTCCTCTCTGGACATCGGAAGCATGTGGGCTTGAGCAGCTTTATTCCCTGCCACAGACATTTAGGTGTCAGATAAGCGACATGGTGATATTTAATTTGGATAAGCCAAAGACATGAAGAGACAGTGATCACTCTTATGTAAGGGTATGTCGAAGTTATAAATATCTATAAAATTGAGATTTGGGTAATTCAAATTCATTTTGAAGGTACTGAAAGGAATTCAGTGAGGCCCCTGCCAGATGTTAACAAATTTTAATATGCTGATGAGGTCCTGCCTATCAAGGCCCTCAAGTCGTGCAGAATTCTCCAACCATTGGCCAAGGCAGAGAGGTGTCTCCAGTGTAATTTTACTAACCCGTCCATTACATCTCACTGCTGATCTCCTTGCCAACAGGACCACTGTAGTAAACTCTGGGAGGACATGTAGGATGGGGACACCATACAACAGCTCAACAATATTGTTTTGTCCCACCAACACCATCTCTAGGTGAAAGGTGGGTGTCACACCATCCTCCATTCAGCCAATCATTCACCACCAGGATTGGAGCTACCCAGTAATAAAGGCACATGCCCGCATTTAAAATCCACCATCATGGATGCATTTGCCAAAAGTAACACAGGGATTCCAATGTAACCACAGATAGGATTGAATTTTAACCAGCAGCTCTCCTAAATCAAGTTTGGGGAATAATCAGTGGGAAATTCTGGAACACTTAAAGGAGGAGTGGTAGAATCATCATCTTAAACAGGGTAACCGTGCCCAAAACACTGAGCGGGAGCCTGGACTATCTATTAAGATCATTGTTCTATTTTAGCATTAGTGGTCCCAAATTTAGGCTCCAAGTGAGACTAGGTTCAAGGGCAATATGAATTCAAAAATATTGAAAACTGAGTAAGCAAGCATGATAGCCAATTTACATCTCCAGTATCCCCTTGGTGGAATCAACAGGGATTTTGATCAATTACCTTAGAGACTTGAGGCCTCACCATGGAGGTCCAGTATTTGAATGAATCGATCCCCTATAAGGGAGGGTTGCAAAAGGAACAAGAGAAGCCATTTGCGCAGAAGGCAAATCTTTCTTCCACCACTGCACAGTAGTGAAAGAGCCCCCTGTGCATCGCAAGAAACCAACATCACCAAGGGCTCCATAGCCAGAGCAAATATAAATGTGACAGAGCATCCCTGCCAGGTACCCCTACAGATCTGGCATTGAGTAGGAAAGAATACCATTTACGCGGACATGGGCTTGTGGCTATGAATACATGACCCAAAGGTTTGACATAAGCCTAGAACCAAACCCTAACTTTCACAGCACTTCTTCCAGGAATAACCGGTTTAAAGAATCAAATGCCTTATCGAACTCTATAAGCATCAGGGACCCCTTCAGCTAGCGTATACCTGCAAGGCCATCTCCACTCTTCGTATGCAGTGTCTTGGACTAAGGTGTGATATAAAACCATATTGGCCCACATGGACCAAGTCTACTAGCATCAGGATGGGTCTTTTTGCCATGACCTTGGCATAGAGTTTGATCCCAGAATGTTTTCAGAGAAATAGGGAGGTAGGCGACACATCTGTCAGGCAGGCGGCATTATTTATGTATCACCACCACAGTGGTCCCAGTATTTGCATTTCTATAGGGCTTGGCTATATTTCTAACCTCACATCCTTTTGACACATACAATACCACATAACTTCATCTTTAATATTAATATATTTATGTCACTGATCTTACAAATGGGTATGTTCAAACTTTGCAAAGGGTAAAATGCCCGGTAAGAAGTAACAAAAAATGTAGAATGACATGGTATTAACATACCGAGGAAGTTTCTTGTCATTGTGAGGTACTTTCAATACATTATAATACTTGCCCAGAACAAAAATATTATTCTGCAATTACAAATTCTCTCCAACAACTTAATGACTAAATCATCCAAAGTCTCACTCACTCACTGAGAACCACACTAATTCAGTCTTTTTTGCCAGGCATTATGCATAGGTAAAGTGTATGGCAAGCTTTATTGCTTAAAGCCTTCCACCTAGCAGTCATGATCACATGGAAGTTAGTTAACTGCCCTAACTTGTGCATTCCCTATCTTTTGAAGTTTTATGTTGTAGGCACTATTTACTTCCTATCAACTTTAGCTAATGCCCCCCCCCTGTATTTCAATATCTTTTTGTTGGTCCAAACCATATGCACTGTCCTTAGGCCCATAATTTAATGTGAATCGAGGCTACTGATAAAGATTTTCTTTTACGTCCCCATGCATTAATGGACCCAGGTAGTAATGTGCCATAATGCCATTTAATTTAGGGGACACAGTCTGTGCATACCCTGAAGGACCCTTGCCATTATTAGGCATTGTATTCCCAGTATTTTACGATTTGTTGCAATTAACCCTTTAATGAATGGTCCCAGGATATAATGAGCATCACTGGTCCTTAGAAGGGTTTACAGGGAGAAATGAGCATTGGCACCATCCACTAATAAATATTAATGAGGCTAGTCATTTATGATGTTCATTGGTGGCTGTATTTATATCATTTTAGTAGAGATGCCATTGATAATGACTTTTGAGATGTCATCAATGATGTCACGTGAGGTATTGAGCAGTGCATCACGGGGAGATTAGTTATGGTTTGCATAGCTAATCATAATTTGTTTGTTTCAGAGTTTTGCAGGTTCAACGTAACCAGATCTTCACTTTGTTTTTAGGTGGATTTCTAGTTTTTTAAACGTGTTAATGTGTTATGAAATGAAGCAACAAGAACTAACCGATAGCAAATTACACTTTCTGGGTCCTTTGCCTTTTATCTGTTAACTTTTTATAATGCAAAAACATGGTTGCAGCCCATTCCCTGCACTGATATTGTAAATTTGTTCAATTGTCAAACACCGGAGGTGGCAGACGAATTTAATAATTGCGGGCGATTTTAATATACAGTTATGCAAAACGTGTATTGGTGACCCAATTATTTCTAGAAAAGTGTTTGTCATCATCAGGGTTACACCTGGAGCATACCATTGAAGGGGTTGCTTTAATGTCATTGTTAAACGATTTCAATCTTGTTTTCACTTTAGATATGCTGGTAAATACTCATGGGGAGGTACTCACTCCCACGTAAATAGGAAGGGGGTGTGCTACAATCATTGATTACATCTTTTTGTCTGCACCGTTACATTTTTTGGTCTCCAATTTTAGTATCTCTAGTCAAGCCTTCAGTGACCATAATCCACTTGCCCTAGCATTAGGGGGACCTTGTATACACCCTAGAGGTCTCCCAAGGGCCCCCGTTTTACCTCAGATACATTCTCAGGTCAGATGACTAAGATGGGCTATGATAGAACCTGAGTACTGTTTACATTCTTTATTTAAATTGTTTTGCTGAAGAAATCACAACCTGTACCGATCCCTCTACCCTGGATTCAATGCTTTTATTAGCCTTTGGTTGTATTGCTGAAAAGGTTGCTGAACGTTTATACATACCGAACATAAAAACTAATACCTCTGCTCCAAAATGGTTTGACACTAGTTGTTCAAAGGCTTTTTGTAATTTAAAAAGTGCACTTAAAATCTCTCCCAGAGATAATGTGAAAGTAGTGATCTGTAGGGGTACCTATAAGGAGGAGTTGAAGAGAAGTGAAGGGACCTTGAGGGACATGACTTGCGAGGAGCTGGTTCAAGCGAGCACAGTGAGAAATAGCTCAAATTTGTGGCGCATTGTAAATCAGCCCTGCTTTGCCTAGGAGAACGTACCTAGCCTGCATCATCACATTATCCCAGAGGACTGGGTGACCCACTTTGAGGGGATCTAGGGCCAGATGTACGACCCATCAATTTGCGACTCGCAAATTGCATCGCATTTGCGACTCGCAACTTGGGATGTATAACAGTGTCTCAGACAATGTTAGCGATTCCTAATGGGGTCGCAAATTGCATGCCTCATGAATATTAATGAGGCAGGCGCAATTTGAGACCCCATTAGGAATGGCTAGCACTCCCAGGGATGGTGGCCTGCTGGGGTCAGTAGACTACCATGTCTGGGACTGCTTTTAAATAAAGAAGTCTTTTTTTTTTCAAATGCAGCCCGTTTTCCTTTAAGGAAAACAGGATGCATTTAAAAAAGAAAAATGAAACTTTTCAGTTTCATTTTCTTAAGGGCAGGCAGTGGTCCCTGGGACCACTGCCTGCTCTTAAAAATATTTTCTCACATACTCACAAAGGGGAAGGGGTCCCCTGGGGACCCCTTACCATTTGCGAGTGGTTTACCACCTATTTGAAGGAGGAGGTAAACTGTGAGTGTTTTGCGGCTGCAAATGGGGTCGCAAAACAAATGTACATGGCATGGTGACTCGCTATTAGGAAGGGACGCCCAGTCCTAATAGCGGAAGTCGCAAATGCTATTTTGCGAGTCAGTGACTAGCAAAATAGCATTTGTACATGCCATTACCCTTTTGTGCAGTCACAAACGGGAGGACCTCCCGTTTGCGGCCGCAAAAAGGGTCGTACATCTGGCCCTTAATTACATAGGTTTGTCAGCTCAGACAGAGGCGGGGGTTATGTGCTGGCAAAATCTAGCTCGGTCTTTACCTTGGACGAGATAATACAGGACATAAAGGGCCTTGCTAGACAAAAGGCCCCGGGCCTGGATGGTATTCCTTCTGACCTATATGTTAGCTATCCAGATTTTTAAGGGGCCACTTTTGACTCTGATTTTTAATGCTGCAGTGAGGGTCGGCCCACACCCCTCTTGGCCATCATCAGTTAAAGCCTCTATTTTTAAATAGGGTGATATAGATAACCCGCAGTACTACAGCCCCATATCACTTTTAGGCTCAGTTGTCAAGGTCCTGGGACGAATGAGAATGAGAAGTTGGGCAGACGATAACTACATTATTTCTGACTCTCAATACGGTTTTCAGTCGTGCAAATCCACCATTAACTAGTGTATGAACCTCTATATGGTGGTTAAAAAATATACTGTTGCCTGATCTGAAACAATTCACTTGGTTTTTATGGACCTTATGGTGGCGTTCAATCATGGTAATTGCAATAAGCTGTGGAAGATCCTTTTGTGTCTGCGTGTGGACCATAACATAGTTTACTTCCTTCGTGATCTTCATGCTGAGACCTCTGCAAGAGTTAGATACTCCAATGACTCTCTATGAACAAATTAAAACGAGTCCTGGAGCTCATCTAGGATGCATGCTTGTCCCTTTTTTATTTTCCCTGTACATAAACGGATTGGAAGAGGCCCAAATCACTGCAAATGCAGATTGCCCACTTATTGGCCAACGCTCCCCACCAGTACTATTATATGTGGATGATGCGGTGCTGATAGCGAGAACGGGCAACGGTCTGCAAATTCTTTTGAACAATTTTGAAAACTTTTGGGCGGGATCTAGACCTCTCGGTCAACCTTAGCAAATCCTACGTCATGGTGGTGGGGTCTAAGACAACCAGAACAAAGACCTTCACCTTGACTCAGCATATTTTGGCAAAGCTTGGGTGCGTCCCTTATTGTGCGGTGTTATTTGGCTCTAATTTGTGCTGGGCACCATTGGTGATGGCGAAAAGGCAGGAGTTTAGGAAGACCATAGGAATGGCTTTTAGTTTCGCCTCCAGGTTGAGAAGTAGACCCCTAAAAGCCCTTGTTAAGATCTACCAGGCTAAATGTGCTTCTAAAGTTTTGTATGGGAGTGACATCTGGGGCTTCTTGTCCCCTAATGAGCTTCAGTTAGAGGAAAATACATTCCTCAGATATTTACTCTGTATACCACAGCGCATGTCTATCTGCGTGCATGAAGATTTGGGGGTCAAGTACTTCAGGGACCAGATCGCCTTGCTTCCTTTTCTGAGCTGGGGTAGGATTGGTTCAAGGAGGAACTGGGCCTGAATTGTTTAATCATAAGGGACTGCATGTCACTCGACTGAGCCCAGAAAATACCATGGCTTAGGTAAGTAAGGGAGTCTTTCCCCAACCCTGGGAGGAGGGAGATGTTTCTCAACAACAAGGACATTTGCAGAGGGGATTATAAATGGGTAAGGGACCTCTTTATGGAAAGGGTAAAATTACTTAGGAAAGAGATAGAGCTGTTGAGACCATGAGTTAGGAAATATGTTTTGACAACTACTACTCTGGATATGTAGCCATGTCTAAACTTTGTAAAAAAACAATATGGACAGATATCTGCTTCAAAGACTTAGATTTAACCTGTTGCGTCTGATCTTTGCTTCACCAAAAGGCTGTTTTGATTTGAAATTCCTGGGTCCCCGTGGTTGTGACAAATACTCCTACCAGGACACCATGCACTTTATGATGTTTCACACTTTCTACATGGAACCCAGGAGAGCTTTTATTGTACCTATACTAAAAGGAAGAGGTTTTTTTATACAAGTTCTCCCTTCTTTTTTATATTTACAGAGCTACCAGATGAGTTTGTCATTGCAAATGTTGTATGTTTTTTAGGAGCTGTTGTCTCTATACGGAGCATTCGATGTGAGTAACTATAGATTTTTAGAACCTGTATAGCCACTTTCTTTGGAATAATGTTTTTATGTACTGATTTTTATGGATTTTGTTTTTATGTACTGTTTTTATATATTGTTGTTGTCTTTTAAGGTTTTCTAACACAAACCGAATATAGAATTTGAATTGAATTGAATTGAACCCTTAGAAAACTTTTAAATTATCATTTTGGGGTTTATGCTGCTTGTAGTGGGGGGATGCACTTCTCGGCGGCAACTGATGCTGAGGTGGGTCACAGTTGCCCTGGGTCTGCTGACCTCCTCTGTTGCCAGGCTGGGGATAATTGATTCGGTCTGGGGGTGGATGGTTACTGATTGGGTTGGGATGAAGCCATGTTTCTTGGGAACTGCCATGTCTCGCCTAGAGCCAACCATATTGGGTCCGCTGAATCCCAACAACAAATAGACCACAACACAGCATGGAACACGTGCATTTTATTTTGGCCGCTGCCATGTAGGAAGTAAAGATATTCACCTGTCTACCTTAGGTATCACACTGTCACCACAATTCTCTACCTGATGACTACAATTTACTGTTAGCAATAATTGAATTTCAACTTCCTAGAAAGGACCAGGAACTATAATGATATGATAGACAATTTTGCTGCACAGCTTCTTAGATGGCTTCACTCTCAATACCATCGAAGGGAAATGAGGTTGAGCAATCAGGGGGTGGCTCCAAGGTGATGGGTGTTATTGACTAATAAAGGGTCTGACTATATATTTGGACGCACATATCATACCGTTTTTGACCTGCATTATTGCCCCAAGATTAAGTGATCCTTCTATCAATATGACAAAGATGTATAATTAAAAATGGGGACAACATGGAAGCTTATACATCAACTTCCTAATGAGATAAGGACTTTGTTTGATTGAAGCCTGCAACATGCAACCTTTTCTATGCAAATTCTAATGCAACGAAACATAACTCCTCATGCATTTCAACAGTCCTTATATAGCCCTTCAACAACCATGGGGTCTTGTTCGTACTATAATAAAACAACAAATAAGATAAATAACTATACTACATCCAACATCTATAGTAATGTGATTAAGCCCACTAGCCTCTCTGCCGCTGAACCAGTTTTTTTTTTTTACTTTTTTCAGGATTTGAAAACCAAAATGTATTTAAACTTCACATTTCTCCTCAAGACTCTGGATCTGTGAATTCAGAGATAAAAAAATACAGTTGCATTTTTTGTTACTTTTGGGTGCAGTACTTGCACCTCTGGGACTCCGCAAAGCATCCCGATAGTCTGGCGATGCACCCGTAGCCCATTGTTCCGCCTTCTGCCCCTTTTATTATTTTATTTTATTTTTTTAAGACAAAGGCTTCGATATCTGCAATCCTGTCATTGCTGTCTCTGACTGGATTGCGCCAAATCAAGAAATCGCACTGTTCTGCGTAAAGTTCTAGTTTACTTTTAGTGTAAGTGTGTACACTACCAAAGTGTATTTTCGGGGTTGAAATAGAAAACACAGGGGCATATTAGCAAGGGCTTTATCGCCACTTTAGTGACACTTTTTGCCGCTAAAGCAGCGATTTTTTTATCGCCCTATCAGCAAGCTGCCGCTAACAGGCATTAGCGACAGCTTTCTGGCGATCGTTTTCCCATCGCCTTGCATGCCAGCGATAATTATCGCTAATGACATGCAAGGTAGGCGTTCCCAACTAAAAGCGACCGAAAACAGTCGCTAACACAACTTCCCCCTATTAGCAACGCAGGCGAAGCGATTAAAATATTCGCGCTAAGCACGAATATCGCTAGAATTTAACACCTGCTAAAAACATGACTTACCTGTTTGTTGTATGGGAGGTGGATTGTCAGGCTAAGTCTCCCATGGCGTTAATGAGTGAATATCGCTGGATTTCCAGCGATATTCACGCATTTCGCCGCTATCGCTGGATATTTTATCGCATTGGAGATAAACGTTGCTAATATCTCCGCGATAAAATCCAGCGATACGCGGCGATAAAAAAAAACGCGCTAAGCGCGGTTTGCGATAATTATCGCAAGTTGTTGCTAATATCCCCCACAATTTTTTTACCTAATTTCCTTCCTTGTCGCTAGACTGATCTGTAAGAAAATGTACATGGAAATCTCGGCCATTTATGCGAGAGGTCTGCATAGTTTTTTGCAGATTCGTAAAATATTACCACACCAAAAAGCTCAGTTGAAAAATAAAGTGTGAATTTTCCATACCTACATTTCCGTGTAGGTGGCGATTTTAGGACGAGCAGTATTCTTAATCTGTCCAATCCAAATTCCTGCTATCTAGCAGAAGTTTTAAGAACAGGATTATCTCAATAGATGTAAATGCCGAGCTAGAAATGTGACGATGCCTTTTCCAGTCAAGTCTTAAAACACAAGATTAGTTGTACTCCTATGCATGCTTAGCTTAAAAATAAACGTATTTCTAATTTGGATTGGTTTGTATGCCGTAAAAATCAACCTGAAATAAGTAAAAGGTGCTTTTGACACGTGCTTTCTTCTTATTAGATCTTGTCAGAAAATACTAGTTCTTTCTAGATATAAGTGGTCACTCAGTAAGGGTCTAAACGAAACAATGGAAAACGAAGCGTGCACAGCAAATGCGCTAACCACCTGTTAACAAACTAGGAAGAGAAATCCTGGGTAGTTTCTTTTCATTTGGTGGACAGCTACACCCTCTCACGAGGCACATCTACTACTCAAATGGTACTCCAAATCTTCTCTCATTTGAGTTTGTCTTATCCCATTTTAGTCATCAACCTCCATACAGTTTTCCTGTATGCTACTGACGATCTTTGTCTACAATAGAATAAGGAGTGGGCTTCAGCCCAGCCCCTTGTTTGTGATTGGATGGCTTTCTTCTTTCTCTCATCTGCTCCTAATTCAATGGCTTTCCTTCCTCTTCTTGTGTTAGTTCCACCCTCGAGCATTGCGGCTTTACTATTTTCCTGATTGGGTAACCTGTGTCCTTCCACTGCTGATGTGCAGACACTACCTTTTTATTTGCTTGCAGTGCTCCAGGGGAATGTGGATTTTCTGACTCTGTTCCACACCCCTTACTCTATTTTTTATTGATTGGCATCGTTTTTCACACTGCTGTTGGGCCACTCGATTTTAGGACTCCAAGCCTTGTCGCCTTCCATTCCCCACTTTCATTATAGCATTCTTTTTTTAACAATATTTTTGTGCTTACCCGGCAGCTGCACTCTGCTAGCAGGTCTCTTGCTTCCCCCATTGAACAGAAACACATGCATACTTGACTCTTTTAAAGTCATTTTTAAGACTTGTCTGTCTGCCATCCTGAAACAGTACTAAAAATCACAGGAGGCTATGGCGTAAAGCAAGGCAGTTTATTATTCTAAAAGCATAAGACAAAACATTCCAATGTGGCTGCAGCATATGCATGCATGAGCATGGTGGCCATCTTGAAATTAATTCTCTTTAGTTTTAAGAAAATCATTCCAAGATGACTGCCATGGTTGCTCATGCAAGTCAGTAGCCATCTTGTGATTTTTTTTATTTAACTTTACCATACAAAGATGGCGAACATCCCTCTATCAGCAATTAGCTGAAGAGCTCAGACAAAAAATCCCACATGACGAAGTTTCTAAAGCTACCAGTAAGCGAGAGCAGATGGGACCTCAACTCCAGGCTTTGCAATTGTCACAATCTCGTGCTGCATGAATGTCAAAGAAAACGTGCCAGGAATAAAAACTATCTGCCCAAGAAAATTGAGCAATTGAAGTCAATCCAATTTTTTGTTTTAAAACGAAGCTGGGCTAATGGTAATATTACAAACAGCTCAATGGACTCTCACATAGACGAGGCATCAGCTATGGATCTTACAGCTCATGTCATAGTGGATACAACGTCATTATCAAAAGAGCCTATCAGCAACACTGTTAATACAGGGAAACATAGGCAACCATTGGATGCTGTTGAAGCCTATCAATGAAAGTTAAGCAAATATGATGCGTGCTACATCTAACTCAGTAACTTCTCGATTGGGTGTGGTAAAACATCTTGATGGCTACATAAATAAAACAAGTCCAAGCCGTGCCACCAGTCCTGAACAGGGTTCTTTCGCTCAAAAGTCGATTATTGCACTGGACCACTCCATCTTAGTTACGCAATCAGTAAAAGTGCATATGAGAACTGGGCTATTGGAAAATACAAAAGCTCCACAGGAGGGCTGACAGATAGAACTCTCTTCCGACCATGCCAAATTACAAAAGATAAAAGTCCAGATCATAGGACAAGGCGGCACATCCCAATTAGTAGATGCGAATTGGACAATTGAAATGATCAATTGTGCTCAGCCAAAGTAGCCCCCCAAAGCTCTCCCATTACAGGAGCGCTCCTCAACACCAGGAGAGAGGGTGCTATCAACTTCTTCTGAAACCAGAATATGCCACGCAAGGCCCAAAAGATATCTTCAATAGAGGCAACATCATAAGACTTCTTTCAGAGATCCCTGACTTGAAAAACATAACCTCATGGGACCTATTATGCGTTGAATTCCTCACAAGTGAATGCCCAAACAACCTGAACTAACCTTAACAACGTGACGCAGAGAGGAAATCACATCTTAGATCTTAAAGTTTGCCAGTACTTTTAAAATGCAGGGAATAATGCTTATGAAATACATTGTGCCTCGGTAACCCCTTCTCCTGCTGCAGAGCACAAGAATCCCAGTAACCTTAGAAATAGCTCACGTCTAATCAGTCTTGTGGGGTACCCGGGGCAAATTGCACCACAGATTTGTGGCATCAACACAAACAAAGCTGACCAATAACTTAAGCCAGCATTAGTGGGATTGGATTACATCTGCATTAAATGGCCCTAGCAAAACATGAATCTGCCACCAACAAACAACAAGGCATTACACCTCCTCTCATGGAATATTGCAGGGACCAAAATCCTGCTGCAAGACACCACTCTCTCAAAGGACTAGAAAAACTTTAAAATCATTTCCCTGCAAGAGACTTGGTCAATGGCAGCCCTGCCAGAGGAAGGCTATATGCTCTACCAATTGATGGCCACAAGAACACAGCGCTATGGGAGACCTAAAGGGGGGCTTGCAGTTTATTTGTCTCTTACTTTTAACAACTGCTCTGAAAAAATACCCTTTGCAGATCCAGGCCTTCAAATAATTGAATCCAGCAACTGGGGCAAAATCGACAGTCCTTGCTCACCCTAACCTGACAAAAAAGAATGCGCTTCAGGAAAATGTAATCTCCAGAATAACTGATTTTAAGCAAACCAATCCATCATGGAACATAATTTTGACGGGATTGCATTGAAAATGTAACTATACCACAGAAGAAGATGAAATGCTGGCAGCTGAGAATCTTTACTGGAATGTACTACCTCAATAAAGCCTGACAGTAAAACTCTGTGACACAAAAAGAGAAAGGTTTGTGATGGCCTTGAATTTTTAGCCATGAGGGTGTTAAATTGTATGTTGCATTGATAATCCACCTAAATTCCCCTATCATGGCCCAAACTCCCGATCCATCATTGATGACACAATCATCTCTCTACCACTAATTCCACTGTTACAGCAATACAAAGTTCAATATACTACAGATAGTGACCACTCCTACCTAATGTTTGTACTTGGAATAAGCCCTTCAATGTGAATGCTCGCACCACCAGACATTGGCACAATAATCTTGACCAATTTAAAGCATCTGTGATGGAGTAATACCACAATAGCAGACCTTGGTCTTTTAGTAAAGGAACACAGATGGCTAGCTCTAACACTATAAACAATCAAATCGTTGCCTGGATGGATTTTAGTGCCAATTTGTTTACTCAGGCCACCTAAGTCAAAAGAGGATTGCTGCTCATGCATAGAGGACAAACAAGACAGAGTCTTAAAAATGGAATTAAGAAGGATCATCCACCTCTTGAGGATGACAACTCAGTAATCCTTTTCCTGGGAAAGACTAAAAATAATAAGAAAACAGTACAAAAAACAACTCTGTGAAGACAGGAGGTCCAGCATAGAGGCATTCTGGATAAAGCTGATATATAACGCCAAGCAGATTAACTCCAGGGTGTTCTAGGAGACAATCATTGAGCTGGACAGACCAGTAAATGTAATAAATAACACGAACACCCTTGAGGCAGTATGGGTAGCTCATCTTGTTCAAACATTTGGAAAAAACAAACATCACCAAGAAGTCATGACTGTACAATACAACAAAAGCGGTAACGTCCACACATATTGAGTTCGCCAGACTACATGACATTATGCCTAACTGTGGGTCCAATATAAGAGATGACAAGCAAGTACATCTGCCCCTGAGGAGCGAGATTCAAACTTACCATCCAAAGTCAAAAAAGTCATACCTTTCAGAAGCCGAGACAGAGTGCCAGGGCCGAAAGGTTTTCCACAGTCCATATTCAAAGAAGACCCCCATTTCTGGGTGACTGAATACGCGATTGGCATTATAGAATGAGGTCCATCTAACAGGCTCCATTCCATAGAGATGGTGCTGATCAATCATTAACCCAGTCTTTAAAGTGAGTGAGAGGTCTAATCTGGCCAACTATAGACTTATAGTAGTCCTGGACTTGGAGGCAAAACATTATGCCTCCTTAATACTGGCTGACCTCATAGAGTGGTCAAACATAAACAATGAGGTATCTGAATCAGTTTGGCTTCAGGCGGGGATTTGGCACCGCAACAAACATCTTAGCAGCTTCTTTTTTAGTCGACAGATGCAAGAGAATGAGAAAGAAATTACATCTCTGCTTTACAGATTTCAAAGCAGCATTCAACAGCATCGACCGTGGGATACTGTGGGAAAAACTAAGAATATGGAGAATCCCTCAAAAACTGCTACGAGCCATTGAACAACTATACTCGAAAACTTGGATCCAAGTTAAAATCAGCTGTGACACTAGAGTTTCAAGGAGAACTGCTACCCACCAAGTGCTTAAGCAGGGGTGTGAATTGGCGCCCCACTTCTTTAATCTATTCATGACAGATCTAGCATTAGAGTTAGAAAACGTAAACTCTCATCCACCATGCCTGGGGCCACTTCGTTTGACCCACCTGTCCTAAGCGGATGACATCCTAGTGTTCAGCATGACAAAAGTAGGGCTGCAAAGACTGGTTGACACATTGAAGTTCTATGCCAAATCCAACAACCTCGAGATCAACACAACAAAAACAAACCAAAAAGCATGAATATCAGTATTTAACCTTGGCGGCCAGTTAAGATCCTCCTAAATTATTTTATCTTGGAGGAGGTTAACAGCTACAATTATCTGAGGATGTACCTGGATAACAGAGGTTATTTTTCACATCAAAAGCAGTATATGGTAAAAAAAAAGGTCCCAATGCACGCCTTCACCACTCTGGCAAAGAAGCTGGATGCAGACATTCTGGACAGGCTACAGGTTAAAGCCTTCAGGTGGGTGTTCTGTCTTCCCCAAAATTGACTGGAGTTTGGGCCTATAAAGCAAGAATTAGGATCGAATGCTTCAATAAAGTGCTGGTACAAAATATGGTCAGATCAAGAAAGTCCATTAAATAGGTCATTAAAATAATTTTAGTTTCCGATCTTATACCAGGATGGTGATCAAATACTATGACAGTTCGAAACCATCTCCATACCTAAATATCACCTTTCCAGCACATATCAAGAGAAAACTGATGGCCTTACAGTTTGGCCAATTACCAGCACTGGCCTGCCAACCACTTTGGAAATACAGTGGTCCAACCACATGCAGACTTAGTGGTGCCAAAAAGGAGGACTTTATAGACTTGGGGGGATATTCTCAAGAACGGGCGATAATCATCGCCAACCTAGGTTAACGCAATTTTACATAACGACGTCTATCGCGGGAAAATAACGCTGTGTTAACGGCGTATTCTCAACACGCCGGCAACAGGCGATAGTGTCCCGATAACGTGTCAAATGTCCGCGTTAAAATTACTGGGACGGCGATAAAAAAGGAAACCCGAACGTGAAAAAAGTGGCGATGGGCCCGACAGCGATAAACACATCAGCGATAAGCAGCGCCAGGCTTGCTATTCCCACGGCAGGCGGGAAAAATACCGATAAAAGCTGCAAAAAAAAATAAAACACAAACAACTGAGAAGCACCATGGAGGACGCTGGAGCAACTACAGAGGCCAACCAGAACCCCACAAACCCCCCGGAGGACCAGCCAGGGACCTCGGGGAAGGAGAAGGGCAAGGAGAAGAAGAAGAGGAACCCGCGATTCAGTCCGCAGGAAAACAAGATCCTGATTACGGAGGTGATAGAACACCACCAACAACTGTTCATCACCTCCACTGTGTCATTGGCAACTAAAAATGCAATATGGCAGTCCATCTTGGCCAAGGTGAATGCAGTCGGAGTGAAGAGAAGGGAAGTGGACGACTGCAAGAAGCGCTGGAATGATGTGAAGCGCAAAACCAAGCTGAAACTCGCCAACAACCAGAAAGCAGCAATGCAGACTGGAGGTGGGAGTCCAGCGCCCCAGCAGGAGCTGGATGAGATGGAGGAAATGGTGTCCACAGTCATCAGTGGGGAGACGGTGGCAGGAGTTGGGGGACCGGACACTGCTCAACATGACCTGTCCCAACTGCAACAGGGTGAGTAACGACCAGGGACTGGGGGGACGGGGGGAGATGGGCACAATGGCACACATGCACAATCAAGTATAGCACAGTGCACACCCACAATGACTCTGGATCATGTCCCTGATCTCCTTGGCATACTGCAGCACACATAGAAACAGCAAGTAGGCCCCCGTCGACAATGTGTACAGAGGGGGCCCTACCCACACATCACTAATCTCACAACAAACCCATGCACATGTGCTGAACCCAGCAAAGCTGCGGGTCCGTGATCCACACTGACAATGCAAGTGACACTGCATGACGATTAGCATGGCTGCAGTACAATTATCATGACATGGTGCACGCCACGACACTGAGGTGGCTGAGTGTGGACCACATCCGTAAAGGAGCAGGTCACACTCTGACACATCCACGTGCACAAACAACCCCCGATGTCAACAAGACATCTGCGGACAAACCATGCCCATGAGTCCCAACTCCCACCAAGAGCCCAATTTACCCAAGTCTGCAACATCTCAGCACTGTATAAGCACAGAAGTGAAAGGCACACCGCCTGACAGGGATAAGGGCCAGCAAAATCAGAGCTGCAGGGGCGACTCTCCCACAATGCAGCACACACACATAAGAATCAGAGCACATCAACATAGACAACAATGTGGTACAAACTGCAACACTTCCACAACAGAACAGAGGACACAACTGCTGCCACTTGTGTGTAGAAACTGGCCAATCACATTTGGCATAGGATGAAACTGTGAGATGAAAATGTACAAGTACAACCCCACATCCCTGATGGTGTAGAAATGTCCACTGTCCCGCCTCAAATAGGCATCTCCTCCCAAACAGTCACAATGTACATTGTCATGCAGTCTGTTTGTAAACCTGTCCAATGCGTGAACACACATGGAACACACTGTTAAACTGCATCTCCCCTTCACATTGCAGAGGGAGAATCAACACCTCCTGCAGAGCAGACCGTACATATCTTCACTGATGATGAAGAGGACCTCCACACCATCGACACCGACACCCTCCAACAGCTCATGGACACCCTCAGCAACCCACCCCCAGGAGCAGGGCAGCCCAGCTGCATCGAGGAGACCCCACCCCCTGCACAGACCACACAGCAGGAAGCACCCACCCCCACGGCTGTCTCCCAGGACCCCCACGACCAACACATGGCATTCCAACGCCGTGTGTTAGAGGGCCAGAAGGAGATGGCTGATCAGGTGCGGGTGGGGTTCGACCTCATGGCAGCCAAACTAGTTGCCATACGTGGGTGTCTAAGTCCCATCAGGGACCACTTACAGTCCCTAACGGACACCCACAGTCCGCTCCATGCCCTCCAACAAGCCATGGCTGACATCGCTGGAGTCATGACTCTGAGACAAGAACAACTGTCTAGTCAGAGTTGCTCCAGCGATGTCAGCCGGGAGTTGGGACACATGCGGAGGCTCATGGAGAACATGGAGTGGATGCAGGCGGAAAGAATGGCTGCCACGGCTGTACACCAGCGAGATGTAGCTGGGATCTTCCATGCCCTGCAGATCCTCATCATGGCATTGCTGCCACAAGGCCTGGCGCAGATGAATGCTCCTGCTACTACTCCATCCACCTCTCCGCCCCCTGATGTGTCAGTGCCTCACAGTGCTGCAGACAAAACACCACCACCCACATGTGAGGCACATCACACATCAGAGGACGATGATGTGGATGATTCTGCCTTTGCAGTAAGAAGGAAGCGGTAGCATTTATCTCCGCCATATTTCCTGTTTCAGCTTGGTTCTGCCCTCTGCATCATGCCCTGGAATAACACCTTCCACTGTCCCCCGATACACTCTGCGACACTCACGATGGCCCTCGACATGGACTGCCATATTTGGTTTGGTTACCAATGACACAGCAATCAGACTGCGGACTGAACTCTTTCTCTCCCGATGAACTTGTCAATCCCTAAAGGACTCTGGCTGGCCCTCCACGGGGCAACAATGTAAAGTGGGGTTTGCATGTCCATGCACTGGTCCAGCTTCAACACTCCACCGAATGTGATTAAAACATTCTAATTCACACAGATGTGTCATGTCTATGATCAAGCAAGTATGAAAGTATGGATGAATGTAGGGGCAGTGATTCCAAAAATAAGGTACTCACTGGAAACTGATATCAATGCGCATGTCTGACCGTGACCCAGATAGGAGGTGAGATGACTGGGAATGTGTGAACTAGCGGTGGCCTCATTGCTCCTAAACAACAATTTCGCAATTTTACCAACTTAGCCCCACGTCAATGTAGGAAATAGGGCTGTGTGTAAAAAAGTCAAAGTCAAAGTTATGTGGATGCCACAGCTCGGAGCAATGATTTGTTTGAGTGTGCAGCGGTTGGACTCCTGGGATGGTCTGTGCGTAAGTGTGAAGGTCATTCCATGCAAGAGAACTGCGAGCAAGGACTTCTGTGTGTGGGGTGTGTATACGTTGTTCTTTGGTTAGCGCGGTGCGTAGTGTGTGAGTCGTCATCAGCTGCTATGGTATCTCTCAGGGTGTGCCGTGCGCATGCAATTCCAAGGTCGGAGGTGCAGATGTGCTACCGCCTTCTAGTTCAGACAAAGGGGCTTTCATCCCTAATGTGAGTTTGTCATCGGCTTGCAGTCGGGAAATGTGATATTGATTTGGGGGGTGGGATGTCACTGCTTCACCTTCCATCATGGTTGGACCCTTACCAGCCATGTACGTGCCCTCACGGTCAATTTTGCATGCTCTGATGTAGCAGTGGTGTTTTGCTGCAGTCTGACAGTGATGGGTACAGGTAGCTGTGAGGAGACGCGTGACTTCTCACCTTGCACCTATTAGCTGACACTGTTCACTACTATTGATGGATGATGTCCGTGTACACATGTGATCTGTACATGGCACATATGTCCAGGGGACACCTTGGTGTGTCCCACGCAAGGCATTCCTGCTGGCTTTTTGGCTGGTGTGCATCTCCCATGTTGCTGAGGTGTTCACTGTGCCCCATCCCCTTACGTCCATGTTGCTCATGTTGTGGGACTTGAGTTACAGGGTGCATCTCTGCATCAGGGTGGTTCATATTTGACCTCAATTGACACCCGGAATTTCATATCTGACCCCAAATGACACACGCAATTTCATATTTGACCCCAAATGACACCCTGTTGTCTTTTTTTGAACACCAATGACAGCCTTCATGTCATGTTTTTGTACACATGTGATGCGCTGATGAGTGGGATTACGTACTACATTTGACACCCTGAAATGGCATTCCGAAAACGTGACACCTTGAACAGCCTCTCTGTACAGAGGTGACATACCCACCATCTATTTGCTATTTGTGCGATTGTTAGCACTTAATGTTGCACTTACACTTGTCAGGGTGATGTGCTAATGCAGAGGACTGACATGCACACAGGGAATGTGTGTTGCAATGAATTTATTTGCACATGCTGTTCATGTGGTCATTTTGTACTGTTCCATGATTGCTAAGGACAGTCACAATGTGACGTGCTCAAGCGTAGAAATTGTTAATGATTGTGTTCCTTCGGGCTATTCATGCTGCAGCTGCAGTGGGGTGTGGTCCACCTGCCTCATCTTCCTCATCATCGTCCGGTGCATATGGCACTCGGATCCATGGGGCATTGGTGTGTACACATATGTTGTGCAATACACAACATGCAATGATCATCTTGCACACTATATCTGGGCTGTACAGAAGTCTTCCACCTGTGATGTCCAGGCACCTGAAACGTGACTTTAACACGCCAAATGTGCGCTCAACAATGCCCCTGGTGCGTTTGTGGCCCACATTGTACTGCCTCTTGGCCGGAGTGTTCGGGGCTCAGAGGGGTGTCATCATCCACGGGCAGAGTGCATATCCTTGATCACCTTTGAGAGGTAAGTGAGATTAGTGTAAATTGGTGGTTCTGCATGCTGTGTTGGCAGACTTACAAGTTTTGTGGTGTGTGTGATTTGTGTGATTTTGGGATTCATGTTTGCCATGTATTGCTTCTGGCAAATGTGCGGGATCAATGTGGATTACGTAGCCTCACAGCTGCTCCTCCCTCCCCAAAGCCTATTTACTTGTGTGCACTGCGCGGTTGCATCACTTGCACTCCTACGGCACACCATTGTCATCCCTGTCTGCGCATGTCCGCAAGCCTGACAACAACACTGTAATGTTGGCCGTTGAAGGTGGGCGGCCACGTGTGTGTAGGCCTATGGTAAGGATGGGGCGGACACAGATGTGGAGTTCAGGCCTGAATGAACTTGCGCTGTGATTGAGGCTAGACCTTTGGCTTATGCTGTGGCAATGAAGATACACACACAACAGTTGGCATGTATGAGCCAAGACCCCGAGCGGTCTCGCGCTCCTTTATTTATCAATTCGGGCGAGCCCGCCCTCCGGGTGCATGCTACATTGCAAGATTGTCGATTAAGGGCTGGGTGGCACCGACACTACAACAGAGACACACGCCATAGTTACTTTTGTGGCCAGCCCGGAACTGAACCACGCACCGAGCCCGGAGATGAACCACACCCAGAGCCCAGAACTGAACCACGCCCAGAGCCCCAGGCCATTTCTTCACACTCCTCACACGCCTACGCGTGAGCCGCCGCCGCAGCGCTGGGATGTCGTGCGCTCCGGAGTACGTCTCCAGACGTTCCGCCCAGGCTTTCCAGTGGCCTGCCTGGGACGGGGGTGGCCCCATGACTGTGAAGGGCTCTAGTGGCGTTACCGAGGTCATGCTGTTGGCTGCTGGAGGCGGACTTGTGGGGTAGCCCCACGGGACGATGACTTGCGGTGCACTGAGGTAGGCCCACCTGAAGAGCTGAGCGGGTGTGGAGCCTGCGATGATGCAGTAGGCCTGGAGGCTGGACGGTGACTTGGGGTGCACAGAGGTAGTGGCACCTGAGGCACTGCGTCCGGCACGGGCCTACCGCCACGTGGCGATGACTTGAGGTGCACTGAGGTAGGCCCACCTGAAAAGCTGAGCGGGTGTTCAGCCTGCGATGATGCAGTAGGCCTGGAGGCTGGACGGTGACTTGGGGTGCACAGAGGTAGTGGCACCTGAGGCACTGCGTCCAGCACGGGCCTACCGCCACGTGGTGATGACTTGAGGTGCACTGAGGTAGGCCCACCTGAGGAGCTAAGCGGGTGTGCAGCCTGCGATGATGCAGTAGGCCTGGAGGCTCGACGGTGACTTGCGGTGCACTGAGCTAGGCCCACCTGAAGAGCCGAGCGGGTGTGCAGCCTGCAATGATGCAGTAGGCCTGCAGGTCAGGACTGGATTTGATTTGTGTGAGACCTGCTGGACCGCAGTGTATGCCGGAGGGAGCAGTCAGCACACACAGAACTCCGCAGTGCGGTGCCGCAGGGTGCGCTGGGGGCCTGTTGCGCGAAAGCCAGCGATCGGCTGAGGAGGATGCCAAGCTCGCGGGCCTTGGCCTTGAAGATTGCACCACCACGTGGTGGGCCCTCTTGGAGACACGACGGTGGCGGCAGGTGAGCAGTGTGGCCTGGGTGCGCAGGGGCGGGCAATCACCGCTAGGCGCCGGACTGGTCTGGGGACCAGTGGGCTGGGGTGCAGCAGGCAAACAGGATCGCGCATGCACCACCGGTCATGGTGGCAGCCTCGTGGCAGGGTGAGGGGCACCACCCTGGCAGACACGCCCCTGCAGGCGATGACAAGATGTGCGCCGGGTGGCGTGTGACGTAGCCACCTCGTCGCCGGTGTATATTTGGCAGTTGGAGGTGGTCGGCCACGTGTGTGTAGGCCTATTGTCAGGATATGGCGGACACAGAGACACACGCAGTAGTTACTTTGGTGGCGATCCCGGGAGTTAACCACGTCCAGAGCCCCGGGCTATTCATTCACACTCCTACACTGGACTGGCGTACGCCGGGCCAGCCCACTAAGCTTACGCTTACAGGGGGGGCGACATAGCTACATGTCCAAGGTCTTCCCCACTGCCTGAGGTAACATGGTTGCGTCCACTGTCCACAACACCACCAACACCAGCAGTATATGTCCACATGGACATGTCTGTGCTCTGCATACTCAAGACTGTCCAGCACATCACCGCCACACTTGGCATTGTGTACATTCTTATTCATGGGTCACTTGCCTCCTTCGCACATTCTTGGTTCCCACCTCTCCCCACATTCTGCAATTGTGTGGCAGGGGGGCTATGCCTTTGTGGATGGTTTCTCTACATGTCTGGCCCCTGTTACCACAGTTACTTGTGTTGTCGTGTCTGGTGGGCGGGCATGTTGGTTGGCATGTTGTATGTGATTTTGTTACGTGTGCATTCCCACAGTTGTGAGTTGTATGATTGTGGAGTTGAGGTGTGTGGTGTGTTCCGTTGGTACTTACCGACAAACAGTGCATTTCCTTAGGTGCCATCCTGAAAGCGCTGGTTGATGATGGACTGTCGAAGATGTAGGAATCACGCACACTGCCTGCGAAGTTTGCGACAACATTGGTGAGCAGTCCCCGGTGGTCCACTATTGCCTGCACATTGATGGAATGCGTGTGCTTTCTGTTGCGGTAATTGTGTGCAGTGTCGGCAGGGGGCACAAGTAGGACAGGTGTGCAGTCAATTGCCCCCAACACGTGCGGGAAGCCAGCTATGGCGTAGAAGCCTTGCTTGGTCTCCAGCTGTTCCTGCGCAGTGTGGGGGAAGTGAAGGTGCTGGGGTACCAAGCTGATGATGGCATCCAAGACAGGTGTGATGAACTTTGATAGGGCTGGCTGTGAGACTCCTCCGACTCTGGCAGTTGTTGGTTGGAAGGTACCAGAGGCCAACAAGTGCAGCACAGCCAGCAGCTTTGTCTGCGGAGGGATGTTGGTTATCCGCTGTGTTGGTACCGTCAGCCTGTGGGCATTGTGGGTCAGGATGCGGAGGATGGTTGTCCTTTTGAGCCTGTAGTGGGCAATGACATCCTCTGGCATTAAGTCTCTGAGGCTGGTGCGTTTTCGGAAGGTCCACTGTCTTGTTCTGCGCTGCCTCGGTGGCAGTCCAGGGGGGGGGAGGGGTCCTGCGGGTGGGAGTGGTCCTGGGGGTGGTGGCGGTGGGTGTTGTGGCCCTCTTGGGTCTCCATGCTGCATGATTAGTAGCTCCATGGCATCTGTTGGTCTTCAGATGTGGCTGGGCTTCCTTTCTACTGCAGGTTTTCGTCCTACTTAAGACCAGAAAAAAGCAGGTGTTAAGTCCCTGCTGCTAACGTGCCTTATCGCCTGTTTTTGGGCCGCATCGCCGATCTGGCTGGTCGTTGAGAATATCGCGAAGTGGTGTTTTCATGAGTTTTTGCACTGGAACGCCTACTCTGCATACGATTAGCGTTAGTCGTCGCTGTCAGCCTTGGCAATGTTTTTAGCGGCAGCTATCGCAGGGAAACTGACGATGTCGGCTGTTAGCGCAGGCTTGTGAATAGGGCGATAAATCTATCGCCACTTTCGTGGCGGAAAAGTGCCGCTAAATCGGCGATGTGTCCTTGAGAATATGCCCCTTGGTTTGTAAAAACCTTGCACCACTCTACCAAAAAACTGTTTTGATGCCAGAGGCATTCGCACGTGCAGAGAAGCAATAATAGCGATTCTGAATCCAACAGATCCACAGTTAAACTGCGAAAGAGTGAAATTTTTATCATCACATGAAAGAGTCCTCACGCTAAATGTGGCTAGCATAGTCTGCGCTAGCTCGTGTCCTTAAGAATCACCTAGAATCGATGCACGGTAGACAGGCATTCCTGGCCAGTACAACTTGGTGACTGCCCCTACTGAACTCAGCGAGCTAGCCAAACCAACATCAACATTTCAACATACCAGTGTTACACAAGTGACAAGAACAGAGGCCAAAAGAACTTGATAGACTGCTAGCGGAGAAGGCAAACAATTTGGACTGGCTCGGCCACCGTCAACAGGATTGGGTCTATACACTTTTATAAGGAACACTACATAAAGAAAGAATACATTTTAATGTACTAAAATTATGGCCTCCGGTTTTCCGTTTTTACTGATTTTTACAGGTAAATACAGAGAGTAAACTGTGTGTTTCATGTCTGTATTTATTTCAAAAGCAGAAAAATACTGAAAATGGTGCTTCTTGCGAGAAACTATCCATGCTGTCTTTCATGAATTCTAGGCAACTGCTGAGCAGGCAGACAGCATGGAGGGTTAAAATACAGGATGAGATTTCCTTAAATACAGGCATATGTTAACATATATTTGTAGTATGATGCTAATATGAACCTGTGGGTGTAGTCTTTTGTTATACGTGGCTGCTTAGTTTGCTAAAACGTGACAGGCATCCATGTTTGAGTGCACGTCGAAGAGTTTTATAAATGCAGAAATATACCATTTTTACAGCTATATTTATTCTTGAAACACAAAAAAAATATGGATAAATAACAATAAGATGGCCCAAAAATAAATGTGGATAAATACAGATGGAAATGTTAAAAAAAAAAATACCATAATACCAGAAGCCCTAATTATAATGTATTGCAGTACTTTACTTAGTTATTCTCTCTAACAGTGATGCAGGAGTGGCTCTGCCATCCTGTCAACAGGCTGGGACATACGTTTTAATATATTATCTTGTTTGGTAGTATTTCAATTAAGTATTTTCCCTAGTAGAGACGCCTTAATGCCGTCAAATTGATTGGTCCCGTAATTAATAAAGTATTTTTTCTGGCGCTAATCTTTTACCATGTGATACCATACAAGGATAGTTGGTGTCATTATCTTTTACCAAGCACAGACGCATTTTATTTAGGTTCTCCCTCCTGGTAGATTTGTTTTGTTTTTAAAAGTAACATTGTTACTTTTTTAATCAACTGAAACAATAAATATTCTTCATCTTCTTCCCTCCAGGGAGGGTGTAAAAAAAAAAACGATAAGCATTGGCAAAGCCAATTTCTTTTTATTCAAGTTAAGGTCCATTAGTTTTGTTAATGTTTGTTAATTGTTGATTAAGTTCTATCAATATCTGTGACGAGATAGAACATCAACAAAAAGTTTTTGCAATTAACTCATAAAGTTTCTAAGCATAGGATTTGCCAGAGTGATAAAACAAACATCTAAGGTAGCCAGAATATGATCTGATTCAGAGTCACTTGATAGTAAACAAAAACTTAGTAGATCATGAAGGAAATTGGTTGTACAAATATTGGAAAGGTATTGCAGTTTGTTCTAATCTTTTAATAGGAGCAAATTAAAAACTGGGCCCAAAAACGATTTTCAACTTTGCATCGCACTTTACATCCTCCTCATAAGTTAGAAGTTAATATTCGGCACGAAGGGGCATATTATCAAGGGGCCGCGATAAAATTATCGCCACTTTAGCGTCCGTTTTCGGGCGAAAAGCGGCGATAATTTTATTGCATTATCATCAAGGAAACTCTAGCGTGTGATTCCTTGAGTTAGGGCCCGTTTTTCACACGCCTCGTCTCGCATCGATAATGAGATGCAAAGGAGGCGTGGCTGTGAAAACAACATAGGATAATATCGTGAAGGCAGCTTCGCGATATTATCAAGGAGAGGTAGCGATATTTGAAATCGCGTTATGTATGCCTTAACGCAGGAATTTAACGTCTGTTAAATTCCTGACTAAAGCATACCTAACATGGGGGTGGATTGTGTGGCTAAGACCACAGGCCCTATCATCAAGGATATAGCCGTTTTCCATGGAACATCGCTGGAAAACCAGCAATGTTCCATGGAAAACACTGCTATCGCTGGAATAATTATCGCCATTGCGCTATGTGTTGTTAATACAGCGCTAGCATGGCGATAATTTCCATTGATAGCCGGCGATAAAAATCCTCACGCTAAGAGCGGCCAGCGATAATTATCACTGCCGCTTGATATGCCCCAAAATAACTACATATGGCGACTGGTATATCGTTGTTTTTTGCGCCTGAATTCTAGATTTGCTCTTAAAAAAAAGCAATAATCTGCACAGGAGTCTTTGAGATAGTTTTTGCAAATGGTTGGGGCATATTATCAAGAACGGCGTTAAAATTATCGCCGGTTTAGCGGCAGAAAACTGCCGCTAAAGCGGCGATAATGGGCTTGATAATATGCGCTGGAGAATTCCAATAGAAGCCCATGTTCACACCAGAACATGGACTTCTATTGGAATTCTCAAGGGCATATTATCAAGCCCATTATCGCCACTTTAGCGGCAGTTTTCTGCCGCTAAACCGGCGATAATTTTTAACGCCGTTCTTGATAATATGCCCCGGTTGATCTCTATTGGTTTAATTGGTACGCACAATTTCCTCCAGATAGGAGTGGGAGTAACTCGCACAAGCAAAAATCAGGTACTGTGCACAATTAGTGCCAATCAAATAATAGATAAAAAGTGAAATCAGAGCACAAAAAATATTTGTGGACTATTTTTAACTTTGTGCCCTCCTTGGCGCGACCGATTTAGAGTGTTGTCAATGCTTTTGAGGAAGAACTGCTCTCCTCCTTAAAACAGAGTAAGACCGACAGTTCCCAAACAGGTGAATTTGCATAATTTATGCTGCACTTTAATCTTATTAGCATTGTTTTTAATATATGTGCACACACAAACATGTATTCTGCCAATATTTTATGATTTGCTATTGTCAGTCAGTCAGTCAGTCTACTATTAAATGGAGAGTTGCACTGTTAATTGCATGTTTATGCCATTTGATGTCTGGATACAGCAGTAAAACAGGTGTCTTGCACTCCATTAGAAATAAAATAAACATCTGTCAAGTGGAAGTAATTGAGTAGGGGAAAATGTCCCACTTATTCAGGCTCATTACAGTCTGAACATAAACAGAACTAATAGCTTGTAATTCTGTCCGCGTGCTTCTTGCATCTGGCCAATACTTAAGGGCCTCTAACTGAAGCCATTAGTGGCCTGCTGCTGTCAGCTGTAGGACTTCCATCTGGCCTTACCGTTTGGGCCTAACATGGAATGGACTGTGAACAGCTTTCACATAAGCGGGAAGAAAAGAGGTATTTCTCGCAGTCTAACAATTGTGGGATACTTTTAAAACTTTTAAAACTTATCGATAGCATGAAAGGTAAAATAAGTGACCGCCACGGAGAGGGTAGCTGCCGCTATCCCTGGCTTTAAATTTTGCACCCTTACCACCGCCCTCGCCCCTATTCTCAGTCGGTGAAGAAGGTAGCAACAGGAGGAGACAGATAATAGGGCCTTTAAAGCCCTATCGTTTGTAGTTTTTAAGAACTTGCCCTTCCTGTAACCCCTCAGTAGCACACAGGAGGTTGTTTTGGGGCTAATGGTTGGGTAATGGCTCTCCCCTGTGCTGTCATCAGATTTTAAAGAGTGTATGATGTTACTTCTTGCACTCCGAACATTCTGGTAACAAAGCGTCAATAATGCTAGCAATCGAATTTCAAAAATGTAGTTTTTTTTTTAACTATTGTAACTTTTGGCTATTTGTAGATTTGGTAGTTGTGCCATTCCTAGAGGGAGTAGAGTGAAATAATGCAAGCAAATGCTCTCTTGCGAAGCTCAACTATAAAGTAGAATTTCTAAAAAGTAGAATTTGTTTTTGCAAAATTTGCGAAGTTTCTGTTCTTATTTTGGAAATAATTCTAATGCTAATAATAATAATAATACTGAGGTTTGATAAATATAGCTAAACATGAATCTGGCCCCCCCGCCCAAATTGCGCAGTAAGAGCCTGGCTATATGAGCAAGTTAAACTTCACTATGCTCCATGGCATATTGCCTCATAAGACCCTAATCTGTAGATGCCACTAAGATTTGCCACCGCCTGACTCATAACTGTCAACTATCAGCAGTGTCACTATTCAGGGGTTCTTAGTTTTTAGACATTAAAAGCAGGGCAGTTCTTTCTGCCAGTGCCTACCACGAATGGGAGGGGTGCCAAGCAAGATTTTCCTGATGTAGGAGCAAAGAGCAATGTGAGACCCTGCCTCTTTCTACCTACTTAGGGCCTCATTTATGAGGCCCTTTGCGGCACCGGAATGTCATTTTTTTGACGTTCCGGTGGTGCAATGTGCCGCAGCATATTTACAAGACCACGTTAAGCCACTTTATGTGGCTTTTCATTGCCTTGTACATATGGGCCCCTTTCACGCAGAACACTGCGTGAAAGGGGCGTTCCATGGGTGTTGCTTTGGGTGTTCCCACGCAACACCAATGGAATCTGAAGAATTCCCAGATTTTTGAGAAATCGTAAACATGGCAATGTGTCAGAAAGCGTTAGAGAGGCGCAACGAGGAGAAATGTTTTCATTTCTCCTCATGTTTTCCTTTTTCTATGTGTGCTGCATTCTGCAGCACACATAGAAAGAGGAAATTGCCTGGATTGATTGATTTTGTGCAGGAAGGTGTCCCTTCCTGCACAAAATCAATCAGACCCACAACGCAGGCACCCTTGCAGCATGGTGCAAAGGTGCCTGCGTTGGAGCATGACAGCCCATTGTGCCCGTCGCTGGGAAAAAGGACAGGAATGCGCAGTATCACATACTTATGGTGCATTCCTGCCCTTTTGTTTTGACGTAGGGGAGCGCAGCAAGATTCCTTGCTGCGCTGCAATATGTCAAAACCTCAAAAATAGAGGAACAATCTGAATATGGATTATAACTCTTGGGGTAATTTCCTGTGCTATTCTATCTCTATGGTGGAGGACATTGCCCCTCTCGATTGAGCATTTCCATCAGTAGCTGATATTGCATTACCGGCAAACTCCAAATCCACCCCAAAGACTTCACAGTAACAATCAAGTTTAAACCCCAGTGCCTAACATACTACAGATAACCAGAGCCCATTACATTCCTTCAACATTCCTTCCGAAAAAAGTTTAGGTCATGTTCAGCTGAATGATCTTTTGTCATTAATATCTTCATTCAGTTATCAAAACTTTCATCATCGTTTCCTTCTTCAGGATAACTGTCAAATACTATCATTGATAAAAGCATCAATGATCATATACAGAAGCAAGAGATCAGAAAAATGATCAGACCTGTAAATTCTTGAAGGACTTTGATTAATATGATTGCCCTAATGAAGCTCTGTTTGTAGGTATGGGGAAACATCTGGCACCTTTGTCATGACTGTGATCGGGAAACAGCCATTACAACGCAGCTGTTTCCCCGCATGCCATTACATCGCAAGCGTTATAACGCATGCGATGTAACAACGCGTTGCCATTACTACGCATTTTTTTACATCGCATGCGCTTTTATAACGCATGTGATGTAATGGCGATCCACCTCGTTGTGAGGAAACTGAGGCTCTTCCGTTTCCTCACAACGACATGCACCGTGTAGCACCCCTCAGCCGACGTGAGAGGAGGAGAGAGGAACCACGAGGAGAGAGAAGTAAGGGGGATTGGGCCTGGGGTGGGGGTTACTTTTTTAGGGTTTAGGGTAGTATCGTTGAGTGCGTGTAGTGCAGGGTAGTGTTTTAGGGTTTTGGGTAGTGTCGGGGTGTGTATGTAGCACAGGGTAGTGTTTTAGGGTTTAGGGTAGTGTCGGGGTCGTGCTGGGTAGTGTTAATGTAGGGAGAGGACTGGGGGTCGGAGGAGGGTCGTGAAGGGGTACTGCATTAGGGATTAGGGTAGGGCAGGGTAGTGTCACTTACATTTCATACTTTTACCACGCATATACCTTTACCATTCATGCCTTTGTGCTGTAATGGCAGGCGTGGTAAAGGTATATGCGTGGTAAAAGTATGTGATGTAATGGCATGTCGTTGTAATTTACAACACGTACTAATACCCGCGTTGTAATGGCACGCGTGGTATTAGTAAGCACTGTAATGAGTCATATTCCTGTGATCATACAACGTGCTTGGATGTAAGTGAATCAGTTATCCAGAATCAAAGTGGTCATCTTATTGAAGAGCTCAAGAGAGACCTTTTCAGGTAGTACCTGATCTGGGAATGCTTACGCAGTAATGTTGAAACTTTTGTGCCATATATGATGCTAAGGACTGACAAACAGATTATTAAAGGAGCTACAATTCGATTGTAACATAAAAAGGCTCTTGATGCTTCTGATGTAGCTGTAGCAAGAGAAGTAAACCAGAGACATTAGCATTACAATTGATGTGTCTCTCAACTATTAGGATGTGTTTGATAGAGTGGAGTGTGGTTGTATTTGGAGAACTGCGAAAACATTACAGATGTGTAATGTTTGCTATATGAAAAGCTTAAAGCGGATGTAGCCTTAAGGCTAGAGCGGTCGACCTCGAAGCTGGGAAACCGGGTAAGAGTCTTGGCAACGACGCTCAACATCCTGTGATTCTGGGCAAATCACTTAATTTTCCAGTGCCTAACAAAAATGAATGTGTCCATCTGTAACGAAACTGGTGCTCATGTAAAGCGCTCTGACACCCGATTTCTTGGGTCTAGTTCGCGCTATATAAAACTCTAAAATAAAACAACAAGATGGATAGTAGTTGCATAGTTATAATAGTTTTGTTTATTATTCGTACAGTGTAATTGTCTCAAGGCACCTGAAAGATGGAAATATAATTACTCTGATACCTAGTAGAGGAGGTAGGAAGATCTCTACTGAGACAAGATCTATTTGATGTAGAAACAGTAAGGTATTTTAGCTTTTCTGTGCTCCAAGTCATGTAAACTCCTGTCTAATAAGTGAAGGCAAGCCCCAAAACTGTGAACATCTGGTCACGTTTTCCCTTAACGTGCATCTGTGTTGCAACCGCTGGTGATTATTTTCAGATCACAGCACAAGAGTAGATCTATAGCTGGTAATTTTTACCAAAAGTAAACTGGAGTCATTCCTAGAAGGCATTTGTAGATCTTTGTAAGAAGGATCCTTATTAAATGATGAGAAGGCTCCTTGTAGTTTGAAGTAAAAGGTTTATTCCAGTACAGCAGACCCAGGCAGCTACCACTGGCAACAGGACAGTCAATGAGCTCAACACTTAAAGAATCTAGAATCACTGATGACAGTGACCCAATACATTTTAATGACATCAGATTCGAAAAGCACATAACTAAATGAATAGCAAATACAAGCACATAACTAAATGAATAACAAATACAATAATACAATATACCAACATACTACACACCCCCTTCTTATAATAATTAAAAAAAATAAAAAATAAAAATATATAATCAATAATACACAAAATCTCTAGAACGAAAAGGAGCAGTCCTAATTCTGTAACTACTCCTTAGTTGTCTGTTATCACCTGCACCACTGGAGATGTTAGCATCAACCACTCTCAAATCACCAGAATTGGAGATATTGCTGCCATCACCTCTGTCCCTTAAAGAACAAGGAGAACGAACACTGCTCTCCTCATTATTGCGAAAATGTGTCAAATCACCAAGATCAAACCAATCACAATGATTCAACAATTTCATATTGCTAACATCTTGACCTTTAACTCTCTGACAGATGATGTTGCTTGTTCCTCACTCAACTTAATCAAAGCATTCCGGTTCCACCATCCTCTATCCTGTAATAAAACTGCAATCTTAGAAACTTTGAGAACCTTGACAGGTTCAGTAAGTTTAGAGTGTTCCTTACTAACTTTAACCGGTTTTCTAATAAGAACCCAGTCACCAGGAGCTAACAGAGTTTCCTTAACATGCATTCTTCTGTCATAATTCTTTTTATAAGAAGCTTGTTTTTCTTTCACATGTTCCCTTACCTTCTGTAGATCCAGACAATGTGCTTGACCTACTTTATCCATTAACCAAGAAGGACTTAAAATAGAAATAGGTTTCCTACCTCTTAATAGAACAAAAGGAGAAACATCAGTGGTAGAATGGGGTGCAATGTTGTAACTCCACACTTTGTGATTCAAATACTTGGAAATATCCAGCTTGTTAGCAATGGCAGTTTGTACTCCTTCTTTCATCAATCTGTAAGCTCTTTCCACAAGCCTATTAGATGCGGGACTATACAAAGGTACAAGGATATGTTTGATAACATTATTTCCCCAAAAAGTTTCCTCCCTCCTGAAACAAAATGAGTCCCATTATCAGTAATTACTTCCTTAGGTAAACCCTCAATCAAAAATACTCGTTCCAAAAACGAAATAATCGAACTAGAGTCAGCATTTCTAACAAAAGCAAAGTATAACCACTTAGAGAAATAGTCAATAACTACAATAAGGAACCTTTTGTCACTACTAAAAATATTGAAAGGACCAGAAAAATCTAACCCTAACTTCTGCCATGGACCTTTAGGCCAATCCACAGGACACAAAGGAGCAGTGGAGGTTTTCCAATGTTTGTCTGAGCATAAACACTCAGCACACTAGTCCACAAAAGATTTGACTTGTCCATCAATACCAGGCCACCAATAAGTTTGTTTAATTTTTCTAACAGTACCTGAAATACCTAAGTGCCCTTCACGAGCCAAAGAGATAATCTTGCCTCTCAAACCCTCTGGTGGAACAAATTTGTCTTGCCTGACCAATATATCATTAATTAAAGATAGTTCAGAAGCTACTTGTGAAAAACATCTATCCTCAATAGACATGCTTCTGAAAGATCAAGATGTTGCTACTTAACTGTCGCTCGCTCCCCAAACATTCTAGTGAAATCTATCTACTCCTTGAAGAGAGAAATCCCGATGCTTTATTTTTAACTGAGACCTGGCTAAATAACGATTTGGACTTTGATATTGTCCAATCTCTTCCCCCAAATTATGCTATCCAAAGGCTTGACCGCAATACAGGGCGTGGAGGCGGCCTGGCCATAATCCACAAGGACAACTTCGTTTGCAGAACAACTGCAAACCCTGTCCCTGACTGTGAAAGTATGTCCTTTGTGATTGATCTAGCTCCCACGTATACCTTCTCAGGGATCTTGGTATATCGCCCACCGGACCCTCTTGGGCTCTTCAGGAAGGATCTACCGGATGTGGGAGAAAATTTAGCCAGTGCCTCCCTAATTTTACAATCTTGGGTGATTTTAACCTGCATTTCGATGACGATCTATCTGTGTCTACAGTGGAATTAGTTGATGAATTGGCAATGTTCCAATTCATGTTAAAAGCGAACAGTCCCACTCATATCAAAGGACATCTGTTGGACCCTACTTTCTCCAACATAAATCATCTTTTGGTAGAGGATGCTGTTCCTATTCCATGGTCAGACCACTTCCTACTCCCTTTTAATTGGACACTACCAGACGCTAACACACTAAGGGGTCGATTCCGATCTCGGTCGGAGACGCACCCAACGCCATTCGGTCGGGAAAAAAGCCATGCGAATGCCTGTTTCCCGACCGATCCGCACATGAATCCGAACAAACAAGTACGATGCGCACAACAGCACAGATTCCGACCCAGTCGTACTCACCCAATCCAGGTCCTGATCCCCGACCGAGCCGGATCCGTAAACGCAGATACGAGTCGCCCGGAAGCCAAAAAGCAGCCCCGTCCGGCCGGACAAGTACGATGTGCTTCCCGTACGCGCCGAACCCGTCGCTACGCACGGCACGTCAAAGCATTCGGGAGAGGCGCACATAAGCTCCGATTCGCGCCAGAACCCGATCCACGGCTACGAGACGAACACGCAAGCGAGGAGGACGAGGTGAAGCAACGACAAAGACGAACGAGACGAACCAACAATGAATCCCATCGTTCCGATCCTACCAATATTCTACATCTACACCGGAACAGGCACGGACGCGTACGGCGCAGAAGGTAGGTCAGACACCAACCACAAACACAAACTACACGTACCCGACATATCACACACACACACAGGGATGCAGAAATTACTTACTCCAGAAACAGCAGCACCATAGGGGCGGGATGCCCATCACCAATGCCACATATACACATAGGGGCCCGGATGCCTGTCACTACTACCACCCTTACCCAGGGGTGCCAGGTGCCTACCACTACTACCACCCTTACCCAGGGGGTGCCAGGTGCCTACCACTACTGCCACCTCTACCCAGGGGGTGCCAGGTGCCTACCACTACTGCCACCTCTACCCAGGGGGTGCCAGGTGCCTACCACTACTACCACCTCTACCCATGGGGGTGCCAGGTTCCTACCACTACTACCAACCATACCCAGGGTGTGCCAGGTGCCTACCACTACTACCACCTCTACCCATGGGGGTGCCAGGTGCCTACCACTACTGCCACCTCTACCCAGGGGTGCCAGGTGCCTACCACTACTACCACCTCTACCCATGGGGGTGCCAGGTGCCTACCACTACTACCACCCATACCCAGGGGTGCCAGGTGCCTACCACTACTACCACCTCTACCCATGGGGGTGCCAGGTGCCTACCACTACTACCACCCATACCCAGGGGGTGCCAGGTGCCTACCACTACTGCCACCTCTACCCAGGGGTGCCAGGTGCCTACCACTACTGCCACCTCTACCCAGGGGTGCCAGGTGCCTACCACTACTAGCACCTCTACCCATGCGGGTGCCAGGTGCCTACCACAACTACCACCTCTACCCATGGGGGCTGGATGCCTGTCACTACTACCACCCTTACCCAGGGGTGCCAGGTGCCTACCACTACTACCACCTCTACCCAGGGGTGCCAGGTGCCTACCACTACTACCACCTCTACCCAGGGGTGCCAGGTGCCTACCACTACTATCACCTCTACCCATGGGGGGCTGGATGCCTGTTACTACTACCACCTCTATCCATGGGGGGCTGGATGCCTGTCACTACTACCACCCTTACCCAGGGGGTGCCAGGTGCCTACCACTACTGCCACCTCTACCCAGGGGGTGCCAGGTGCCTACCACTACTACCACCTCTACCCATGGGGGTGCCAGGTACCTACCACTACTACCACCCTTACCCAGGGGTGCCAGGTGCCTACCACTACTACCACCTCTACCCAGGGGGCTGGGTGCCTGTCACTACTACCACCCTTACCCAGGGGGTGCCAGGTGCCTACCACTACTGCCACCTCTACCCAGGGGGTGCCAGGTGCCTACCACTACTGCCACCTCTACCCAGGGGGTGCCAGGTGCCTTCCACTACTACCACCTCTACCCATGGGGGTGCCAGGTGCCTACCACTACTACCACCCATACCCAGGGGTGCCAGGTGCCTACCACTACTACCACCTCTACCCATGGGGGTGCCAGGTGCCTACCACTACTGCCACCTCTACCCAGGGGTGCCAGGTGCCTACCACTAGTACCACCTCTACCCATGGGGTGCCAGGTGCCTACCACTACTACCACCCATACCCAGGGGTGCCAGGTGCCTACCACTACTACCACCTCTACCCATGGGGGTGCCAGGTGCCTACCACTACTACCACCCATACCCAGGGGGTGCCAGGTGCCTACCACTACTACCACCTCTACCCATGGGGGTGCCAGGTGCCTACCACTACTGCCACCTCTACCCACGGGGTGCCAGGTGCCTACCACTACTGCCAGCTCTACCCAGGGGGTGCCAGGTGCCTACCACTACTACCACCCATACCCAGGGGGTGCCAGGTGCCTACCACTACTACCACCCATACCCAGGGGTGCCAGGTGCCTACCACTACTACCACCTCTACCCATGGGGTGCCAGGTGCCTACCACTACTACCACCTCTACCCATGGGGGTGCCAGGTGCCTACCACTACTGCCAGCTCTACCCAGGGGTGCCAGGTGCCTACCACTACTACCACCTCTACCCAGGGGGGCTGGATGCCTGTCACTACTACCACCTCTACCCATGGGGGCTGGATGCCTGTCACTACTACCACCCTTACCCAGGGGTGCCAGGTGCCTACCACTACTGCCACCTCTACCCAGGGGTGCCAGGTGCCTACCACTACTACCACCTCTACCCATGGGGGTGCCAGGTGCCTACCACTACTACCACCCTTACCCAGGGGTGCCAGGTGCCTACCACTACTACCACCTCTACCCAGGGGGCTGGATGCCTGTCACTACTACCACCCTTACCCAGGGGTGCCAGGTGCCTACCACTACTGCCACCTCTACCCAGGGGTGCCAGGTGCCTACCACTACTGCCACCTCAACCCAGGGGTGCCAGGTGCCTACCACTACTACCACCTCTACCCATGGGGGTGCCAGGTGCCTACCACTACTACCACCCATACCCAGGGGTGCCAGGTGCCTACCACTACTACCACCTCTACCCATGGGGGTGCCAGGTGCCTACCACTACTGCTACCTCTACCCAGGGGGTGCCAGGTGCCTACCACTACTACCACCTCTACCCATGGGGGTGCCACGTGCCTACCACTACTACCACCCATACCCAGGGGGGTGCCAGGTGCCTACCACTACTACCACCTCTACCCATGGGGTGCCAGGTGCCTACCACTACTGCCACCTCTACCCAGGGGGTGCCAGGTGCCTACCACTACTACCACCTCTACCCATGGGGGTGCCAGGTGCCTACCACTACTACCACCCTTACCCAGGGGTGCCAGGTGCCTACCACTACTACCACCTCTACCCAGGGGGGCTGGATGCCTGTCACTACTACCACCTCTACCCATGGGGGCTGGATGCCTATCACTACTACCACCTTACCCAGGGGTGCCAGGTGCCTACCACTACTGCCACCTCTACCCAGGGGTGCCAGGTGCCTACCACTACTGCCACCTCTACCCAGGGGTGCCAGGTGCCTACCACTACTACCACCTCTACCCATGGGGTGCCAGGTGCCTACCACTACTGCCACCTCTACCCAGGGGTGCCAGGTGCCTACCACTACTGCCACCTCTACCCAGGGGGTGCCAGGTGCCTACCACTACTACCACCCATACCCAGGGGGTGCCAGGTGCCTACCAGTACTACCACCTCTACCCATGGGGGTGCCAGGTGCCTACCACTACTACCACCTCTACCCATGGGGGCTGGATGCCTGTCACTACTACCACCCTTACCCAGGGGTGCCAGGTGCCTACCACTACTGCCACCTCTACCCAGGGGTGCCAGGTGCCTACCACTACTACCACCTCTACCCATGGGGGCTGGATGCCAGTCACTACTACCACCCTTACCCAGGGGGTGCCAGGTGCCTACCACTACTACCACCTCTACCCATGGGGGCTGGATGCCTGTCACTACTACCACCCTTACCCAGGGGGTGCCAGGTGCCTACCACTACTGCCACCTCTACCCAGGGGTGCCAGGTGCCTACCACTACTACCACCTCTACCCATGGGGGCTGGATGCCTACTACTACCACCCCCACTCACAGGATGGCAAATACATGCCACAAGAAGCACACACCAGCAGGAAGAATGCAACACAAAGACATCCCCCAACACCATGACAAGCGTGTGTAGACTGTGTCAAATGCCTACAACACTGAACAGGACTGTGGACATACAATGTGACCCCCTATCACAAGTGCCACACATAAATGTGTGTGGCACCCACAATGCAAGCAGGCCATGACCATTGTGGCAATGGGGTCCAAACCCCCATCATCACAGTGCCCAAAATGTAAGTGTGGGGTCCATAGCTGAAGCACATATTGAACATTGTGGCAGTGGGGTCCAGACCCCCATCATCACAGTGACCAAAATGTGAGTGTGGGGTCCATAGCTGAAGCACATATTGAACATTGTGGCAATGGGGTCCAAACCCCCATCATCACAGTGACCAAAATGTATGTGTTGACAAAGAATAAGCTGCAACTGCCAAACTGCATGGATGATTCCTGGTCACAGAACAACAAACACATCAGTGGCAAAGTAGTGCTTGTGTCCCATAGCAACATAGAATGGGGGAGGCAAACAGTGCAGTGCAAACAAGACATACCTTTGGCCATGTGCAGACAAACATCACCCATGGGGGCTGACACTGTCAACATTCATCAATGACTCAATGACAGAAGTGACCATCAGAATGCAGACCCACATATTTGCACCAATGGGCACACAAATTCAGATACCCAGTGGAGACTGTAGAAGGGAGGTGAACAGATACCATACCATGGCAGCAATGGGACACACACACAATGATCATTGTGCTGACTGATGACCTAGGAGTCCCAGGGACAGCAGGGCAAACACACCAAACAACATACAGCCAATGGCACACCTAAGATATGCCAATGCAGTGGTGCCGATGCACATACACAAACAGGCAGACCCACACTGCACATCAAACACAACAGGTGAGGGGGGTACCAGTGTCCCCAGGCAACCACACAACACATGAGGAGGCCTGAATACCAATTACACAGATGTGCATACAGTGCCACACAAAGGTAACTCATGGATCCAAATCCCCTATGTGGGCAATCAGGCATTGTCAGATGAGAGGGAGCACAAATCACACATGTCACACAAGCATGTAGGAACAGCAACTGACACAGCAAGACACACAGACACCACAGCACCACACCCATGGCCCTCACAATGTGGTGACCCTGGGCTGCATTACAATCCCACTGTGATGACAAAGCTAGATGTCTTTCACACTGTGAACCACAGTCATGTGTCCTGAGCAACAAACTACCATCACACCTACACAAGCACAAATCAACCAGCACGGCCTGTCAGCCAAGGCCAACATGGAGGCAGGGGTCTAGCCGGGCAACAACTCTCATCTTCACACACTCAACACCACACACCTCGACCTCCAACAATGTGCAGCAGTGAAACTCACATGCACTGGTGACATTGCACATGCACCCATGACAATCCCAGGGGGGGTGGTGGGAACCAAGGTGCAGAAACACATCACACATGGCCACTCTACCAGACTCCTGAATGTCTGACACACTGCACACTACGCTGCACATGGACATGACGGCAATACCACACCAACCAATGGGATCCCAGCCACAGTCACACACCTATGAAGAAGCCAAGGTCACCCACAAAGAACACACATAGACAACTACCAACATTGCAGCCCTGAGGAGTGCCAGCAGTCACACACACAACGTGTCACAACCAATGAAAGCTAACACAAACCAGAAATCACATGACAGGTGTAAACAACAAGTGCAGAGGGGAATCCGGACTGTGACACACCAGCGTCTGCTCACAAACTCAGCCCTGACAGCAAACACACCTATGGGTGACACCCTGATGACCAGTAATGTGCCATGCACCCACATCACAGAGAACCCAGGGAGAAGACTTTGGGGGAACATAGCTCAACTCAGCAAGCATCACAAACAGGAACATCACTAGGGATCCCAGCATGCACAGCAACATGGACATGAACACACACACATGCTCATACAACACACACCTTGGGCGCACGAGATGTCACAGGAGTACACACTGCCATGAGGGGACTCCACTCCTGTGTGAGGAAAGCTGTGCCATATGTCGCATCAGTAGGGCTCCATCATGTCAGCAGAACACTTGGTCACACAGTCAACAATTAGCACCAAATGAAGGCTCCCATCACATCAGCCTGGTCATGGGAATGTCAACGAAATCAACAGCACAGATCCAACACACATGTATAGCAAGTTGCACTGACAACACAGATGAGTCCTACCCCATTGATGCCCAAACCTGCATGTCCAGTGGAGATGGCCACACGGTCAGGGAACTAGACTAATTGAACAATGGCAAACAGAACAGATGTGCATGGGTGGAACCCACAGATGTGACATTGCTAATGTAAGTAGGAAATCCCATTGCCAAATATTGAATACATGACACCCTCAGATGCTGCTAAGGACGACATGGATTCACCACAGGATAGGACACTGTCCCCCTGGAACACATGGGTTCCTGCACAGTAACACTTCATTTTCATGAGTCCAAATATCACCATCACTGCAGCAAGGGCATGGTTAGCGTCATCAACATCATGTACATCAGAAGTAAAAGCACTAGAGAACAGAAAGTTGGTTTATCTAGCATGTGGGTTCAAAACTTGGAAGAACTGCAAGGTATCAACAAAGGCCAATGGCCAGTCCATCAAGGAAGTCTATACAGGGTGACAGTGGCAGATGTCACCCTACGCATGCCTGCACTGATCACAACCGGGGACAATCCCTAGGAGGGGCATACGGGGGCAGGCCAGGCACCGCAGGGACAGGATCAGGGCTCACCAGGAGGAGGCAGGGAAGGGGTGGTGGGTGCTGGAGAGCCACTGACAACTGCAGTGGAGGTGTCTGATATGGTGTGTGCCGGCACAACTGGGGGGCATGACTCAGATGTTGTGGGTGCCGGCACAACTGCAGTGGACCCTGCAGATGGAGTGGACAGGTCCGCCACTGCAGCGCCCAAGTCAGACAGGGTGATAGTTGACTCCACTGCAGTGCCCACCTCCAGGGGAGGAGAATGGGGATCAGGTAAGGTGGGCAGGACAGAGGGGGAGGACACCCTCACCACATCAGTGGTACAGACAAGCGCAGCGGGGAGTGTGGGGCCGGAAGAGCAAGTGGCAGGGGAGAAGGCCTGACCCTTATGGGGATGGTGTATCTGTGGGTGGGGAACCTGGGGCAGGGTGTGGTGGGGGCACCTGTGGAGTGGCGGCCTGAGGGATGGAGGAAGGAGACTTGGTGCCTGAGCTGCAGGGCGGCGGCGGGGTCTTGCTCTTCCGGGACCGGGGGACTTGCGGGTGGGGGCCTCAGTCGGTCTGCGCCTGGGGGATGGTGTCCGGGGGCCAGGGGCACTCTGCTCCGTGTGGGTGGGCTTCCTCTTCCCCCTGAATGCTGGATCAGCTGGGTCAGAGGGGGAGAGGCCAAGGTCACAGAGGAAGAGCCGCTGTGTCTTTGGGGTTGCAGCTGAGGCAAGGGAGGGGTCTTTGGAGGGAGAGGCAGCTGAGGAATGCGCAGTGCTTGTGGATGCGTGTGTTTGTGCCTGTGCCCCATCCCCTGTGAGTGTGGTTGCAGTCCCCTGACGGTGCGTGCGTGTGCGTCTTGTTTGTGGCGTGTGTGTACGTGTGCTGCATGTGTCTGTGCTGGTGTGTGCCTGTGGCAGTGTGTGTGTGCTTGGGACGGGTAAGGTGCTGGGGAGTGTGGATGGGGCAGAGGCAGGAGGGGTGAGGGACTGTCGGAGGAGGGACACTGCTGCCGTCAGGGAGGAGTCCATGGACCTATTGCCCCTCTGTAGGTCAGACATGCCCGATGAGATGCCCTCCATGAATGACACCAGCTGAGTCAACAGACTGGTGTGTGCATGGAGGACACTCAGCATCGCTGTCTGTCCTACATGGAGCTGGCGGAGGAGGTACACAGACTCCTCACTCAGGGCAGCAGGGGACACAGGGGCAGGGGTGCGGTGCCTGGCCCGAAGGAGACACGCTCCCGAACATGGGAGCCTCCACGGACCTCGGGAATGGGAGCCAACGGGAGGGCGGTGGTGGTGGTGGCGGGGACAGCAACACTAGCTGGGCTGTGGTGGCTGCTGACACCCGCCTCCATAAGGGAGTCATCGTCCGAGTTGCTCTGGTCCTCAGCTGAGGTGGATGGTGCTGAGGACTCCTCGGTGTGGCTCCCCTCACCCTCCGTGCCACTGGGTCCCTCCGACCACTCCTCAGCTGCTGACCCAGTCTGGCTCTGCGGCTCCTCCTGGTCCGTGGAGCTGTCCCCTCCTGTGGCTGTGGATGTATCTGCAATCAATAGGGAAACAGACAGACATCAGTCACCTGCACCGAACGCACACACCACAGTAAGTACAGCACATTACAGAGCAAGCCCTGGCATCCTTAGTTGAACATTGCTAAAACTGCACAAACAGAACAGGAGAAGTCAATTGTCAGTCTGATGGTCAACCATGGCACTCACATCCCACCTGGCCTTGCACCCATCTGTCTGGTGTCTGTTGGATGGCAATACCCCAGTGTGGACACATGCACCACCTACACAGTATTTGGACAGTGCAGAGAACCCGGTGAAGCATGTGGACATTCACACATCACAACTCTTGCCACTGAGTCAGTGCAGGTGTCCGGATGAAAGGGATGCCCAGAGTCAAATAGGAAATGCATGTGATGCATACCAGCGACAGACACCATGATGCACCCATGTCCTGATAGCCATTGCCACAATGGTGTGCATGTAGCACATGTCACTCCCCTGCAGGATCACTAATAGGAAGTCACATGCCATGGCACAGCCATGCCTGCTAAGTCATACATCACTGTCTCCAGTCACATGGGCATGGCAGCCAGACAACAACACTCTGCACTGTGTCACAATAGTAGATCATGGGGAATGCAAGTCCTGGAGCTGAACAAGTGCACATGTACATCCCCACACACCACATCATCTGTACCCTCATCTGTCCAGGTCATACCCATTGGACATATGGGAGACCTGTAACACTACCCTCTGCACCTGAGCACATCACAATCTGCTGTGAATGGGAAACAGCTGCCTGAACCTCATATTCGCATACCCCAGTCTGCACGGTCAGGTGATCAAACACCTATGTGTCACACATGTATCATCTCCTATGGTCACATCTCCGGTGGCATGCGGAGCCCCAACCGAGGAACACCCCAGCAGACCTGACAACGAAGCCACAGCACACTGACACAGAGGCAGACACCTGAGGGGACAAATCACTGAGCAAAACGTGTCAGTTGATACACGGCAGTGGGAGTACAGAGTGTATTGTATGGCCTGGAGTAGGCATGACTGTCCTGTCCCACATGAATGAGGGATGAGGCCTGGACAGTAGGCAGCTGGCTAAGTATGTGTGACACACGTTATATACACACTCCTGGGGCACAAACATTGTTCCCACCCGCAGCATGGGTGTGTGCCAGATACCCCAGGCACATGTGGTGGATCAGCTCAGCAATTGGGCCACATATCAAAATGACACGCAGAACACATGTCAGAACACAGGCAATGTGTAAGCAATGGACCCACCCATGATGCCCACCACAGAGTCAGGGAAACAGATGCTGTCCCCACCTTGAGTTAAGCAAACTGCAAGGACACAGTACCCAAGTGACACAATACCCTGACTGTAAGGGCCACACCTGGGTATCAGATGAGGAGTGGGCAGTGCACAATAGAGGGACATGGGTCCTGGACCACAAGACTGATGTACTGTGGAAGTTTAACCAGGCCAGAGGAGGGCACATAGCATGGCAGACATAGTTCACAATGCAGACATGGACTCACCCCCTCCTTGCTGCTCTCTGACCTTCAGCTGCCCATCCAGATCAGGGAAGACCACCGCCAGGATCCTCAGCATGTGGGGGGTCAGGGTCCGGTGTCCGCCCCTCCTGTGAGGAGGCGACAGCTTCAGCTGGACCTGTGCGATCCTCCGGGTCCAGCCCCGAAGGTCCTGCCACCTCTTCTGGCAGTTGCGGATCCGGCGCTTGTAGACCCCCACGGATCTCACTGCCCGGACGATGGTCAGCCATATCTTCTGCTTCTGGTGGGCATCAACCTGTGAGGATAACAAAGTGAGAATGCCATTACTACACATGCAACATATCCGTGCATTACACAGTTGGATATACATGTCTCAATCACAGGGGCACATGATGTACACAGGCAGTGCAACGATGGCTATGGACAGTATGCCAGCAGTTACTACATGGTATCATTGGGGAGAGGGAGCACACTGCCTCTCATCCCAGCACAGTTCACCCCATTGCATCCTGGTAAATGCAGTACGCTTACTTTCAAAGTTGCTGTAGTCTTTCACCAAAGTTGGTGCAGGTAGTGCTGTTATCTCTAGACACGTGTTTCTGGGTTTAGCCCGTCATCAGTAGAGAGCAAAAGTTAATAAGAAGCAGAGAAAAGTCATCAGGGGTTGCTGAAATGGTGCCCAAGTCTTCACAGGTCACAGTACCTCTCCACAGGCACACAGGTGCATCCCAGGAGAGCTCGTCAGCTCGTTGGCTCAAGGGAGCCTTTTAAACACAGGGGAGAGGGAGCACACTGCCTCTCATCCCAGCACAGTTCACCCCATTGCATCCTGGTAAATGCAGTACGCTTACTTTCAAAGTTGCTGTAGTCTTTCACCAAAGTTGGTGCAGGTAGTGCTGTTATCTCTAGACACGTGTTTCTGGGTTTAGCCCGTCATCAGTAGAGAGCAAAAGTTAATAAGAAGCAGAGAAAAGTCATCAGGGGTTGCTGAAATGGTGCCCAAGTCTTCACAGGTCACAGTACCTCTCCACAGGCACACAGGTGCATCCCAGGAGAGCTCGTCAGCTCGTTGGCTCAAGGGAGCCTTTTAAACACAGGGAGAGGGAGCACACTGCCTCTCATCCCAGCACAGTTCACCCCATTGCATCCTGGTAAATGCAGTACGCTTACTTTCAAAGTTGCTGTAGTCTTTCACCAAAGTTGGTGCAGGTAGTGCTGTTATCTCTAGACACGTGTTTCTGGGTTTAGCCCGTCATCAGTAGAGAGCAAAAGTTAATAAGAAGCAGAGAAAAGTCATCAGGGGTTGCTGAAATGGTGCCCAAGTCTTCACAGGTCACAGTACCTCTCCACAGGCACACAGGTGCATCCCAGGAGAGCTCGTCAGCTCGTTGGCTCAAGGGAGCCTTTTAAACACAGGGGAGAGGGAGCACACTGCCTCTCATCCCAGCACAGTTCACCCCATTGCATCCTGGTAAATGCAGTACGCTTACTTTCAAAGTTGCTGTAGTCTTTCACCAAAGTTGGTGCAGGTAGTGCTGTTATCTCTAGACACGTGTTTCTGGGTTTAGCCCGTCATCAGTAGAGAGCAAAAGTTAATAAGAAGCAGAGAAAAGTCATCAGGGGTTGCTGAAATGGTGCCCAAGTCTTCACAGGTCACAGTACCTCTCCACAGGCACACAGGTGCATCCCAGGAGAGCTCGTCAGCTCGTTGGCTCAAGGGAGCCTTTTAAACACAGGGGAGAGGGAGCACACTGCCTCTCATCCCAGCACAGTTCACCCCATTGCATCCTGGTAAATGCAGTACGCTTACTTTCAAAGTTGCTGTAGTCTTTCACCAAAGTTGGTGCAGGTAGTGCTGTTATCTCTAGACACGTGTTTCTGGGTTTAGCCCGTCATCAGTAGAGAGCAAAAGTTAATAAGAAGCAGAGAAAAGTCATCAGGGGTTGCTGAAATGGTGCCCAAGTCTTCACAGGTCACAGTACCTCTCCACAGGCACACAGGTGCATCCCAGGAGAGCTCGTCAGCTCGTTGGCTCAAGGGAGCCTTTTAAACACAGGGGAGAGGGAGCACACTGCCTCTCATCCCAGCACAGTTCACCCCATTGCATCCTGGTAAATGCAGTACGCTTACTTTCAAAGTTGCTGTAGTCTTTCACCAAAGTTGGTGCAGGTAGTGCTGTTATCTCTAGACACGTGTTTCTGGGTTTAGCCCGTCATCAGTAGAGAGCAAAAGTTAATAAGAAGCAGAGAAAAGTCATCAGGGGTTGCTGAAATGGTGCCCAAGTCTTCACAGGTCACAGTACCTCTCCACAGGCACACAGGTGCATCCCAGGAGAGCTCGTCAGCTCGTTGGCTCAAGGGAGCCTTTTAAACACAGGGGAGAGGGAGCACACTGCCTCTCATCCCAGCACAGTTCACCCCATTGCATCCTGGTAAATGCAGTACGCTTACTTTCAAAGTTGCTGTAGTCTTTCACCAAAGTTGGTGCAGGTAGTGCTGTTATCTCTAGACACGTGTTTCTGGGTTTAGCCCGTCATCAGTAGAGAGCAAAAGTTAATAAGAAGCAGAGAAAAGTCATCAGGGGTTGCTGAAATGGTGCCCAAGTCTTCACAGGTCACAGTACCTCTCCACAGGCACACAGGTGCATCCCAGGAGAGCTCGTCAGCTCGTTGGCTCAAGGGAGCCTTTTAAACACAGGGGAGAGGGAGCACACTGCCTCTCATCCCAGCACAGTTCACCCCATTGCATCCTGGTAAATGCAGTACGCTTACTTTCAAAGTTGCTGTAGTCTTTCACCAAAGTTGGTGCAGGTAGTGCTGTTATCTCTAGACACGTGTTTCTGGGTTTAGCCCGTCATCAGTAGAGAGCAAAAGTTAATAAGAAGCAGAGAAAAGTCATCAGGGGTTGCTGAAATGGTGCCCAAGTCTTCACAGGTCACAGTACCTCTCCACAGGCACACAGGTGCATCCCAGGAGAGCTCGTCAGCTCGTTGGCTCAAGGGAGCCTTTTAAACACAGGGGAGAGGGAGCACACTGCCTCTCATCCCAGCACAGTTCACCCCATTGCATCCTGGTAAATGCAGTACGCTTACTTTCAAAGTTGCTGTAGTCTTTCACCAAAGTTGGTGCAGGTAGTGCTGTTATCTCTAGACACGTGTTTCTGGGTTTAGCCCGTCATCAGTAGAGAGCAAAAGTTAATAAGAAGCAGAGAAAAGTCATCAGGGGTTGCTGAAATGGTGCCCAAGTCTTCACAGGTCACAGTACCTCTCCACAGGCACACAGGTGCATCCCAGGAGAGCTCGTCAGCTCGTTGGCTCAAGGGAGCCTTTTAAACACAGGGGAGAGGGAGCACACTGCCTCTCATCCCAGCACAGTTCACCCCATTGCATCCTGGTAAATGCAGTACGCTTACTTTCAAAGTTGCTGTAGTCTTTCACCAAAGTTGGTGCAGGTAGTGCTGTTATCTCTAGACACGTGTTTCTGGGTTTAGCCCGTCATCAGTAGAGAGCAAAAGTTAATAAGAAGCAGAGAAAAGTCATCAGGGGTTGCTGAAATGGTGCCCAAGTCTTCACAGGTCACAGTACCTCTCCACAGGCACACAGGTGCATCCCAGGAGAGCTCGTCAGCTCGTTGGCTCAAGGGAGCCTTTTAAACACAGGGGAGAGGGAGCACACTGCCTCTCATCCCAGCACAGTTCACCCCATTGCATCCTGGTAAATGCAGTACGCTTACTTTCAAAGTTGCTGTAGTCTTTCACCAAAGTTGGTGCAGGTAGTGCTGTTATCTCTAGACACGTGTTTCTGGGTTTAGCCCGTCATCAGTAGAGAGCAAAAGTTAATAAGAAGCAGAGAAAAGTCATCAGGGGTTGCTGAAATGGTGCCCAAGTCTTCACAGGTCACAGTACCTCTCCACAGGCACACAGGTGCATCCCAGGAGAGCTCGTCAGCTCGTTGGCTCAAGGGAGCCTTTTAAACACAGGGAGAGGGAGCACACTGCCTCTCATCCCAGCACAGTTCACCCCATTGCATCCTGGTAAATGCAGTACGCTTACTTTCAAAGTTGCTGTAGTCTTTCACCAAAGTTGGTGCAGGTAGTGCTGTTATCTCTAGACACGTGTTTCTGGGTTTAGCCCGTCATCAGTAGAGAGCAAAAGTTAATAAGAAGCAGAGAAAAGTCATCAGGGGTTGCTGAAATGGTGCCCAAGTCTTCACAGGTCACAGTACCTCTCCACAGGCACACAGGTGCATCCCAGGAGAGCTCGTCAGCTCGTTGGCTCAAGGGAGCCTTTTAAACACAGGGAGAGGGAGCACACTGCCTCTCATCCCAGCACAGTTCACCCCATTGCATCCTGGTAAATGCAGTACGCTTACTTTCAAAGTTGCTGTAGTCTTTCACCAAAGTTGGTGCAGGTAGTGCTGTTATCTCTAGACACGTGTTTCTGGGTTTAGCCCGTCATCAGTAGAGAGCAAAAGTTAATAAGAAGCAGAGAAAAGTCATCAGGGGTTGCTGAAATGGTGCCCAAGTCTTCACAGGTCACAGTACCTCTCCACAGGCACACAGGTGCATCCCAGGAGAGCTCGTCAGCTCGTTGGCTCAAGGGAGCCTTTTAAACACAGGGGAGAGGGAGCACACTGCCTCTCATCCCAGCACAGTTCACCCCATTGCATCCTGGTAAATGCAGTACGCTTACTTTCAAAGTTGCTGTAGTCTTTCACCAAAGTTGGTGCAGGTAGTGCTGTTATCTCTAGACACGTGTTTCTGGGTTTAGCCCGTCATCAGTAGAGAGCAAAAGTTAATAAGAAGCAGAGAAAAGTCATCAGGGGTTGCTGAAATGGTGCCCAAGTCTTCACAGGTCACAGTACCTCTCCACAGGCACACAGGTGCATCCCAGGAGAGCTCGTCAGCTCGTTGGCTCAAGGGAGCCTTTTAAACACAGGGGAGAGGGAGCACACTGCCTCTCATCCCAGCACAGTTCACCCCATTGCATCCTGGTAAATGCAGTACGCTTACTTTCAAAGTTGCTGTAGTCTTTCACCAAAGTTGGTGCAGGTAGTGCTGTTATCTCTAGACACGTGTTTCTGGGTTTAGCCCGTCATCAGTAGAGAGCAAAAGTTAATAAGAAGCAGAGAAAAGTCATCAGGGGTTGCTGAAATGGTGCCCAAGTCTTCACAGGTCACAGTACCTCTCCACAGGCACACAGGTGCATCCCAGGAGAGCTCGTCAGCTCGTTGGCTCAAGGGAGCCTTTTAAACACAGGGAGAGGGAGCACACTGCCTCTCATCCCAGCACAGTTCACCCCATTGCATCCTGGTAAATGCAGTACGCTTACTTTCAAAGTTGCTGTAGTCTTTCACCAAAGTTGGTGCAGGTAGTGCTGTTATCTCTAGACACGTGTTTCTGGGTTTAGCCCGTCATCAGTAGAGAGCAAAAGTTAATAAGAAGCAGAGAAAAGTCATCAGGGGTTGCTGAAATGGTGCCCAAGTCTTCACAGGTCACAGTACCTCTCCACAGGCACACAGGTGCATCCCAGGAGAGCTCGTCAGCTCGTTGGCTCAAGGGAGCCTTTTAAACACAGGGGAGAGGGAGCACACTGCCTCTCATCCCAGCACAGTTCACCCCATTGCATCCTGGTAAATGCAGTACGCTTACTTTCAAAGTTGCTGTAGTCTTTCACCAAAGTTGGTGCAGGTAGTGCTGTTATCTCTAGACACGTGTTTCTGGGTTTAGCCCGTCATCAGTAGAGAGCAAAAGTTAATAAGAAGCAGAGAAAAGTCATCAGGGGTTGCTGAAATGGTGCCCAAGTCTTCACAGGTCACAGTACCTCTCCACAGGCACACAGGTGCATCCCAGGAGAGCTCGTCAGCTCGTTGGCTCAAGGGAGCCTTTTAAACACAGGGGAGAGGGAGCACACTGCCTCTCATCCCAGCACAGTTCACCCCATTGCATCCTGGTAAATGCAGTACGCTTACTTTCAAAGTTGCTGTAGTCTTTCACCAAAGTTGGTGCAGGTAGTGCTGTTATCTCTAGACACGTGTTTCTGGGTTTAGCCCGTCATCAGTAGAGAGCAAAAGTTAATAAGAAGCAGAGAAAAGTCATCAGGGGTTGCTGAAATGGTGCCCAAGTCTTCACAGGTCACAGTACCTCTCCACAGGCACACAGGTGCATCCCAGGAGAGCTCGTCAGCTCGTTGGCTCAAGGGAGCCTTTTAAACACAGGGGAGAGGGAGCACACTGCCTCTCATCCCAGCACAGTTCACCCCATTGCATCCTGGTAAATGCAGTACGCTTACTTTCAAAGTTGCTGTAGTCTTTCACCAAAGTTGGTGCAGGTAGTGCTGTTATCTCTAGACACGTGTTTCTGGGTTTAGCCCGTCATCAGTAGAGAGCAAAAGTTAATAAGAAGCAGAGAAAAGTCATCAGGGGTTGCTGAAATGGTGCCCAAGTCTTCACAGGTCACAGTACCTCTCCACAGGCACACAGGTGCATCCCAGGAGAGCTCGTCAGCTCGTTGGCTCAAGGGAGCCTTTTAAACACAGGGAGAGGGAGCACACTGCCTCTCATCCCAGCACAGTTCACCCCATTGCATCCTGGTAAATGCAGTACGCTTACTTTCAAAGTTGCTGTAGTCTTTCACCAAAGTTGGTGCAGGTAGTGCTGTTATCTCTAGACACGTGTTTCTGGGTTTAGCCCGTCATCAGTAGAGAGCAAAAGTTAATAAGAAGCAGAGAAAAGTCATCAGGGGTTGCTGAAATGGTGCCCAAGTCTTCACAGGTCACAGTACCTCTCCACAGGCACACAGGTGCATCCCAGGAGAGCTCGTCAGCTCGTTGGCTCAAGGGAGCCTTTTAAACACAGGGGAGAGGGAGCACACTGCCTCTCATCCCAGCACAGTTCACCCCATTGCATCCTGGTAAATGCAGTACGCTTACTTTCAAAGTTGCTGTAGTCTTTCACCAAAGTTGGTGCAGGTAGTGCTGTTATCTCTAGACACGTGTTTCTGGGTTTAGCCCGTCATCAGTAGAGAGCAAAAGTTAATAAGAAGCAGAGAAAAGTCATCAGGGGTTGCTGAAATGGTGCCCAAGTCTTCACAGGTCACAGTACCTCTCCACAGGCACACAGGTGCATCCCAGGAGAGCTCGTCAGCTCGTTGGCTCAAGGGAGCCTTTTAAACACAGGGGAGAGGGAGCACACTGCCTCTCATCCCAGCACAGTTCACCCCATTGCATCCTGGTAAATGCAGTACGCTTACTTTCAAAGTTGCTGTAGTCTTTCACCAAAGTTGGTGCAGGTAGTGCTGTTATCTCTAGACACGTGTTTCTGGGTTTAGCCCGTCATCAGTAGAGAGCAAAAGTTAATAAGAAGCAGAGAAAAGTCATCAGGGGTTGCTGAAATGGTGCCCAAGTCTTCACAGGTCACAGTACCTCTCCACAGGCACACAGGTGCATCCCAGGAGAGCTCGTCAGCTCGTTGGCTCAAGGGAGCCTTTTAAACACAGGGGAGAGGGAGCACACTGCCTCTCATCCCAGCACAGTTCACCCCATTGCATCCTGGTAAATGCAGTACGCTTACTTTCAAAGTTGCTGTAGTCTTTCACCAAAGTTGGTGCAGGTAGTGCTGTTATCTCTAGACACGTGTTTCTGGGTTTAGCCCGTCATCAGTAGAGAGCAAAAGTTAATAAGAAGCAGAGAAAAGTCATCAGGGGTTGCTGAAATGGTGCCCAAGTCTTCACAGGTCACAGTACCTCTCCACAGGCACACAGGTGCATCCCAGGAGAGCTCGTCAGCTCGTTGGCTCAAGGGAGCCTTTTAAACACAGGGGAGAGGGAGCACACTGCCTCTCATCCCAGCACAGTTCACCCCATTGCATCCTGGTAAATGCAGTACGCTTACTTTCAAAGTTGCTGTAGTCTTTCACCAAAGTTGGTGCAGGTAGTGCTGTTATCTCTAGACACGTGTTTCTGGGTTTAGCCCGTCATCAGTAGAGAGCAAAAGTTAATAAGAAGCAGAGAAAAGTCATCAGGGGTTGCTGAAATGGTGCCCAAGTCTTCACAGGTCACAGTACCTCTCCACAGGCACACAGGTGCATCCCAGGAGAGCTCGTCAGCTCGTTGGCTCAAGGGAGCCTTTTAAACACAGGGGAGAGGGAGCACACTGCCTCTCATCCCAGCACAGTTCACCCCATTGCATCCTGGTAAATGCAGTACGCTTACTTTCAAAGTTGCTGTAGTCTTTCACCAAAGTTGGTGCAGGTAGTGCTGTTATCTCTAGACACGTGTTTCTGGGTTTAGCCCGTCATCAGTAGAGAGCAAAAGTTAATAAGAAGCAGAGAAAAGTCATCAGGGGTTGCTGAAATGGTGCCCAAGTCTTCACAGGTCACAGTACCTCTCCACAGGCACACAGGTGCATCCCAGGAGAGCTCGTCAGCTCGTTGGCTCAAGGGAGCCTTTTAAACACAGGGGAGAGGGAGCACACTGCCTCTCATCCCAGCACAGTTCACCCCATTGCATCCTGGTAAATGCAGTACGCTTACTTTCAAAGTTGCTGTAGTCTTTCACCAAAGTTGGTGCAGGTAGTGCTGTTATCTCTAGACACGTGTTTCTGGGTTTAGCCCGTCATCAGTAGAGAGCAAAAGTTAATAAGAAGCAGAGAAAAGTCATCAGGGGTTGCTGAAATGGTGCCCAAGTCTTCACAGGTCACAGTACCTCTCCACAGGCACACAGGTGCATCCCAGGAGAGCTCGTCAGCTCGTTGGCTCAAGGGAGCCTTTTAAACACAGGGGAGAGGGAGCACACTGCCTCTCATCCCAGCACAGTTCACCCCATTGCATCCTGGTAAATGCAGTACGCTTACTTTCAAAGTTGCTGTAGTCTTTCACCAAAGTTGGTGCAGGTAGTGCTGTTATCTCTAGACACGTGTTTCTGGGTTTAGCCCGTCATCAGTAGAGAGCAAAAGTTAATAAGAAGCAGAGAAAAGTCATCAGGGGTTGCTGAAATGGTGCCCAAGTCTTCACAGGTCACAGTACCTCTCCACAGGCACACAGGTGCATCCCAGGAGAGCTCGTCAGCTCGTTGGCTCAAGGGAGCCTTTTAAACACAGGGGAGAGGGAGCACACTGCCTCTCATCCCAGCACAGTTCACCCCATTGCATCCTGGTAAATGCAGTACGCTTACTTTCAAAGTTGCTGTAGTCTTTCACCAAAGTTGGTGCAGGTAGTGCTGTTATCTCTAGACACGTGTTTCTGGGTTTAGCCCGTCATCAGTAGAGAGCAAAAGTTAATAAGAAGCAGAGAAAAGTCATCAGGGGTTGCTGAAATGGTGCCCAAGTCTTCACAGGTCACAGTACCTCTCCACAGGCACACAGGTGCATCCCAGGAGAGCTCGTCAGCTCGTTGGCTCAAGGGAGCCTTTTAAACACAGGGGAGAGGGAGCACACTGCCTCTCATCCCAGCACAGTTCACCCCATTGCATCCTGGTAAATGCAGTACGCTTACTTTCAAAGTTGCTGTAGTCTTTCACCAAAGTTGGTGCAGGTAGTGCTGTTATCTCTAGACACGTGTTTCTGGGTTTAGCCCGTCATCAGTAGAGAGCAAAAGTTAATAAGAAGCAGAGAAAAGTCATCAGGGGTTGCTGAAATGGTGCCCAAGTCTTCACAGGTCACAGTACCTCTCCACAGGCACACAGGTGCATCCCAGGAGAGCTCGTCAGCTCGTTGGCTCAAGGGAGCCTTTTAAACACAGGGGAGAGGGAGCACACTGCCTCTCATCCCAGCACAGTTCACCCCATTGCATCCTGGTAAATGCAGTACGCTTACTTTCAAAGTTGCTGTAGTCTTTCACCAAAGTTGGTGCAGGTAGTGCTGTTATCTCTAGACACGTGTTTCTGGGTTTAGCCCGTCATCAGTAGAGAGCAAAAGTTAATAAGAAGCAGAGAAAAGTCATCAGGGGTTGCTGAAATGGTGCCCAAGTCTTCACAGGTCACAGTACCTCTCCACAGGCACACAGGTGCATCCCAGGAGAGCTCGTCAGCTCGTTGGCTCAAGGGAGCCTTTTAAACACAGGGGAGAGGGAGCACACTGCCTCTCATCCCAGCACAGTTCACCCCATTGCATCCTGGTAAATGCAGTACGCTTACTTTCAAAGTTGCTGTAGTCTTTCACCAAAGTTGGTGCAGGTAGTGCTGTTATCTCTAGACACGTGTTTCTGGGTTTAGCCCGTCATCAGTAGAGAGCAAAAGTTAATAAGAAGCAGAGAAAAGTCATCAGGGGTTGCTGAAATGGTGCCCAAGTCTTCACAGGTCACAGTACCTCTCCACAGGCACACAGGTGCATCCCAGGAGAGCTCGTCAGCTCGTTGGCTCAAGGGAGCCTTTTAAACACAGGGGAGAGGGAGCACACTGCCTCTCATCCCAGCACAGTTCACCCCATTGCATCCTGGTAAATGCAGTACGCTTACTTTCAAAGTTGCTGTAGTCTTTCACCAAAGTTGGTGCAGGTAGTGCTGTTATCTCTAGACACGTGTTTCTGGGTTTAGCCCGTCATCAGTAGAGAGCAAAAGTTAATAAGAAGCAGAGAAAAGTCATCAGGGGTTGCTGAAATGGTGCCCAAGTCTTCACAGGTCACAGTACCTCTCCACAGGCACACAGGTGCATCCCAGGAGAGCTCGTCAGCTCGTTGGCTCAAGGGAGCCTTTTAAACACAGGGGAGAGGGAGCACACTGCCTCTCATCCCAGCACAGTTCACCCCATTGCATCCTGGTAAATGCAGTACGCTTACTTTCAAAGTTGCTGTAGTCTTTCACCAAAGTTGGTGCAGGTAGTGCTGTTATCTCTAGACACGTGTTTCTGGGTTTAGCCCGTCATCAGTAGAGAGCAAAAGTTAATAAGAAGCAGAGAAAAGTCATCAGGGGTTGCTGAAATGGTGCCCAAGTCTTCACAGGTCACAGTACCTCTCCACAGGCACACAGGTGCATCCCAGGAGAGCTCGTCAGCTCGTTGGCTCAAGGGAGCCTTTTAAACACAGGGGAGAGGGAGCACACTGCCTCTCATCCCAGCACAGTTCACCCCATTGCATCCTGGTAAATGCAGTACGCTTACTTTCAAAGTTGCTGTAGTCTTTCACCAAAGTTGGTGCAGGTAGTGCTGTTATCTCTAGACACGTGTTTCTGGGTTTAGCCCGTCATCAGTAGAGAGCAAAAGTTAATAAGAAGCAGAGAAAAGTCATCAGGGGTTGCTGAAATGGTGCCCAAGTCTTCACAGGTCACAGTACCTCTCCACAGGCACACAGGTGCATCCCAGGAGAGCTCGTCAGCTCGTTGGCTCAAGGGAGCCTTTTAAACACAGGGAGAGGGAGCACACTGCCTCTCATCCCAGCACAGTTCACCCCATTGCATCCTGGTAAATGCAGTACGCTTACTTTCAAAGTTGCTGTAGTCTTTCACCAAAGTTGGTGCAGGTAGTGCTGTTATCTCTAGACACGTGTTTCTGGGTTTAGCCCGTCATCAGTAGAGAGCAAAAGTTAATAAGAAGCAGAGAAAAGTCATCAGGGGTTGCTGAAATGGTGCCCAAGTCTTCACAGGTCACAGTACCTCTCCACAGGCACACAGGTGCATCCCAGGAGAGCTCGTCAGCTCGTTGGCTCAAGGGAGCCTTTTAAACACAGGGAGAGGGAGCACACTGCCTCTCATCCCAGCACAGTTCACCCCATTGCATCCTGGTAAATGCAGTACGCTTACTTTCAAAGTTGCTGTAGTCTTTCACCAAAGTTGGTGCAGGTAGTGCTGTTATCTCTAGACACGTGTTTCTGGGTTTAGCCCGTCATCAGTAGAGAGCAAAAGTTAATAAGAAGCAGAGAAAAGTCATCAGGGGTTGCTGAAATGGTGCCCAAGTCTTCACAGGTCACAGTACCTCTCCACTACATGGTATCATTGCCTGGGAAGTAAAACCTTGTTTAAATGCACTGTCACTGCACTATACCTGTCCAGTGCATGTAACTACACACTATGGGGGGTGACAACTACTCAGTGAGCCTGCTAGCCAGTGGCGTGCAGACTGTTAGCCTTGCTAGTCAGACAACATGCACATTTAGAAAGGCAGTGGACAGAACACTCACCTGCTCCCCTGCTTTCCCATACAGCTTGCTGTACTGTGGAAGGAGGCCATACAGCAGGGCTTGGTTCTCCTCAGTGCTGAAGGCTGGGGCTCTCTCCACAGTACGTGCCATTGCAGGGTCCAGAGGGTGCAGATACAGCAGCAGTGTAGTGGCAGATGTCGTCCTGGAGCATGTAGTGCAGGCAAGTGAGCTCTCAGGGGAACAGCCAGCATTATATGTGTGCTGCAGAGGCAGATACTGTCCCATGTGTCCAAAGTGATAGGTCCAAGTCGTTTGCATCATCTGAATCTGGCCAATCCATGGAATTGCACCACTTACACACGCCCCAGCATCCTTCAAATGTTCAACTTCATGACACCCATGAAATTGCAACATTGTTGTGGGTGACCAACTGAATTTACAGCATCAGACTCGTTCAAATTTTGAAAACGCGTCCGTTACCAGGCCAGGCCATAGCCAATGGGTGCGCACCGATTGGACCATTGCTGTTCAACGCGTACATGGGATACAACGCGTACCCGCACACATTGAATGCAATGGGCGGTCGGGCACACCGATCGGACCATTGCTGTTCAACGCGTACATAGGATACAACGCTGTACCCGCACACATTGAATGCAATGGGCCGGCCGGGCACACCGATCGGACCATTGCTGTTCAACGCATACATAGGATACAACGCGTACCCGCACACATTGAATGCAATGGGCCGGCCGGGCACACCGATCGGACCATTGCTGTTCAACGCGTACATAGGATACAACGCGTACCTGCACACATTGAATACAATGGGCCGGCCGGGCACACCGATCGGACCATTGCTGTTCAACGCGTACATAGGATACAACGCGTACCCGCACACATTGAATGCAATGGGCCGGCCGGGCACACTGATCGGACCATTGCTGTTCAACGCGTACATAGGATACAACGCGTACCCACACACATTGAATGCAATGGCCAATGTGTGTGCACTGATCGGTCCATTGCTGTCCAAGGCGTATTGCCAATACAACGCGTACCAGCGCACATTGAATGCAATGGCCAATGTGTGCGCACTGAGCGGTCCATTGCTGTCCAACGCGTATTACCAATACAACGCGTACCAGCGCACATTGAATGCAATGGCCAATGTGTGCGCACTGATCGGTCCATTGCTGTCCAAGGCGTATTGCCAATACAACCCGTACCAGCGCACATTGAATGCAATGGCCAATGTGTGCGCACTGAGCGGTCCATTGCTGTCCAACGCGTATTGCCAATACAACGCATACCAGCGCACATTGAATGCAATGGCCAATGTGTGCGCACTGATCGGTCCATTGCTGTCCAACGCGTATTGCCAATACAACGCGTACCAGCGCACATTGAATGCAATGGCCAATGTGTGCGCACTGATCGGTCCATTGCTGTCCAACGCATCCCTGTACAAGTCACTGGCATATGTCACCATGCCTGTCACAGGTGAACATATGCCAGCCACATATACTTCCCAGGCAGTGAGGGGCACACCTACAACACCACAGCCTGTCCAAACTGTATCCTAGGGCATGTAAGGCTGCATTACCTATTCCGTGTATGGGGGTGAACATGTTGTTCTGTGGGTGTCACTTGGGGCAGCCACCCCCAGGCTGTGCACGTGTTTATGGGGACAGAATCCTTGGTGTTTCGTATACATGACCACTGTGATGTGCAACTGTTCATATCTGAGCATGTGGCATGGTCACAGTTCACGGTGGTGTATGTGTATGTCATGTCACATACCCCCTGAGTCCCATGTGGGACGTTATGTTCAACCCAGGGTGACCCATTGGCACAATGGTGATGGTCCTCAACAGTCTGTGTGCATGTTGTGATTACAATGTCTCTGATTTCATGTGCACAATGGGAGGCAGTCTCCACATCCACGTTGTTTGTGCATGGACTTTGATGTTGTGCATGTGTGTGTCACAGACGTCCATGTCTGTCCTCCCGAGGCAACAGGGACCACTACCTGTGGGGCTCATGGTTGTTTTGCTGTGGTGTATACATGATACACCATGTCATGCCAGTGTCCATGTGGCAATACAGGGTCCCTGGGAATCTACCTGTCGTTGAGCTGTGATGCCTGGGGCACATCAGTCCTCACATGTCACTGTGGCGTGTGTTTGTTATTTGGCAGCAGGAGATGGGTACTGGGACACGGCCTCATGGTATCCAATGGCACGACCTGGGACTTATTGATGCCACTTGTTGGACTGTGATGTTAGATATTGGCCATGTATGTGCCATACATATCCGTACGGAACTGCACACATCATGTACTTGTGCCTCATTATGATATATCATGTGATGTTGAGTGTGTTCAATGCCACATATGTGGGGTGACTGACAATCTTGCTTTCTTCACCTATGCACTGCAGGGACCAGCTGTCCATAGACCATTCCCTGACCTGGCAACGATGGTGGAACGTGACAGCATCCGACGGTACCACTTCACCAGGCAGCTGATTGAGGATTTGGCAGTGCGCTTGGCACCACATTTGCAACCTGGCCGTCCGTACCCTACAGCGCTGACCCCCAAGGTGAAGGTGATGGCAGCCCTACACTTCTTTGCCACTGGTACCTTTCAACACACTCTGGCGACTGCTGGTGGGATGTCACAGACCATGTTCAGCCGTGTGCTCCGGGATGTTTTGGAGGCTATGTTGATATACCTGAACCAGTACATCTATTTCCCTAGACTCCAACGACTCACTGGTGTGAAGAGTGACTTCTATGCCCTGGGGAGGATGCTGCATGTCATTGGCTCCATTGATGGGACACATGTGTCGTTGGTACCACCACAGGCCCAAGAGCAGGCCTACCGTAACCGCAAACACTACCACTCGGTCAATGCACTGGTGGTCTGTCTTGCAGATATGAGCATCACACACGTGTGTGCCCGTTTCCCTGGTTCTGCACACGATGCCTACGTGATGAGGAGTAGTTGCATCCCGAGGATGATGGCACAGATGCGGAACCAGCGTGCCTGGCTTGTAGGTGTGTACTGACTTTGTACCACTGTGTGTGTTCTGCTATGTAGTGTTCCACCCTCTTTTCCAACTCTGCTAATGTGCAATTGTCTGTATGTAGGTGACTCCGGATACCCCAACATGCCGTGGTTGCTGACGCCCCTCAGGAACCCTGTGACACCAGCCCAGATGCGCTACAATGAGGCACATGGTCGGACCAGGAGAGTTATTGAGCGGACATTTGGTCTCCTGAAGAGCCGCTTCCGCTGCCTCGACAAGACAGGAGGGTCCCTCCCATATGCCCCAGCAAAGGTGTGCAAGATTATCATCGTCTGCTGCATGCTCCACAACCTGGCAGTGCGGAAGGAGTTGCCTCTCATCCTGGATGACGATGACCAACGTCCGCCACCTGTGGAGGATCCTGGCCTGGACCACGATGCCAGTGATGATGATGATGATGTTGAGGGTGATGTCCGCACACAGCTCATCACCAACTTCTTCAGCTGAATGTGAGTATCCAGAGATGGCATGTCAATGATGTGAGTTTGCATGATATGTGTTGGTGGTGCTCTGGTGCTGTTTGAGTGTGTCCATGGGCTACATGTCTGTATGCGTGTAGCGATGTGTCCTTGCAGGTAGTCTGTACTCCCCAACAGTGTTGACATGCTAACTTGGTTCTGGGTGGGTATCTTGTAACATGTATTGTGCATGAGTATTGCAGTTCTGTCCTGTTCTTCAGTACTTTTGACTGTGTGTCATTTCTGTCCTTCACAGGGTACTTTCTGAGTCGTTTGGTCAACTGTGATCCCCAACACCGTGATTCGACTTCCCGGGTGGTAGCTGTTGTGTCCCTACAGGTGATGTGCACCACACCCATGGACTTCCTTCCTTCTACACTTGTTGACTGTGTGCCCGCTGCCAGGTGGGATTACCTTGCATCTGTGGTGGTTACAACATGTTGCAAATGTGTAATAAACCTGTGCTTCACTTTGTGATGTGCGTTGTCTGTGGTCACACATCTGACTGACATTTGCTTACTGCACCAGTGGGCTAGTTAACACAGACTGTGAATAGGTGTTGGGTCTGTGCAATGCAACGTATTTCCTGGCAACACCAGTGTAGGCGATGAGTCAGATGTCCATGGTGTGTATGTGTTGTGTAGCCCTGGTGGTGTGCCTCCCCCATATGTGTGAAGTCGCCATGACTCACATGCCGGTGTTGTACTTGCTGTAGCAGTTAGCATGCACAGTGTCATTTCCCCGATCATCATAGCAACTTCTGAGACAACATAGGAATCACAACAGAGGCAAGTATGGTGTATAAGTGAGTTTATTGACATACATGTGTGAGTATAGTGCACAGGTTGTTGGGTGCTGTACATTGTGATTGTGATCCAAAGTTCCTAGATAATTTGGAAGTCCTGGTAGCAGAAATGTCCAGAGTAAAGTCCACAGTAATCAGAGACATTGGTCCAACTTGAGCTCCCCATGTCATGTGGGAGAGTTGTGTTGCAGTCAACAGGGTGAACAGTTTGCGCACAAAGGTTATTCTCCAGAACAGGTTTTGGCTTCCTGGGGGTTGCACATGGCCATCGGCCTCTCACTTGCCCCTCCTCGGACGGCCCCTCTTCTTTGGGGGGGGACCCTCAAGTGCAGGCTGCTGCGGTGCAGGGGACTCTCCGCCAGAGTCATCCTGCCTCCCTGTGGCAGTTGCATTTGTTTCAGCAGCAGATGTTGTGGGCACACAGAGAGGTGTTGACTGGTTGCTGCTCATCTGGCGGAGGCATTGTAATATGTCCCTATGCACCGCCGTCATCTCTTGCAGTGTGTCCCACTTGGACTCCACGCGGGACATGTGTGAGTCCAAGTGGGCATGATGGGCAGCCTGCTGCTGTTTAATGTCCCTGAGGAGCCCCACTACCTGGCTGAACTCTCCGGTGCTGGACTGGTACGCATCGGCTATGCGTGCCAGTTGTGGGTCATCATGCAGTCCAGACCCCTCTGTGAGCAGCGACCTATGTCTCCCACCCCTCCCACCACCCCTGGCGACACGTGCAGTACCTGAGGTGGCAGGCACAGGTGACCCTGGGCCACCTTGTGGGTTGTTGGTGGTGGTGGTGTCCATTGCCCCACGTTGGTCCAGGGTCCCTGTGCTGGTGGTGGTGCTGCTCCTTGGTCTGTCCATGTCGGCAGGGGTGGTATGTGTGTTGACAGTCGTTGGAGGGGTCGGTGCAGGGGGTGCAGCTGGTGGTCCTGCTGGTGCTGCATGATGACTTGCTCCATAGGTGCCAGGTAAGTCTTCTTCATCCGAGGAGGGCAGAGGCTGTTTCACACCAGTGAGCTCCGTATCCTCTTGAGCCTGGGACAAGGACTCCTCAGCATCTGCTGCTGTGTCCCCATCATCACCTGTTTTTGGGAGACACACACAATGTATGTTATGTTTCTGCAGGCATCAATGGTTGACACACCTGACAGTTGTGACTGTGCCTCTGGATGTGGGCCTGTACAATGCATTGTCCTAAGTTGTCACAGTCAGGGGTTGATATTGGTATAGCACATTGTCCTGCATTATTTGGGCATTTCTATGTGAATGTTGGGGTGTGTACATGGTCTGCATTGGTTGTATTTGGTTGTCATCCGCTCCTCCTTCCCACCCAGCCAGATATCCCACCATGGACCGTGCTTCCATTGCAGGGAGTGCAAGTTGTCTTTCAGGATGTCAGTCAGTGGTGTCCTGCTGTTGGTTGTTGCACAGTTACCAGCAGGGCCTTGTGCTCCCCACAGCAGTAGCCAGTGTCAGCCATCTTGTCAGTTGTTTTCCACTCCCTGTGATGTGCGCATGGTTCAGGGTGGTGTTGATGGGACAGTTGTGGGGGTGACCAATATCTGTGCCTACCACTCCCATCATGCTATTGCCTCCACCCCACTTCCCAGCATGCCCATACTTCCTTCCTTTTGACTCTGCTTCCCTGTGGGGTGGGCTGCCTGTGCTGACAGGATGGCTGGGAGTGTTGTCCGGGCAGTTGTTTGGCTAAATGTCCCAGGAGTGTCCCTGTGCTTCACACAGCATGAGCCAGGGTGGTGGTTCTTTGTGGGACCTTGAGTTAGGATGTGAGGCATTGCATTCCGCCAGGTGGCTTCTGTGGAGTATGTGTTGAGCGGGGGTGTGAGGGGAGGTGCTTGTGACCATGGTCAGTGCTGTGAGTCCTCCTTCCCACCCAGCCAGATATCCCACCATGGACCATGCTTCCATTGCAGGGAGTGCAAGTTGTCTTTCAGGATGTCAGTCAGTGGTGTCCTGCTGTTGGTTGTTGCACAGTTGCCAGCAGGGCCTTGTGCTCTCCACAGCAGTAGCCAGTGTCAGCCATCTTGTCAGTTGTTTTCCACTCCCTGTGATGTGCGCATGGTTCAGGGTGGTGTTGATGGGACAGTTGTGGGGTGACCAATATCTGTGACTACCACTCCCATCATGCTATTGCCTCCACCCCACTTCCCAGCATGCCCATACTTACTTGCTTTTGGGTGGACTTCAGTGTGTGTGAGTGTGAGAGCAATGGCAAGATGGCTGGCAGTGGTGTCCTGCTGTTGGTTGTTGCACAGTTGCCAGCAGGGCCTTGTGCTCCCCACAGCAGTGCCCAGTGTCAGCCATCTTGTCAGTTGTTTTCCACTCCCTGTGATGTGCGCATGGTTCAGGGTGGTGTTGATGGGACAGTTGTGGGCGTGACCAATATCTGTGACTACCACTCCCATCATGCTATTGCCTCCACCCCACTTCCCAGCATGCCCATACTTACTTGCTTTTGGGTGGACTTCACTGTGTGTGAGTGTGAGAGCAATGGGAAGATGGCTGGCAGTGGTGTCCTGATGTTAGTTGGTGGGCAGTTCCCAGCATGGCCTTGTGCTCCCCACAACAGAGCACCAGTGTCAGACATCTTTGATGGGGCTTTCCACTCTCTGTGGGGTGTGCATGCTTGAGTGTGAGCTTGCTGGGCCATGTGGGTGGGGGATGTTGAGCTGTGACTACCACTCCCATCATGCTATTGCCTCCACCCCACTTCCCAGCATGCCCATACTTACTTGCTTTTGGGTGGACTTCACTGTGTGTGAGTATGAGAGCAATGGCAAGATGGCTGACAGTGATGTCCTGCTGTTGGTTGGTGGGCAGTTCCCAGCATGGCCTTGTGCTCCCCACAACAGAGCACCAGTGTCAGACATCTTTGATGGGGCTTTCCACTCTCTGTGGGGTGTGCTTGCTTGAGTGTGAGCTTGCTGGGCCATGTGGGTGGGGGATGTTGAGCTGTGACTACCACTCCCATCATGCTATTGCCTCCACCCCCCTTCCCAGCATGCCCATGCTTCCTTCCCTTTGACTCTGCTTCCCTGTGGGGTTGTGTGCCTGTGCTGACAAGATGGCTGACAGTGTTATCCTGGGGTTAGTTTTGCTACAAGTCCCATGTGTGTCCCTGTGCTTCACTCAGCATGACCCAGGGTTGTGGTTCTTTGTGGGATATTTGATTGGAGTGTGAGGCAATGCATTCTCCCAGGTGAGTTTTGTGGAGTTTGTGTTAGGGGTGTGTGTGAGAAACGCTGCTGGTAACTATGGTCAGGGCTGTGAGTCCTCCTTCCCACCCAGCCAGATATCCCACCATGGAACGTGCTTCCATTGCAGGGAGTGCAAGTTGTCTTTCAGGATGTCAGTCAGTGGTGTCCTGCTGTTGGTTGGTGCACAGTAGCCAGCAGGGCCTTGTGCTCCCCACAGCAGTAGCCAGTGTCAGCCATCTTGTAAGTTGTTTTCCACTCCCTGTGATGTGCGCATGGTTCAGGGTGGTGTTGATGGGACAGTTGTGGGGGTGAGCAATATCTGTGCCTACAACTCCCATCATGCTATTGGCTACACTGACTTGCCCAGCATACACATATTTCCTTTCTTTCAGTGGGCTTCACTGTGTGCTGGTGTTGTAGTGGTGGCTACTTGTCTGTATGTGTTTGTCAGTTATATTTGTGCCACTGCCTAGCTGTAGTTGTAGTTGTGTTTGTACATGTGATGACACAGTTAAATGTCACTTTGTGATGGCATGTGTTGTGTTTCTCTGAGTGACATACACATTTTGGGATGATTCTGTTCTGGTTGCTGTGTATTTGCTAAGAGTGCATGGTTTGACTCTCCCCTTGACAGTGATGTGTGTGTGTAGTCGCAGAATATTGTGTACATTTGTTGTGTACTCACCAGGCTCTGGGATGTTTTCTAGTCCATAGACGCTCACTGGTGGTAGGATGGCCCGCACCTTCTCCTCCCAGGGCCTGAGGTATACTGGCTTGGCAGGAGGGCCACTGCCGGTGTATTGGCTCAAGATGTAGTCCTTCTTCAGCAGCTCCTTGACCCTCCTGCGCACGTCATACCACCTGTTCTGGATGTCTGTCTTTGTGCGCAAACATGGTGATTGTGCGTTCACCCTGTCGATGATCCTCTCCCACATCTTTGTTTTCTGTGACCTGGGTGTCTGTTGGACCAGTGTACCAAAGAGCTGTGGCTCTACCCTGAGGATCTCATCTACCAGGACTTCCAATTCACTATCTAGGAACTTGTGATTCTTCTTTGGGGGCATGGTGATGGGTGGTGATGGTGAGTGATGTGTGTGTTGGTGTGCAGGTGAAGGTGTGTGAGTGTGTGTTTTGCTAGGTGTATGTGAGGTTTCTATTTGTTGTGGTGCTGATGGTGTGTGGCTTGTGTGATGGATGAGCTGTGGGTGTGTGGTTGCTGTCTGTTGAGTGCTGGCAGGTAATTTGAATTTGCAAAGGATCATGGTAGGGATTTGTGTCCTTTATATGGGTGGAGTTGTGGGTGTGTCTTTGTTCCCTGCCCCTCCCCCAGTATTTATTGGCTTTGTAATTGCTTGTTTGGCCTTTTTTTGTGTATTTTCCCTTTGTACTTTTCGTGCATGTAGGAGACGTTCTTGTGACCGAGTCGGACCCTGCAGTTGTCTCGTACGGGCTCGTCCGTTTCGTTCATGCTGTGTTTGTGCTGTCTTCTATGCTGCGTACGCGTCGGTCGCGGTGTTTTGGGTTGCTTCGGCTCGCAGTTTTGTATGCGTGTTGGTCGTACGGCTTGTCCTCCGTGCGACTCGGTCGTGTTTTCCACGCCTTGCATCGTACTTGGCGGGTGGGAGTCCGCGGGTACGTCTCGTTGGATATTGTTCCGGGTGCGAGTCGGTCGGTTCTAATCGCGTGTTTTTCCGGCCGGATTGCTGTTTTCCGCGCTGCTCGGTCCTTCGGCTTGTGTTCCGTACGAGTCGGTCGGGTTTTGCTCGCTTCTCATCGTACTTGGCGGGTCGGGCTGCACAGGTACGTGTCGGTCGGAATTAATTCCGGCTCCGAGTCGGTCGGTACGTTTTCCGGCCGGAATTGGAATCGGCCTCATACTGTCAGAGCTACTAAAATTGCTCGCAAATGGTCGAAACTCCCCTTAGACACCTTTATTAGCAATCTAAAGGACACCGTTCCCCCTTCTCACCCTAACCCCATTGTTGCCAACGGCAATTTTAATAATTGGCTTGATCTTGCACTTAACTGTGTCCTCCCGAAAAAGGAAATCTCAGAAAAGGTGGGGGGGAAAAAAAAACCTTGGTATTCCCAAAAACTACGCTAGCTTAAACAGACATGTAAAAGGCATGAAAGAAGTTGGAGGAAGGACTTCTCCGTTGCCAGTAGAATTAAATACCGAGAAGCTATCAAAATATATAAAAATGAAATTAAAAACACTCAAGCCCTCTATTATCAAGGAATTATTCTATCTGCAAACTCCTCAAGGGAGATATTTAAAATCGCCAACTCTCTTCTTACTCCCCCTACCCCCCCCTATTGATACCAACAATGTTCAATTGCGGTGTGAGCAAATTGCCGATTTCTTTTCAGAAAAGATACAAACTATCTACAACTCTTTCCCTCCTATTACCGTTCCACAAATGTGTGGATCAAGTGATATAATCACTCCTGACGTCCCCATCTTGCTAGAGGAATTCTATTCTCTGGATCTTAACACCCTGCAAAGATTGCTCAAAGAACTTAAATCAGGTTCTCCCCTAGATGCTGCCCCCCCACTATTCTCCATAAAATTTCAGAGGTGGTGTCACCAGTTATACTTGATTGTATAAATTCATCACTTAAAACCGGGATTGTGCCACCACAATGGAAACATGCTAGGGTGAAAGCGCTTCTAAAAAAACCAAACCTTGAACCAGAGAATTGGGGAAACTATCGTCCAATTTCCTTACTGCCAGGAGTCAGTAAACTTTCCGACAAATACATCAATTCGATTTTATCGGCCTTCTTGGAAGATAACAATAGTTTACATCCTACACAAACGGGTTTCAGACCCCAACAAGGCACAGAGACTGCCATTTTAGCTGCAGTAGAAGAAATTAGGAAGACCCTTGACAACGGAGGCTGCGCTGCTCTTATCCTGTTGGACCTCAGCGCGGCCTTTGATACTGTCAATCACCAGCTTTTGATACAAAGACTGAGGGACGCCGGAGTGACTGGGTTGGTACTAAAGTGGCTACAGTCTTTCCTTCAAAACAGGGTTTATTCGGTTTTCGAAGGGGAATACTCTTCAAAACCCATTCCGTTGACTTGTGGGGTTCCGCAGGGATCCTCCCTGAGCCCCACGATGTTCAACGTCTACATGAGTTCGTTGGCTGAATTAGTACTCCCATTTGGGGTACAGATCATTACTTATGCCGATGACACACAACTAATTGTCTCCTTGAAGCAAGCCAACCAACCAAACCCTGATTTAGCCACCTGCCTTCAGAAAGTTTTTAATTGGATGAGCAGTTCTTTTCTGAAACTTAACGGATCCAAGACTGAACTTCTGCTCTTGGGGAAGTCTGCTCCCCTAAATGTGGATCACCTGTGGCCCAAATGCCTAGGCTCCCCTCCTGCCCCAAAAAAACAAGTAAAGAAGTCTAGGAGTATGGATTGATTGCAATCTCGATTTCAGAGAGCAATCACGTATAGTGGCAGCGAGCTGCTATGGCCTACTAAGAAGGTTTAGAAAGATACTCCCCATGCTCCCGTTTGCGGCGAGACGACTGCTGGTGCAGGCTCTCGTACTCTCACGGCTCGATTACGCCAATGCCCTATACCTGGGAGCCCCCAGGCTACCATTAAAAGACTACAAACAGTACAGAACTGTGCGGCCCGTACGCTCCTGAACATTCCCAAACGTTCCTCTGCAAGACCTGCCCTTGCTACCCTGCATTGGTTACCCGTCCAGGAAAGAATGCAATTTAAGGCCCTTTGTATCACCCATAAGTCATTTTCAGGAAAGGGGCCGCCCTTGATCCGTCCCTGGAGTAAACCTTATGTACCCAACAGAGCCCTTAGATCGGGGAAAAAAGGATTCATTTGTGTACCGAAGATTAAACGTGCACGTAGTGGAGGCCGACTGTTCACATATAACGCATCTAGACTCTGGAAAGCACTCCCCTCCACATACGCTCCGAATCTGAATACCTCAAGTTCAGAAAACTTCTGAAAACTTTTCTTTTTCATTAATCTCCTCGTAGCTTACTTTCCTCGTAGCTTACTGGACGTCTTAGCGCTGGGATGCCCCTGGGTAACCATGCGCTTTATAAATGTTCCTTCATTCATTCATTCATTCTGTCACCAGGCCAACCATTGACTAAAAATGTCTTCACTCTTTTTAAACACACATCCTTGTTACAACTTTCAAACCATTCTTCTTCAGAAAATGTAATATCTTGCATAAGGTCATTCACAGTAAGAACAAATTCAAAATCATCATCCTTAATAGGATCATCAAAGTCTCTACTTTCTAGCGGCATACGTGAAAGACAATCTGCTCTGATGTTTTTGCCCCCTGGAATATACTTTTTTTTTATTGAGCAGCTTGTAAAGTACACATTGGGCTCTCGCACAGGAGGCCATATAGAGATAGCGGTGGAGTCAGTACAAGCACCATTTTTTGATTGAGAACAGGAAGAAACAAGTAACTAAAAAAAAGAAACTCCCTGATCCCCCCCCCCCCCCGGTGGCACTAGTAGGTGACTTTACAACCCCGGCATCGCATCACGTCTCTGTTATATTCATATATCACTTGTGAATCCCAAGATTTAACACAGTTAAAAAAAAATATCCGGGTTTGTAAGGAGATATACAGTAAGTGGAGCCCAAAAGTCCTTGGGGCGAGAGGCTTCAGGCAATTCCTCAGCGTATGTCCCAAGTTGTTCTTTACAATATAGTAAGTCTCAAACCCATTTATGTAGGGTTGGGGTGAGTCTAGAGCCCCAGCACTGCGCCACAGCTCTCTTGGCCAACAAGGTCGAGACTGCCACCAGTTTGCGATTACAAGGCTTTAAGTACTGTACACAGCCCAATAGACAACCCTCAGGTGTACACTGCACAGTTTCAGCCACAACCTTCGTTAGCAGGTCAGTAATTTTACCCCAAAATCCATATACATTTTTACAAGACCATGCAAGGAGTAGGAAGCCCGCATCCCCCTGCCCACATCTCACACATCCAGAGCTATCCCGCAGACCAAACCGCATCAATTGCAGCGGGGTGTAGTACAGCTGGTGCAAATATTTAAAATGGATGATGCGGAGATTGCAATTCGCAGTGAGTCTGCCAGTAAGTATGCAACAGAACCTCCACATCTCCGGTGTCAGCGAGGTCCCAAGCAAGGCGGCCCATCTGTTGTACGCAGGGGTGTCCAGCTGTTCCCTTTCTCTGAGGGACGTAGTGTATAGTTTCGTTATTAGACCAGTGCGGTCTGCGCCCGCTAGCACCGCCTGCAGTGCTAACAACGGCGTGGGTTCTACAGGGTAATCAGGGTAACTAGCACGTATTGCCTGCCTCACTCGCACATAAGTGAACCCAAACATGAACCCCCGGTCCCTACCGCCCTGTATCTCAGCAAGAGATCGAAACTGGCCTTGTTTGTAGAGATCCCCTAATTGGGTTACCCCCACTGCGCCCAATACCTTAAGAGCTGCAGGTTCTCTAGCAGCAGAGATATCCGGGTGTGCTGCTAGTGGTAGCCTTGGGGCGTAGAGGTACGGCAATTGTGCACGTGTAGCAAGTGTTTTCCACGCCCATGCCGTGCATAGTGCAGGGTTAATTTCAGTTCGTGGTCCCCCGCTCCCCCCGGACAAGGCTCTCACTGCCAGGGTCATTGGGAGAACTGCATCAGCTTCGATAGCAACATGCGGTTGGTAGCGTTGTGGGAAGAACCAGTAATGGGCAAACTGGGCCTGTGCACATAGATAATATAAGCGTAGGTCAGGGGCCTCGAAACCCCCCCGCTCGAATGGCAATACTAGGGTCTCCCAGCTACACCGGGGCTTCTTACCACCCCATACAAAGGAGAGTAGCGCAGACTGGAAGGAGTGAAACAGCGCCACATTGAGGCGAATAGGGATATTAATGAATAAATAAAGAAGTTTGGGCAGTATCGTCATTTTAACTACTGCTATGCGGTCCGCCAAGGAGAGAGGGAGTTTTGCCCAGCGCGCAGTTCGTTCGGTAATTTGTACTAGTGCCCTACCATAATTTTTGGAGACGACCACCTCTGGATCCCTGTGGAGCCAAACCCCTAAATACTTTACCGGGTCGGTGGACCAAGTTAGAGGAAAATCCAGCTCCATACGCCGCGTGCCCGTTGTAAGAGGCAGCACCGTTGACTTTGCCCAGTTGATACCGAGCCCTGAGAATCGTTCGAATTTCACATATTCCCGAAGTACCTCTGGGAGAAATGTTTCGGGTTCACGGACATACAGCAGCATATCATCGGCGTACATTGAGACTACCAAAGGGCGCTGTCTAAACCGCAGTGCCGCCCGCGCGTGGCCTTGGCGGAGCTTACAAGCCAGCGGCTCAAGAGCGAGCGCGAAGAGCATCGGTGAAAGGGGGCAGCCCTGCCGAGTGCCCCGCTGGATGAAGAATGCGGCAGATATCCAACCATTGACCCGGATTCGTGCGGCCGGTGCCTCATATAGAAGGCGAATCCACTTCAGGAAGAAGGGGGGCAGCCCCATTCTGAGCAATACTGTAAACATAAACTCCCACTGCAAAGAATCGAATGCTTTGGCTGCATCAAGCAGCACCGCTGCTGCCTGAAAATTGGCCTCAAAGTAATGTAGAGTAGAGAAGATAGTGCGCAAGTTGTGGGTGGTAGAGCGGGCAGGGACAAAGCCGGACTGATCCGGGAGGACCAGATTGGGGATCAAGGGCTGGAGTCTACTGGCGATCATTTTCGCCAGGATTTTGGCATCGATATTTATAATGGAGAGTGGGCGATAGGAGTCACAGCTGTTAGCTGGCTTGTCAGGCTTAAGAAGCATAACGAGGAGGGCCTCTTTTAGAGATGGAGGGAGCGTACCACTTTCATATGCTTCCGCAAAGACGTCCAGGAGTCTAGGCAACAGTTCGTCAGCGTAAGCCTTGTAAAACTCGCTTGGGAGCCCGTCCAGTCCGGCAGCTTTGCTGGTGGGCAAGGACTTGATGGCCATTTTCACATCGTCCACATCAAAAGGTAGGGTGAGGTATTCGCATTGGTTGAGTGATAGCCAGCCTAGAGCTATGTCATCTAGATAAGCATGCATATCAGTGGCTGACACCTGCCCACGCCGTCCATACAGGTCAGAATAGTAATCCAACACCACCTCACTGATCTCTGGGGTTGTATAGCGCGGCACTCCCCCCGAGTCCAGCATTTCCGTAAGGTATACTTGAGTCCGAGGCGTGTTCAGTTTCTGGGCCAGTGAGTGGCTTGGACGGCCTCCCTCCCCATAATACCGCGCCATAAAGCGTCTTGACCTGTGCGCTATCTCCTGATCCGCAGTGTCATTATATTCAGTTACCAACCCCGAATGGTAGCAAGTATACTTGGAGCAGGGTGTTGTGTGTATTCGCGTTCTAAAGCAGATATCTCATCAGTAAGTTTATTCATACGGCGTCATAGAGCTTTTAGAACCCCGGCCTGTGCGCCCATACAAATACCCCTAATAGTAACTTTAAATGCCTCCCATAGTGTCCCAGGGCTGTTGACTGAACCAGCATCTTCTCTAAAAAAATCGCTGATGGCCACGCCAACAGTACTTCTGAACACTTGGTCCGTAATTTAGGAGGGCTGTAATCGCCACTGAAACGGGGGGCGCGCACAGGTTGGGACTTGCAGCTCCAAGAGCACGGGGGAGTGGTCCGACAAGGTTTTGGCTAAGTGGCGTACATCAAGCACCCAGGTACATGCTATCTCAGAAAGGAGCCAATAGTCCAGGCGGGACCATGATCCATGCACAGTGGACACAAATGTACTTTCCCTCATACCAGGATGCCTCACACGCCATATATCCCGTATATTCCCTGCATCCAGAAACCCCAGGATTGCCTCAGTCGCCTGGCTAAGACGCAGCGCTCCACACCCCTGTTTGTCCAGTTGGTCGTCCAGGCAGGCATTAAAATCCCCCCCCCAAATCAACTCCGCCGAAGAAAATTTGGAGATGCGGCGCCAAACATCAATAAAAAAAGAAGGGTCGTCCACATTTGGGCCATAGACATTCACTAAAAGGACCTCCATGACCCCAAGCTGCCCATGGACGATCGCAACCCTGCCTTGAGTGTCAGTTTCTGTGTGCAGCACGGTGAAAGGGACCCCCCTTCCTCACCAAAATCATCACCCCCCGGGCATAAGAGGAGTAGGAGGAAGCCACCCTCAGCCCCGCCCATCGGGAGCCTACATTCTTTTCCGATTGTTGAGTAAGATGTGTCTCCTGTAGGAATACTACCTGGGCCTGAAGTCTGTCTAGCTGTGCCAACACTGACCGTATCTTCTTGGGATTATTTAAGCCGCGCACATTACAGGTGAGGAACTTTACGTTACCTCCCATGGTATGGTACGGTCAGATATACGAGGTAGTGTGAAAGAGAGACTGTAGATGCGTCCGAAGGGGCACGCCATGGTATCAAGAAAGGAGCGCCTAGTAACCCACCTAACCCACCCCCATAACCCCCCACCCACTTCAGCGACCCGAACATGCCAAAGCCATCCCATCCCAACAAAAACAGTCCCCTACATGGGGAGCAACATATGTAAATTTCTGTTTGGGGAACACCCATGTGGGGGGAAACCAGAGAGCTACAAACCTCCCAGAAAGCGGGAGGAGGCGGATCAGGTATAGGAAATGTGCGAGGATTGACTAGCATACATCTAACAACTTGCATCTAACCTATTGCCATTACTATGTGGTATCATCAAGAAAGAGGGGTACTCTAGGGGAATGCAGAACATTAATCATCTCATACATCAAAAGTAGCCAGGTACGCCGCACAGGGGACATCACACAGCAAAGTCCCCCAAGTGTCCAACCCCGAAACATGGGGGACTGCTGAGGCGCAGTGCAGCTCAACCGCAGCGAGGTCCAGAGGACACAGCGACAGCCTTTTAAGCCTATCAGCCACACCCCCACTGTGGCCGGAGACATATGACACCCCAGGCACCAAGTTACTGTTCCTCGTCGTCCATATTCGCAGCTGGCGCAGTTCTCTTCCTCTTCAACATTTTAACGTGGTCCATTGCTGCTTTGGGAGTAGTAAAGATCTTGCTGTCCCCATCTTGGCCGACCCGTAAGCGGGCCGGATAGAGCATGGCGTAGGGAATACCCACGGTCTGCAGGGCCTTTTTGACGGGGCCAAATTCTCGTCGTGCTGCCTGAACGGCCACAGTGAAATCCGGAAACATAGACAGCGTGTTCCCCTGATGTTGGATAGTGCCTTTCTCCCTCGCCAGTCTCAGTATGGTGTCCCGGTCTCGGTAATTCAGCAGGCGGGCTATTACAGGGCGGGGGGGAGCTCCCGGCGCCGGTCGCGCCGCCAGCGAGCGGTGCGCCCGCTCCACTATGAACATGGGGGAGAGATTTTCGGGGCCGAAAATGTCTTTGAACATGGACTCCATGAAAGTCTCCATCTTGCCGGTGTTGGTGGATTCCGGCAGACCCGTGACGCGAATGTTGTTGCGGCGCGACCGGGCTTCCAAATCCTCGTTTTTTGCCTCAATCAACGCCAGGACCTTTTCCATGTGTAGGGCCTTGTCCGCCACTTCACTAAGGCCATCTTCATTTGTGGAGACACGCTCCTCTATCTCCCCCATTCTCGCATTTTGTTTCTCCAGTTGGGATGCCACATGGTCAAGCCTATGGTTCATTGCCGCCATGTTCCCTTCGATAGCCTGAAGACTCTTTTGCATGGCGAGCAAGGTTGTTTCTAGCATGGAGGCTCCCTCTCCCGGGGCATCCGCCTCAGAGTCCGAAGCGGCCCTCTGCTGCGGCCTCGTAGTTTTTCGCGCCTCAAACGTGAGGCGAGGCTGTGTCTTATCCGTTCTCCCCATGTCTCCCACTCGTGTACCGGAATTTGTATGCTACACTCCCCAGTCAGATCCCAAGGGCGTGCGCACCGCAGTCGATAGCTTCCGAGCCACTCAGCAGCCAGACATAGCCCCCAGATGCAGTCCCCTCGTGGTAGTGCTAATCTATAGTGTAGCAGAGGCCCACCTATACCAGCGCACTATCGCAGTAAGGGCCCGGACCAGTTCTCATCAGCCGATATCACCGGGGTATTCCGGGGGGGCGCCCCAGAGTCCGTCTCTTATGGTCCTGGCCTCCGCAGGCGGGCCATGAGGTGCACAGCAGGATAGTCGGTGGAATGGGGGGGAGCCGGCTCCCAGATAGCCACGTCCCGCTCGTGGCCCACGCTCAGTGCTCCAGTCCGAGGCTATTCCCCCGGGGCGGCCGCCGGCACCCACCAGTCGCAGCACATCACAAGCCCCACACACAGGCCACAGCTCGCAGGCCGCAGCGTAGCGAACAGGCCCACTCCCGCCTCCGCAGCAGCAGGCCCCAGCTCAGCCGCGCCCCACTCACCGCAGCCCGCAGCAGGCGCTTCTCTCTCCGGTGGCGCACACGGGGTCTCGACCAGCAGCTGCGCCCAGATCAGGTACTCGCCAGATGCGGCCGTCCGCACTCCCGCCGGGGAGGGGGGGGAGGATCGTCCGCCGTCGCAGGTGCCCCCGTCGCCACCGGGGCAAGTCGCCTCTCCATGCAGGGCTCCGCACTCCGCAGCAGGCCGGCAGCTGTTCATAAGCGGCCCAGCGAGGAGCGCACCTCCATCACCAGCGACAGAGCCCCAGATCGCGCCGTTTCCACAGGAGGGCACAGCGAGCCAGCAACTCTCTCCCCTCACTCGCCCGTTGGCGCCGCAGTCGGTCCGCTCCTCAGCTCTCAGAAACGGCGGCCGCCATTTTTGCTACGCACCGGCCAAGCTCCAAGGTGCAGAGTTCACCGCGTTGTCGGCGCCCCCAGCCGTCCTCTAGGTCCCCACCAGCTGCGGGGGGAGTACCGCTGTGCAGCACCACGTTTTGCAGCAGAGATGCAATATTTATCAGGCGGATAATGGGCGGATTGGCGATCAGCCTGGCAGAGCTACACTAACGTGCGGCCATCTTGCCTGGCGCCCTCTAGCGCCCCCCGCCCCCTGGAATATACTTGATATCAAAATTAAACTCTTGCAATCTCACCAGTAACCTAATGAGTCTAGACAATGCCTTATTTGAGCAACTGTCACTTAGCATGTAAATAAGCGGTTTATGGTCCGTAAATAATTGAAATCTAGATCCCCAAATGTACATCTTAAATTTTTCTATCGCCCATGAACACGCCAAGGCTTCCCTTTCAATAGTGCTATAATTTATTTCAGCACCACCTAAAGTTCTTGAAGCAAAAGCCACAGTATACTCCTGTCCTTTAATCATTTGACTTAGCACAGCCCATAAGCCTTTGGAGCTGGTGTCAACTTTTACGATGCTCTTTTCACCATGTGTAAAAGGTCTGATAGCTGGTGCTTCCAAAATTAATTTTTTAACAGAGTCAAACACAAGTTGTGTTTCCTCAGACCACACATATTTTGCATTCTTTTTCAGTAAATTTCTTAGCGGTTGCACAATAATGGCATAACCCTGCACAAACCTGGCGTAATACTCACTAAGACCTAAAAATGCCCGCAAAGCATCTTTGTCCAAAGGTGAAATCGTCGCCAATAGATGTAAGAAGGATCCTTATTAAATGATGAGAAGGCTCCTTGTAGTTTGAAGTAAAAGGTTTATTCCAGTACAACAGACCCACGACAGCTCGCACTGGCAACAGGACAGTCAGTGAGCTCAACTCTTAAAGAATCTAGAATCACTGATGACAGTGACCCAATACATTCTAATGACATCAGATTCGAAAAGCACATAACTAAATGAATAGCAAATACAAGCACATAACTAAATGAATAACAAATACAATAATACAATATACCAACATACTACAATCTTGTATAGGATTGTGAAAAAAGAAATCCTATTCTCAATCAGTGCAATCGCTTCAAACCAAGAGAGATGCTCTCAGAAGTATTAGATTTGAATGCCAGGCAAGCAGAAGCATTTTGCACCCTCTGCAGTTGGTCAGCCTAAGACTTTGGTACTGCAAAACGGAGCATGTGTGTAGACAGAGAAGTTTTGCATTGATCATACAATCCTTTTGTGGCGAGTTAATACATTTCTGAAAACATATTTAGCCCATCAGGTACATTTTTCTTCAATTCTACTTGATGTGGTTACGCATGAGCTTGAACGAGCTGGTTCCAGGTGATTTAGCTTGTAAATAAGATGCATTTGCCTCTGCTTTTCCATTTTAGACTTTCCAAAATCTTGGTGGTGAAATATAAACACCCACAAACGTTAACAGGTTTGTCAGGTTGTGCGGCGGTATAGAGATGCTCCTGAAGTTAGAAGTTAAACAATCTCATTAAAAATTGTTCATGATTGAGATCTGCTTTTTAAACCTTATTTACTTATTTATTTATTTATTTATTTTAATAGTTTTATATAGCATGAACATGACCCTTGCGGGTATCAGAGTGCTTTACAAGTACACAGAGAGCAGAGCAATAATAACAATAATATCATATTCGAGAAAAATACAGGATAAAGTAGTATCCGGAAAGGAAGGGTAAACTTTACAATGTTCGGAGAGAAGGGTGATAAACCAATAAAAACAAAAGTATCAAAGTCAAGAAATTTGCAGGAACATGCAGTGTCGAGAAAAGTGAGGGTAGTGTTAGGACTGAGAAGTCGAAAACACAAAGTAGTCAGTATCCCGCAGTCATGAGGAAAATTGAGGAATCAGGATGGGAATCTTAGGATCTAGGGAAGAAATTTGTTCACAAGGGGTACTTTGACTTCTTTCTTGAAGGATACAGTTGAAGGATTCATTCTGATTTCAGGTGGAAAGGAGTTCCAAATTCTTGGAGCAATCCCAGAGAAAGATCAGTTGTACATTTTCTTCTTGTGGAATCTCTGAGGTTTCAGAAGTAAGGTTGAGAAGGAAGTTGATGTGTCCATTGTCCAAAATCAAATTTGGAACAATCTGGTAAGATCTCTGCCAAGAGTTTGATCATAAGCACCCCAGATAATGCAGAATTATTCACAAGACACTTCATTTTAAAGCAGATAACACTAGCTTCCTCATTCACCAATGCTAAACAAATAGCATTTTGGAGAATTACTCAACCTGGCCAAGCAACTCATGTACCATATTTTCCATCTCTTAGTTGATAAATGTCATGTGCTCGTCCCGTGCAGCCATTGATTTTCTTACGTATATTGATCACGGACAGTGCCTGAAAGTTTGAGCATTGTCATGTCTAAGGGTCTTGCTATACACTTCAGTGAAGTCATTAGTAAGACTAATCAGTAGGAAAGAAGCGAGTGCTTATACAACATGTGCCAGGGGTGTCGTCAACCCCCCACTTTAGCAGCTACAGTGGGGATGCAGTTCTTGATCAGCATTTTCTGTCTGCACCTCGGCAAAGACTCATAAATAACGTGAAAGGGTTGAGTGAGAGAAAGGGTGGATAGCTAGATGGATGGATGAATGAGTGAATGAATGAATGGCTTAGTGAAGGGAGGGTAGCAGGATGGATGAAAGCATGAATGGATAAGTGAAAGGATGGATGAATGAAAAGGAGGATGGATGAAAAGGTGGATGGATGAGTGAAAGGGTGGATGGGTGATGAGGCTAGATGGATGAGTGAAAGGGTAGATAGATGAAGTAAAAGGGTGGATGGATGGACAAAATGAAAGGGTGGGTAGATGGATGAGCGAAAGGATGAATGTATAAGGGAAAATATGGAGCTGGGGGGTTGTAAACCCCAGCTTTAGCAGCTGTGTCGGGGTGGAGTTCTTGATGGGCCTCTTCTGTCTGCAACTTGGCAGACAAACCTGAATGGGTGAAGGAAAGACTGGATAAATGTGTGAGTGAAAGTGTGGATGAATAAGTAGATGCGTAGATCAATGAGTGAAAGGGTGGATGCAAGGATGGATGAGTGACAGGGACAGTGAATGAATGAAAGGGAGGATGAATAGGTGATGAGAGGATGGATGAAAGAGTGAAAGGATGGATGGATGGGTGAAAAGGAAAATAGATGGATGATGGGATGAGTTAAAGGGATGATAGATGGAACGAAAGGATGGATGGAGTGAAAGAGTGGGATGGATGAGCAAAAGGATGGATGGAGTAAAAGGGTGGGTGGATGAGTGAAAGGATGAATGAGTGAAAGAATGGATGGATGACCTAATGGTTGGATGAGTGAAAGGGAGGGTGGATGGATAGATGGTTGAAAGGGTAGATGGATGAGTGAAAGGGAGGGTGAATAGATGGATGACTGAAAGAATGGATGTATGAGTAAAAGGAAGGATGGATGGATGAAAGTGTGGGTAGGTGAGTGAATGGATGGATAAGTGGATAGATGGAAGAGTGGAAGTGCAACTGGATGGGTGGACGGATGGAAGAATGGAAGTATGAGCGAAAGGGTAGATGGATGGATGAGTGAAAGGGAGGATGGATGGAGTGAAAAGGTAGATGGATAGATGGATAGATGGATAGAGTGAAAGGATGGATGAATGACTCAAAGGATGGATCAGTGAAAGGATGGATGGTTGAAAGGGTCGATAGCTAGATAGATAGAGAAAAGGACATGTTTGATTAATAGGTTTGATTGATGGATAGGTTTGATAGATAGGCATGGAGATGGATACATAGGTTTGGATATAGATAGACGGACTGCATGCTGAAGACTGAATGATAGATGAAGAAATGAAGAAATGAATGGATGGCAGAATGTAAAGGTGAAACTGTGCATATCGGCAGGTGGATGGAAGGATGAATGGATGTATGGATAGATGATTGGAGGGAAGATACAACAGCTCTTCCAGGGAGGGTCATGATGACTTGCTTCATTTGTTTGGTGCCATACGAGCTTTGGGTCGAAGTGGGGGTATTTTAATTTTCTGGCTACTCCCTTGATCATGGCCACATGCAATATGTTCAGGAAGCTCATCAGGCCACCTTGCTTGCTCTATATGCGTAGCTTGGGAAGATGAATTGGCTTCATAGTAGTTGTTTGCGTCCCCTGATCCAGCTGATTAAGGTTACCAGGCTTCAAGAAAGGTCGATTTCTGTCAGAATCAATTTGTTTTTAATTTAGTGGGTAGACTTAAAATTCATAATGGGCATGACGCTACAAATGTAATTGGAAATATAGTGTGATCTTCAACTGGAAAAAATGGCAAAAGTGAATACTGAGTACATGTTTTAGTCCATTTCAGACCACTCATTGTAACCACATATGTAATTTAAATTAGTATGATATAGTTGGTACAGGCATCACAATTACCCTACAACATACTTGATTAAACAATATAAAATTCAAGTACAATCAAAGGGATGGGAAAATGACCTTGAGGGGGACTGTACAGTTCTAAATTTCAGACATCAGATTTCACAAGAAGTTTATTAATTCGCAGCCCGAGTGATCATAAGTCTGCCAAGGCCTTAGAGTCCTCCCCCTGGGATACTTTTACCTTCCAAGTAGGCCCCTCCCTCCAGACAGGATGTTTAGTCTAAAAGGTGGTGTGGAAGTTGGGGGAGTAGGGACCAGCCTAGGCCAATTTGTTTGACCATCAGGTTCCAACCCTTGAGTGATTTGGATTGTATTGACTGACTGAATTCCACTTGTGATGAGATAAACCCAGCAGAGGAGTGTAGGGAGAGTGAGAAGGCTTGTCCCTCTCCTGAGTTTGTAAAAAACCTTGGTGCCATTATTAAAGTAGTCAGTTGGAACAAAGCAGGCATCAATAACAAAAAAGATGATGAGAGGTGGCTACATTTTCTAGGTGGATATTCCATGTACCGCTTGTTTAATAGAAACAGGCTCTGACAACTTGTTAGCAGTCAAGATAGACTTTAAGAAAGCCCCAAGCCTAGTAGTTATTAATTGTTATAATTCTTTTGTGCAGGCTAATGCCAATGAGCACTTACATAGTATTAAAAATGTTCTCGCTTTGTACGATGAAAGACCCATTTTCCGAGAACCTAGAAACCACTAATTTTTAACATACCTCACAAGGGGAGTTAATAGAGACCATTCTCACTGATGTCAATCTGCAGTGACTTAATAATGAACGAGTAGTGGATTCAATCCCATCCTTTAGTGGGAGGGGATGTAATTTGATGATTGACCATATCTTAATTTCTGCTGCCATGATTCAATGGGTTACATTTTTGGGGATCAAAAAGGAGCCAATTCAGTGATCACAATCTCCTTGTTCTCGAATTAGATTGAGATACAGGGGCAGCTGTCAGGCCCAACATAGGTGATGGGGATAGGGAGATATTGACTTAAGATCAGGGCCATCAGATAAATGGGGCAATGCCTTACCGGACACCTTTGTTAGTAAACCTCAGGGGATGTGAACATGATTTTAATATCTGTCTAGGTAGGGCCAAGAATGATGAGGAGGTTCTGACTGCTTTCTATAGGATCTGCGTGCAGGTTGTCAAAGATTTCAGCAGGTCTGTGGGCAAAATGGCCATAGAGGGGGAGAGATGGTTTGACCACACCTGTTGAAAGGCTCACAGGACCTGAGGAGGACGCTGAGTCACACCTCTAGGATAGGAATGAGATAGCAATGAGGAGGAAGGCATATAAACAACCCCTGTCTGCTCGGAAAAAAGAAATCAAAAAGAAGTGTGGGACGATCTCCTGCAAGATAGTGTCCTGAATAATAGTGCAAACTTCTGGTAGGTGGTCAATCAGCCATTTTTAAGGAATCTAGAAATGGTATGATGGACTGTATCATCGCCCCAGATATCTAGGTCTCGCGTTTCCAGGTAATCTATGAAAACGCCATGGAAGAGACACAGATTTTAGATCAGGCTGAATGGAGCGGGTATTACACCTTGAGTTTAACCGAAGCGGAGATCTTTGATGCCATTGTAACAATGCCCAAGGAGAAGGTGCCGGGCCCTGGCGGGGTGCCTGTGGATTTATTTAAATCTGAACCACAATTATGTGCAAACATTTTAACTCATGTAGGTAATGCTGTTTGTAGGAAAGATATCCCACAAACTTGATCCAAGGCCATAATCATTCCCATGTTTAAAAAGGGCATAAGATCAAACCCAACATTTTGTTGACCTATTTCTCTTATAGATACAACCATCAAGGTTTTAGGGAAAGTTATTCTTTCTAGGTTAATTGAGTGGTTGGAGCGGAATAACATGATTTCCGGTCTTCCATATGGGTTCAGACCGGGTAAAAGTACCCTGAATCAATGCCTGAACCTACAATTGATTATCAGAAAATATGCAGTGGCAAAGAAAGGTTTATTGTTAATGGCATTTATGGATCTCACATCTGAGTTCGATTGAGTAAATAGATCGAAACTGTGGAGGGTGTTGATTAACTTTGGGGTGGATCAAAACATAGTTAACTTACTACATGAATTACACTTGGATCTGGCAGTGTCGATAAGGTATGATCATGCAGGGAGCTTGTATGGGCATGTTAATTTGTACAGGGGGGTCAGACAAGGCTGCATCCTGGCCCCGTTTTTATTCACCTTATAAATTAATGACATGGATTGCGTTGTGTGTGGCTTGTAAGGATATTCAAATGGTTGGCTCACAGTTAGTGCCTGTGCTTCTTTATGTGGACGATGCAGTCCTAATCTCTAGGACTGCAGTAGGTATGCAAAATTTGGTCAACTCTTTCGTGTCCTTTATGAGTGCTCTAGATTTGAGCACCAAATTTTCAAAATTGCATACCATGGTTGTTGGCTCTAGGAAACATCAGAAAAAAAGCTTTTGAGATGGCACAGATTTGGCCAGGGTACTACCTTGTCATATTTAAGGGGAAGTTTTCGATGAGAGGTTCATGGGGCCCCCATAGGAAGATGAAAAGGAATGCATTTTTGAGAGCTGCTGCCGCGATATTTGGCTTTCCTAAAAGATTGGGGGCTAAGCCGGTGCTTGCACTCATTAAAGTATATCAGGCTAAATGTATCTCAATCACCAGCTATGGTAGCGACATTTGGGGATACTTGGACATGAGGAACCTTCAGATTTTTTCAAATAAATTCTTTCAGCACCCTCATACATAATACATGAAGAGTTGGGGGTTGGGGTATACAGGTGACCAATTAGCACTTCCACCCTTGCTTAGATGGATCATTGTATGGTGCAACCCGGTGCTAGCCCTTAATCGTTCAGTCATTGAGGATTGCCTGACATTAGTCAGGACAGTACACATCCCATGTACCAAATACTTCAAGTATGTTATGTGTAATTTGGGACACACTGACTTCTTTGAGAACCCACATGGCATCATAAAGAGGGGTTTGAATCGGGTGAAGGAGCATTTCCTCCATATAATGAGCTAAGAAAGGAAGTCTCAGGAACTCATAAAACTCTCAGTTCGGTCCTATATCATGTTAAAAATGTGCACCTTGATGGAGCCATACTTAATCACAGTAACATTATCCCAACACCGACACCTGTTGACAAGATTCAGATTAAATCTTTTACACTAGTCGTTGGCGGTTCCGTAAGGTAGACATGAGGTGGAAGAGAGAGGTCCGTGCACTTTATCTTCTTCTGTGATCATTATAGAGCCTTACAGCATTGTTACATCGTGCCTTTACTAAAGCAGCAAGGTTTTGGGCAAGTCAGATCAGCTCTGGTTTATCTACAAATGTTGACAAGCCCTCTCATATGCTTTAATATGGAACGTTTTTGACAGGGGCTCTCAGAATCAGTAAGAGGTTGCTTGGCTGATATGATGATTTTGTGCTATATGTACATGATATAAATTTGCACTTGTCTTTTAATGTATTTCTATTTGGTTTTAACTTCTGTATGATAACATATTTTTAAGGTTGTATAATTGTTACATGTTTGTTTTTATGTTTTTTTATTAATGGAATTAAGCTTTATTGACTGACTGACTGGCAGATTACATTTAGTTGGCAGTTGGCCCTTGTGTAGTCCTCCCAGACAGTATCACAAAGGGGACTGTGTGTCGGCAGGATGGGCCATCCTGACCTAATGGGAGGAGTGGAGCTATCCCCTGCCGCACTTGCACTTCAAAGGAGCTGCCTCAGCACATACACAAAGCACTTTACACTAGTCTTTGTAACTCCAGACATCCTTGGACCAGGCGAGGGGGAGGAAGGAAATGATAGAACCAAATGTGGGCTGAAGTCTAGAAGCTTCTCCCACTTCAAAGCTGGCACCAGGTATAAATATTGGGCCCTCAGACCAACTCTTCAATACACTCCTGGACCCGTGGTTACTACAGAAGGTCTGCCCTGCTGCTTGTCATCCTTGCTGAGAAGACTGGACAAGCTCCCTCCATTCCAGGCTCCCTGAAGTGACTGTACAGGTCAGCTGCCCTTGTAGTTCAGAGCTACAGGGACATAACAATCTCCAAAGGCCTCCCTTCAGCAAATGGACTTATCTTTACCTGCAACTGGACCTGCCTGAGACCTGCTGACCTCTGCAAGAATGACTCCCTAATCCACAAAAGGCACACCTCCTGCCCTTGGTTGGGATCAGAGAGCCCTTCTCTAACATCAAATAATAAATCCTGATGTTTTGAGCTCTTTTCGATCATGTGCTCGCCTGTTCGCACCAAGATCCTGCAAACCATGCTGACCGCCAATGCGAAGCTCCAGTGAACCTGACTTTCCTCTACAGAGAGCAGTAACGCAAGATCTGCTCTTTGCACTACAGAATGGACAGCCCACTGTGACCACCAACACGAAGCTCCAGCAATGACTGTTCGTGACACCAGATAGGATCTTTGTGCTACAGCAATGACCATCAGCGAGGCTCTTCTTGCTCCTCGCGACCTCCTCCACTGCACACTGGACATTTCGTGCTGGATTTTGATGAGGTAACTTTTTCAGCAGGACTAACCTAGCCCCTGCATACGGCCTGCGCTCCATTGTGTTTGACTTGAACTTGTAACTTACCCCTGGTCAAGCATGACCAGATGACTACAAGTGGTGCCTTGTACTTTTCGGCGAAAATCTTACCCTAAATCTTTTGAATTGCATATCTTCAGCTCTACTGATTAGATTCTTGTTGTTTCTGTGTCAAATACTTTATTCAGTTTTACTCTATTTTTCTAAATTGGTGCTGTTTTGTTCTTGAGTTGTGTTTTCATTTTATTATTGCTTGAAGTGCTGCAAAAATACTTTACACATTGCCTCTAAGTTAAGCCTAACTGCTTTGTGCCAAGCTACCAGAGGCTTAGGTACAGGTTAAGTTAGTGACCTTTTGTGTTTCACCCTGACAATGATTGTGGTTGTTGCTTGAGTAGGGTTTCACCACCCTCAAACAATGACTCAATTTCTCACACTCCCCTTTTGTGATACAGATCCCCATGCTTCCACGTGCACCTCCTACACATAAGACCAACCCCAAAACATATCGTTCACACTTCAGAGTTTACATTCCACTTAGACAGATCATGCATGGCACAAGTTAATGGTGTAGTAAAGTCTACTTTGGCTCATCTAAGACTTATATGGACGTCCTCCCCCGCACATGGCTCCCTTACTCCTTAGCATTCATGCTCACAGTGGTCCAGTCATTACATGACTAATAAAATGGATTCGGGACCGGCTTTGATGCAAATATGCTGCAGATAAATTGGACCATCACAACCCTGCCTGCTTCATCTTCTGTTTAAAAAACTTTGACCCTATCTCCCAGTCACTGAAAACTATGCAGTATCTACCAAATAAACAATGAATCACATTCAATATGCTATTCTAGACTAAAAAAACAATGTTTGCCCCCATATCTAGAGACCTAAAATCAGCATAAAGCCAGGCGCTAGTCTCTCCAAAGTATAATGGTTATTCGCTATTCAAATTGCAGTTTTCCAGAAGATTTATCTTGTTGTTTTCAAGGATCCTTCCTATGGACGTTTCTTCATCTACAGCTCAGAGTCAAACAGGATGACATGAAATTTAGAGCAGCTCTGAAGACCGTCTAGTTATATTCTGCATATGGACAGTAAATACATAGAATCACCACATTGACTCCTCCTTCTGTTTCCTTGCAATTGCCTCCTGCAAAACTCCATAAATAAATTCATGAGCAAATAAATATAGAGGTCAATAAATTCAATTATGCTTTTCCAAGAAGAAAACAGAAGTTGTGGCTTAATATTTTCTATGTGGCACAGGCCGAAAACGATGCAATACATACATTTTGCACTGTATTTTGGGTATTTAATTGTGATGAGAGCTCAAGCAGATATCATTAAAGCAGTCTTGTTTTAACAGAATTATAGCGGTGGCCAATGTTTTGTGGTAGAGCTCTGAAAGGTAAGTAGTGATTTGGTAGGACGCTCAAAGATAATGCTTTGCTCATTTCAAGGTTGTGTGTATTTACACATTGATAGATCCACAATATTTTTGACAGTGTTGGCCTTGTCACCAGGATGGGTAAATGCCCTGAGAAATGGATGATCTGTAGGGTGGAGAAATATTGGTTGGTGCAATCCTGATGTCACTTTGTAGTTTGCTTCTGTTGTTGTGAGGAATAGCTCAGTAAATCTGTTTGTATTTGTCAAAGAAGGCTAATAGTGCAATTAACATCTAGGGGGCTTGCAGTACACAGTGATGAATATGGTAGAAGGGGAGTAGACTTTTCCCATTCTGCATGGTTACTCTCATCCAGAGTTGGATTCTTTAGAAATGTTTGATAAATTAGCATTTGAGCTTATTGGCGTGGTACCGGCGTCACAATGTTTTAATTACTATTTGTACTGTTTCTGTGATAGGTTTAATGTATAGGATTTCTTTGGAATTTGCGAGGGGGTGTCTCGGATCAGCTAGTGATTTAGATGTCCTGATGTGTGATACTTAATATTTAAAGGATTGATCCATTAAGTGAGGAATACTCAAGATGCTTATTTTGGTTTGGGGATGTGTTTGTGGTTGGGATTGTATGTTGGTTTTTTTGTACATTTTAATCTTCTGTGGATATGTGGCTTTTTGATTCAGGGAGCATTTATGAGGGAATTTTTTCATTGGAGCGAGCTGTTAGGATTTTTAAATTCAAAGAAAATCCCGAAAGTCAATTTTGTGGTGAATAATGCAAAGTAGAGGCAAGGGAAGTATTTTTATTTCTAATAATTGCTCTGCAGATGTGTATAGTTCATGGTTGTATTGATTTCTTCTTCCCTAGTCGTGATTTGTCCCACATCTCTGAATGAATGTTCTGTCTGTGGCTTTGAGGGCAGGTGAACTATTTGATGGACATGATAAGAATCTTGAATGTATGTTTTATTTGTGGTACCATTATATTAAAGGCTTAAGATTTCCATACAATCAATTTTATAGCCATTGGTGCAAGCTAACTGAATGTCTCAAGAGTAGATTTTGAGATTGTAGCTAAAGTTTCCAGAATGTCTCATTTCAACATCTTCCAGATACTCACTATAAATCTAGAATGGTGCTGAGACAGAATATCGAGTTGGAAATGTCGACTTACACAAATATCGAGTTGGAAATATTGTGATTCAGAAATATCGACAGCAGGAATATCGTGGTCAAGAATATGGAATTTAAGGTAAGAAATATCGTTTTTAAAAATATCGAAGTCATTAATATTGTTTGCAAGAATATAGATGTTTAAAATATCGTTTTTTTAATTAGTGTATGTATTTTAGTTTATATTTTAAATTTATGTGAGGTATGTTTTTTTGTATAAGTATTGTTTATGTTTTTTAATATATGTGTAAATTTTTAGTAGTTATGAAATTTATTTTAATTACATTTTGCATTTTTTAGTTCCGTAGGTGGTTGTGGGTTTATAGGGGAATAGGGTGGGAAGTAATTTAATTTAAAAAAAAAAATTATTTATTGAATTTAGATTTTATAGTGTTAATTGTAAGAAGTAATTTATTTGTAATTAATTATTAATTGGTTGTTAATTAATATTAATTAATTAATTGATAATTAATTATGGTAATTGTGTGATTTGTTTTAGGTGGGGGTTGTGGGGTTCATGGGGTAAAGGGTGGGAAGTAATTTATTTTTAAGTAATTAATAATTAGTTGTTAAATTATATTAACTAATTAATTGATAATAAATAATGGTAATTGTGTGATTTATTTTAGGTGTGGGTTGTGGGGTTTATGGGGTAAAGGGTGGAAATAAAATTATGTTTAATTAATTATTAGTTAGTTGTTAATTAATATTAATTAATTAATTGGAAATTAAATATGGAATTTGTGTAATTAATTTTTGGTGTGGGTTGTGGGGTTTATTGGGGTAAAGGGTGGGAAGTAAGTTTTGTTTAATTAATTAAAAATTAGTTGATCATTAATATTAATTAATTAATTTTTTTTTAATTAGGTTACTTGTTTATATTTTTTGTGTGTGGGTTTTATTGTTATAGGGGTACAATGTGGGGAGTAAATTAATTTGACTTACTTTATAATTAGTTGTTAAATAGTATTAGTTTTTTTATTGAAAATAAGTTTTAATTGTGTAATACATTTTTTTATAGATTAATTTTAACTGTGGGTTGTGGGGATTATAGGGATAAAGAGTGGGAAGTTAAATAATTTTTATGAGTTTTTTTTAATTAATAACATTTCTTTAATTGGTAATTAATTATGTTAGTTGAGGAAGTAAATTTTTTTTAAATTAGATGTGTGGTGTGAATTGATTGGTGTTATAGGGTAGGAAATAGAAACAGTAAATTTATGTAATGATGTAATGATTAATGATTTTGTTTCTAAATCATTTTTAATTACAAATATTTATTTGTTTGGAAATTGTTTTTATTTTATTTAATATAATATTTGTAGGTATTTGTTATACGTATTTAACATTATAATATATTTTTTTAATTTTTAATATTAAATATATTTGTATTTGAACTTTTAACATATTTATATATTTTTAAATTTATTTTGTTTTTTAAAATTTTTGTTGTTAAAATTTAGTTTTTTTAAAATTTTGAACTGACTGGAGTGAGAATATTAATTGTTACTCCTCTGAAATCCAACACTTTCCCTACTGTTTCATTCACTGGAGTGGGAATTGTAATTTTTACCCCTCCGCTATGCAACACTTTCCCTACTGTTGCACTCACTGGAGTGGGAATAATAATTTTTATCCCTCCGCTATCCAACACTTTCCCTACTGTTGCACTCACTGGAGTTGGAAAAGTAATTTTTACCCCTCCGCTATCCAACACTTTACCTACTGTTGCACTCACTGGAGAGGGTATAGTACATTTTACCCCTCCGCTATCCAACACTTTTCCTACTGTTGCATTCACTGAAGTGGGAAATTTAAGTTTGAAGATTTTTAAATAGTTTAATGTTTTAATTTATAGTAGAATTTTTTTTTATTAGATTTTATGTTATTGCTACACACATGTATATAAATATATATATATATATATATATATTCACTGAAAAAACCATACGTTTCAGGGACGTTATAGTTAGTTGGACATTTCACTCGTACAAAACCAGAGAAATTTGGCCGTTATAGTTAGTTCAGGTAACTATAACTCGCGCCCCCGCAATGCACTGCTGATGACGTCACATATTACATCACTCATGACATGGTCAGTGACATCACTGATGACATCACTGATGACATCTCAAATGACATCACTGATGACATCATCCAGTGACTGTGTGTTTCTGTAAAGTTTAAATATGTTTAATATATATAGGGAAAGGCGTATTGAAGAATGAGTGGGTGTATAAGTGTCTGAATGGATGACTTAGTAGGTGCGTGACTAACTCTATAAGTGAGTGATTAAACGTATCTTACTGAATGCATGGGTTAGTGACTAAACTGGGTGAATGTCTGTATCCGTCTGTCTGTTGCTGTGTAAGTGGCTGCATGGGTTTGTGAATAGCTACATGAGTGTCTATATGAGTTATTGATTGGTTGTCTGAGTATCTGTATGGGTGCCTGAGTGTTGGTGTGGGTGGGGTGTGTGCGACTCTGTGCATAGATGTGTGAGTGGGTGATTCACTGGGTGGATGGTTTCAAGAGTGCATCTGTGATAGACTGTATGGGTGGGTAAGTGTTTGTAAGAGTGTGTTAGTGAGTGAATGTATGTCCCAGTGGTACATGTGTGAGTAACTACATATGTGAAAGGCAGTATATATGTGTGTTGGAGTATATAAATAGCTATAAGCGAGAGTGTGAGATTGTGAGAGTGACTGTATGGATGAGTGTGTGCTTGAATCAGAGATTGTATAAGAGCGTAAGAATGTGCTAGTATTTGTATGAGTAAGTGAGCTGGTGTGTGTATAACTGTATAGGTGAGTAAATGGGTGTGTGCTTCATTTTTTGCATGACTGACTAGGTGTGTGAGTACCTCTATGGATGAGTGGCGGTGTGTGAGTGTTTATATAGGTGTATGAGTGCATATAATAGTCCTGTACTGAGTGACTATAAGTATGAGTGACTGTACGGGTGAGTGAGTAGATGTGTGTGTGTAGACCTAAGAATCAGTGAGTGTGTATATAGTAATTGGTGTTGGAGTGTCTATGGTTTTGACAATGGCAGTCTGTAATTTACAGTGGGTGTATCAAAAGTTATATTAGGGTGAGAAGATACATCAAATTATCACATGGATGATGTCATCAGTGATGTCATCAGTGATGTCATTTGAGATGTCATCAGTATGTCATCAGTGATGTCACTGACCATGTCATCAGTGATGTAATATGTGACGTCATCAGCAGTGCATTGCGGGGCGCGAGTTATAGTTACCTGAACTAACTATAACGGGGAATTTCACGGGTTTTGTACGAGTGCAATGTCCAACTAACTATAACTGTCCCTAAAACCTATGGTTTTTTCAGTGAATTTGTAAGGTTTTTTAAATGCTAATTTCTAACTATAACGTGCCTGAAACCTATGGTTTTTTTCAGTGAATTTCAAAGGTTTTGTAAATGACAATTTTTAAATGTATTAATTGTTATATTTATTTTTTTGATACTGATTTACTCCATTTTTTTAAACTATTTATTTTTAGATATTTTATTTTTTTAAATACATTGTAATTACATTATATATTACATTGCTAAATATACTTTCTCAGAATGAATTACTTTAGTTTAAATACTTTGCAAATAGGCAATACACTTTTAAGTACAGTAGTTACAGTTGTTGCAATGGGCAACACAATTTCAAACACAATGCAACATTGAGCTCAATGTGAATTTCAAGTTAAATGCAATTAGTTACTTTATGGATTACTTTTTCTAACCACAGGACTGGAACCTAGATTCAGTCCTGGGACATCTCCTGTAAACAGTTGAGTAAAAGCGTTTGGTTACAGTAGTGATTTTTAAGGAATATTATTGTATTTTAACAGTTGACACTTAGAACCTTTTTCACATAGAATCACCAATGTTATCCTATGGGAGGAAATTCACTTAGCAGGTAAGTAGTGTTATCTTTACTTTTTCTTACTCAGTGGTGGATCCTGGATCCAGCACTGGTGCATCTCCTGTAAACAGTTGAAAGAATGCGTTTAAGTCATACAGGCGATTTTTAAGGAATATTTGTAGTTTGTGAAAATCGACACTTTGAAACTTTTCTGCTGAAAACCAGACAATGGATTCCTATGGAAGGAAATACAAGTTACTGGTAAATACGATTAGAATTACTTTTCAGGGTCAGTGCTGGGCTAAAAGATGCAGCACTGGGTTCTCTCCGGATAACAGGTGAGTAAATCGGAATTCGTAGTTCGGCTGATTTTAGAGGAATATTATAAAGTTCCAAAACTCCACACTTAGAAGAATTTCCAAGTGAAACCAGTCAATGTTAGCCTATGGAAGGAAATTCAAGTTACTGGTAAGTATGGTTAGAATTACTTTTCAAGGTCAGTGCTGGGCTAAAAGATGCAGCACTGGGTTCTCTCCTGATAACAGGTGAGTAAATCGGAATTCGTAGTTCTGCTGATTTTAGAGGAATATTATAAAGTTCCAAAACTCCACACTTAGAAGAATTTCCAAGTGAAACCAGTCAATGTTAGCCTATGGAAGGAAATTCAAGTTACTGGTAAGTACGGTTAAAATTACTTTTGAGGATCAGTACTGGGCTCAAAGATGCAGCACTGAGGTCTCTCCTGATAACAGGTGAGTAAATCGGAATTCGCAGTTCGGCTGATTTTAGAGGAATATTTGTATGTTTCAAAAATCGACAGAAACTTTTTCAGCAAAAAGCAAGCAATGATATCCTATGGAAGGAAATTCAAGTTACTGGTAAGTACGGTTAAAATTACTTTTCAGGATCAGTACTGGGCTCAAAGATGCAGCACTGTGGTCTCTCCTGATAACAGGTGTGTAAATCGGAATTCGTAGTTCGGCTGATTTTAGAGGAATATTATAAAGTTCCAAAACTCCACACTTAGAAGAATTTCCAAGTGAAACCAGTCAATGTTAGCCTATGGAAGGAAATTCAAGTTACTGGTAAGTACGGTTAGAATTACTTTTCAGGATCAGTACTGGGCTCAAAGATGCAGCACTGAGGTCTCTCCTGATAACAGATGAGTAAATCGGAATTCGTAGTTCTGCTGATTTTAGAGGAATATTTGTATGTTTCAAAAATCGACACAAACTTTTTCAGCAAAAAGCAGGCAATGATATCCTATGGAAGGAAATTAAAGTTACTGGTAAGTACGGTTAAAATTACTTTTCAGGATCAGTACCGGGCTCAAAGATGCAGCACTGAGGTCTCTCCTGATAACAGGTGAGTAAATCAGAATTCGTAGTTCGGCTGATTTTAGAGGAATATTTGCACAATGGTGAAGGAGGGGGGTGGGGCCTGAGGTGACATGTCTGCAAACACGCCCTGTGGCGCGTTTTAAGTTGGAGAATTAATTCCTCCTCAATCCCGAGGGTCCCTAGGGGCCAAGTAGCCCACCAGATACCTCCAGTATGCGCCAGAGAGCTGCGTTGCAGAGAGGTGTTCAGAGGCCACGCCCCTTTTTGCACCTCTCTGCAACGCAGCTCTGTGGTGCTTTCTGGACGTACCTGGTGGGCTAGTTGGCCCCCAGGGACCATCAGGATTGAAGGGGATTTAATTCCCCATCGTAAAACGCCAGGGGGCGCGTTTGCAGAGTGGTAAAGGAAGGGAGCGGGGCCTGCGGCACGATCATTTTTTTTTTTACATTTTTTTTTTTTCCCGAAGGGGGACTGTGTGGCCCCCCTTCCTTTTTCCTTTTTTTGGGCCTTGGGGACCCCATTCCCCAGGGCCTTACCCCTTTTTTTAAAAAGGAAACGGGAAGGGGGCCGCGTGGCCCCCCTCCCGTGGCCGATTCCGGCCCTGGGGACCCCATCCCCCGGGGCATGGCCACACTTTTTTTGATTTTTTTTAAGGAGGGGGGCTGCGTGGCCCCCCTCCTCAGGCCTCCTTTTGCCCCGGGGACCCCATCCCCCGGGGCAGGCCTTCATTTTTTTTTTTTAATTATTATTTTTGGGGGGAGGGGGGCCGCGTGGCCCCCCTCCTGGGCCACTACTTGCCCTGGGGACCCCATCCCCCGGGGCTGGCCCTCTCCGTTGGGGACTGTGGGGGGTCTCCAATCCCCCCACGGTCCCGCCGGCGCCCCACGTCCCTCGGGAGCCGGCATTGCTTTTCCACATGGGGAGCTGCTAAGATGCAGCTCCCCGTGTGGAAAAGCAATCTGCTTTGAATTTTGGAAGAGAGAGCAGGTTTCCTGCTCTCTCTTCCAAAATCCAAAGCAGTTTGCTATGACAGGACGGGAGCCGCGAGGCTCCCGCCCTGCCATAGCAAACTACAGTGTCCCGGGGGTAGGCGCCCGGGACACTGCAGGAGCCGGCCCTGGGGGTGGCGGTCCCCAGGGCCACCACAGGCTCCAGGAGGGGGCCGCGCGGCCCCCTCCCCACATCTGCAAAGCCCCGGGAGGTGGTGGTCCCCGGGGCTTCGAGGGTCCAAACGGACCCCCATTTTAAATTTGTCAGTGCCCCGGGAGGTGGCGGTCCCTGGGGCGTGTGGGGGACTGGAGCCCCCCACACAGGTCATTTAAATTTAAAAAAGAAGCCCTGGGGGTGGCGGTCCCCGGGGCTGCGGGAGGGCGGAGAGCCCTCCCGCACCATTTTTTATTTAAAGCCCCGGGGGTGGCGGTCTCGGGGCTGGGGGGGCCTTAGAGGCCACGGCATAAAATCTAAACCCACCCCCGCATGCCCCCGGGACTTGGGCCACCCGGGGGCAAATTAGCCGCGCTTTGATTTTTTTTTTATCGGCGGGATCCGCGCACCCTAAGCGCATCCCGCTGATTAAAAAAAATGCTTTCTGCCCAGGGGGTCCTTGTGGGACCCCCTGAGCAGACCTAGGGGTCAGGGTGTTTCTACCCTGCCCCCTTTGTGCGTTTTGAGCACTTGTTTCTTGTGGTGTTTTTTAATCGGCGGGATCCGCGCACCCTAAGCGCATCCCGCCGTTTAAAAAAAAAATGCTTTTTTTTTCGGCAGGATCCACGCATTCTGAGCGCATCCTGCCGATTTTTTTTTTTAAAAAAATGCTTTTTTTTGCCCAGGGGGTCCTTGTGGGACCCCCTGAGCAGGCCTAGGGGGTTAGGGTGTTTCTACCCTGCCCCCTTTGTGCGTTTTGCGCACTTGTTTCTGTCCCTCGGTTCTACCGAGGGACAAAATGGCTGCCAACACTTCCTGATTTGGAGTGTTGACAGCCACTTGACAGCCAATTAGCATGCAGCTCGTGATCGGGAGGGTACGCGGACCCTACTCGGCCATAGATATATATGTGATTTACTTTTGATTTTCTCAGGAACTACTGAACGGATTTACACCATTTAAGCAAAAGGCACGACACTGAACCAAGGGCTACCTCTTTGCCAAATTTGGTGTAATTCCGTTCAGCAGTTCGGGCTGTAGCTGCGACTAAAGGTTCCTATGGAAAAATGAACGGGGAAAACACGTTTTGGGACCCCCTTTTTCTCGGCCCCCGCTTGACGAATCACCCCGAGACTTTCAGGATAGGAGCGGACCGGAGCGCCCCAACAAGTTGGAAGCTTCGCGAAGATTCGTCAACCGGCGTCAACGTTATTGCAAATAGAATGTTGCGGATTTCCTATGGAAAATAGGTCCTAACTATAACTATCTACTGGCGACCGCCAGTAGATAATATATATATATATATTCACTGAAAAAACCATAGGTTTTAGGGACAGTTATAGTTAGTTGGACATTGCACTCGTACAAAACCCATGAAATTCCCCCGTTATAGTTAGTTCAGGTAACTATTACTCGCGCCCCCGCAATGCACTGCTGATGACGTCACATATTACATCACTCATGACATGGTCAGTGACATCACTGATGACATCACTGATGACATCTCAAATGACATCACTGATGACATCATCCAGTGACTGTGTGTTTCTGTAAAGTTTAAATATGTTTAATATATGTAGGAAAAGGCGTATTGAAGAATGAGTGGGTGTATAAGTGTCTGAATGGATGATTTAGTAGGTGCGTGACTAACTCTATAAGTGAGTGATTAAACGTATCTTACTGAATGCATGGGTTAGTGACTAAACTGGGTGAATGTCTGTATCCGTCTGTCTGTTGCTGTGTAAGTGGCTGCATGGGTTTGTGAATAGCTACATGAGTGTCTATATGAGTTATTGATTGGTTGTCTGAGTATCTGTATGGGTGCCTGAGTTTTTGTGTGGGTGGGGTGTGTGCGACTCTGTGCATAGATGTGTGAGTGGGTGATTCACTGGGTGGATGGTTTCAAGAGTGCATCTGTGATAGACTGTATGGGTGGGTAAGTGTTTGTAAGAGTGTGTTAGTGAGTGAATGTATGTCCCAGTGGTACATGTGTGAGTAACTACATATGTGAAAGGCAGTATATATGTGTGTTGGAGTATATAAATAGCTATAAGCGAAAGTGTGTGATTGTGAGAGTGACTGTATGGATGAGTGTGTGCTTGTATCAGTGATTGTATAAGAGCGTAAGAATGTGTTAGTATTTGTATGAGTAAGTGAGCTGGTGTGTGTATAACTGTATAGGTGAGTAAATGGGTGTGTGCTTAATTTTTTGCATGACTGACTAGGTGTGTGAGTACCTCTATGGATGAGTGGCGGTGTGTGAGTGTTTATATAGGTGTATGAGTGCATATAATAGTCCTGTACTGAGTGACTATAAGTATGAGTGACTGTACAGGTGAGTGAGTAGATGTGTGTGTGTAGACCTAAGAATCAGTGAGTGTGTATATAGTAATTGGTGTTGGAGTGTCTATGGTTTTTACAATGGCAGTCTGTAATTTACAGTGGGTGTATCAAAAGTTATATTAGGGTGTGAGAAGATGCATCAAATTATCACATGGATGATGTCATCAGTGATGTCATTTGAGATGTCATCAGTGATGTCATCAGTGATGTCACTGACCATGTCATGAGTGATGTAATATGTGACGTCATCAGCAGTGCAATGCGGGGGCGCAAGTTATAGTTACCTGAACTAACTATAACGGGAGAATTTCACGGGTTTTGTACGAGTGCAATGTCCAACTAACTATAACTGTCCCTAAAACCTATGGTTTTTTCTGTGAATTTGTAAGGTTTTTTAAATGCTATTTTCTAACTATAACGTGCCTGAAACCTATGGTTTTTTCAGTGAATTTCAAAGGTTTTTAAATGCTAATTCCTAACTATAACATGTCTGAAACCTATGGTTTTTTTCAGTGAATTTCAAAGGTTTTGTAAATGACAATTTTTAAATGTATTAATTGTTATATTTATTTTTTTGATACTGATTTACTACATTTTTTTAAACTATTTATTTTTAGATATTTTATTTTTTAAATTACATTGTAATTACATTATACATTACATTACAAAATATACTTTCTCAGAATGAATTACTTTAGTTTAAATACTTTGCAAATAGGCAATAGACTTTTAAGTACAGTAGTTACAGTTGTTGCAATGGGCAACACAATTTCAAACACAATGCAACATTGAGCTCAATGTGACTTTCAAGTTAAATGCAATTAGTTACTTTATGGATTACTTTTCTAACCACAGGACTGGATCCTAGATTCAGTCCTGGGACATCTCCTGTAAACAGTTGAGAAAAAGCGTTTTGGTTACAGCAGTGATTTTTAAGGAATATTATTGTATTTTAAAAGTTGACACAAACCTTTTTCACATAGAATCACCAATGTTATCCTATGGGAGGAAATTCACTTAGCAGGTAAGTAGTGTTATCGTTACTTTTTCTTACTCAGTGGTGGATCCTGGATCCAGCACTGGTGCATCTCCTGTAAACAGTTGAAAGAATGCGTTTAAGTCATACAGGCGATTTTTAAGGAATATTTGTAGTTTGTGAAAATCGACACTTTGAAACTTTTCTGCTGAAAACCAGACAATGGATTCCTACGGATGGAAATACAAGTTACTGGTAAATACGATTAGAATTACGTTTCAGAGTCAGTGCTGGGCTAAAAGATGAAGCACTGGGTTCTCTCCTGATAACAGGTGAGTAAATCGGAATTCGTAGTTCGGCTGATTTTAGAGGAATATTATAAAGTTCCAAAACTCCACACTTAGAAGAATTTCCAAGTGAAACCAGTCAATGTTAGTCTATGGAAGGAAATTCAAGTTACTGGTAAGTACGGTTAGAATTACTTTTCAGGATCAGTACTGGGCTCAAAGATGCAGCACTGAGGTCTCTCCTGATAACAGGTGAGTAAATCAGAATTCGTAGTTCGGCTGATTTTAGAGGAACATTTGTATGTTTCAAAAATCGACAAACTTTTTCAGCAAAAAGCAGGCAATGATATCCTATAGAAGGAAATTCAAGTTACTGGTAAGTACGGTTAAAATTACTTTTCAGGATCAGTACTGGGCTCAAAGATGCAGCACTGAGGTCTCTCCTGATAACGGGTGAGTAAATCGGAATTCGTAGCTCGGCTGATGTTAGAGGAATATTTGCACAATGGTGAAGGAAGGGGGTGGGGCCTGAGGTGACATGTCTGCAAACACGCCCTGTGGTGCGTATTAAGTTGGAGAATTAATTCCTCCTCAATCCCGAGGGTCCCTAGGGGCCAACTAGCCCACCAGATACCTCCAGTATGCGCCAGAGAGCTGCGTTGCAGAGATGTGTTCAGAGGCCACGCCCCTTTTGCACCTCTCTGCAACGCAGCTCTGTGGCGCTTTCTGGACATACCTGGTGGGCTAGTTGGCCCCAGGGACCCTCAGGATTGAAGGGGATTTAATTCCCCATCTTAAAACGCGCCACGGGGCCTGTTTGCACACATGTCACCTGAAGCCCCGCCCCTCCCTTCACCACTGTGCAAACGCGCCCGTGGCGCGTTTTAAGTTGGGGGATTAAGTCCCCTTGAATCCTGAGGGTCCCTGGAGTCCAACTAGTACCTCCAAAAAGCGCCACAGAGCTGCGTTGCAGAGAGGTGTAAAAAGGGGCGTGGCCTCTGTACACCTCTCTGCAACGCAGCCCCCTGGCACATACTGGAGGTTCCTGGTGGGCTAGTTGGTCCCCAGGGACCCCCAGTATTCAAGGGGAATTCGTTCCCCCTCGGGGCGCGTTTGCAGAGTGGTAAAGGAAGGGGGCGGGGCCTGCGGCACAATCGTTTTTTTTTTTTTTTTTTAAATTTTCCCGAAGGGGGACTGTGTGGCCCCCCTTCCTTTTTCCTTTTTTTGGGCCCTGGGGACCCCATCCCCCAGGGCCTTACCCCTTTTTTTTCTTTTTTTTAAAAACGAAACGGGAAGGGGGCCGCCTGGCCCCCCTCCCGTGGCCGATTCCGTCCCTGGGGACCCCATCCCCCGGGGCAATGCCACACTTTTTTGATTTTTTTAAGGAGGGGGGCTGCGTGGCCCCCCTCCTCAGGCCTCCTTTTGCCCCGGGGACCCCATCCCCCGGGGCTGGCCCTTTCCGTTGGGGACTATGGGGGGGTCTCCAATCCCCCCACGGTCCCGCCGGCTCCCCGCGTCCCTTGGGAGCCAGCATTGCTTTTCCACATGGGGAGCTGCTAAGATGCAGCTCCCCGAGTGGAAAAGCAATCTGCTTTGAATTTTGGAAGAGAGAGCAGGTTTCCGCGAGGCTCCCGCCCTGCCATAACAAACTACAGTGTCCCGGGGGTAGGCACCCCGGGACACTGCAGGAGCCGGCACTTGGGGGTGGGGGTCCCCAGGGCCACCACAGGCTCCAGGAGGGGGGCCGCGTGGCCCCCCTCCCTTCAATTACACAGCCCCGGGGAGGTGGTGGTCTCCGGGGCTTCGGTGGTCCGAAACGGACCCCCACATTTGTTTTCTAAGTGCCCCGGGGAGGTGGCGGTCCCCGGGGTGTGTGGGGGGGCTGGAGCCCCCCCACACAGGTGATTATTTTTTTTAAAAAGAAGCCCCGGGGGTGGCGGACCCCGGGGCTGCGGGAGGGCGGAGAGCCCTCCCGTACCATTTTTTATTTAAAGCCCCAGGGGGTGGCGGTCCCCGGGGCTTCGGGGGCCTTAGAGGCCCCCCACATAAAACATAAACCCACCCCCGCATGCCCCCGGGACTTGGGCCACCCGGGGGCAAAATAGCATCGAGGCGCGGGAGATCGCGCTTTGATTTTTTTTTTTATCGGCGGGATCCGCGCACCCTAAGCGCATCCCGCTGATTTAAAAAAAAAAATTTTTTTTTTCGGCCCAGGGGGTCCTTGTGGGACCCCCTGAGCAGACCTAGGGGGTCAGGGTGTTTCTACCCTGCCCCCTTTTTGTGCTTTGCGCACTTGTTTCTGTCCCTCGGTTCTACAGAGGGACAAAATGGCTGCCAACACTTCCTGATTTGGAGTGTTGACAGCCACTTGACAGCCAATTAGCATGCAGCTCGTGATCGGGAGGGTACGCGGACCCTACTCGGCCATAGATATATATGTGACTGAACTACTGAACGGATTTACACCATTTAAGCAAAAGGCACGACACTGAACCAAGGGCTACCTCTTTGCCAAATTTGGTGTAATTCCGTTCAGCAGTTCGGGCTGTAGCTGCGACTAAAGGTTCCTATGGAAAAATTAATGGGGAAAACACGTTTTGGGACCCCCCTTTTTTCTCGGCCCCCGCTTGTTGAATCACCCCGAGACTTTCAGGATAGGAGCGGACTGGAGCGCCCCAACAAGTTGGAAGCTTTCGCGAAGATTCGTCAACCGGCGCCAACGTTATTGCAAATAGAATATTGCGGATTTCCTATGGAAAATAGGTCCTAACTATAACTATCTACTGGCGACCGCCAGTAGATAATATATGAACAAAAATCTTCTCCTTTGACGAAAAGATGAAGGACACAGCGGAGCACGGTAAGGCAGCTTTAATTAGATCTGTGGCATGACGCGTTTCGGAAAAATACCTTTATCAAATGCCAAATGTTAAAATTGCTGTAGACTGCTTGAGTGTCTTTAAGTAGTCCCGCCTCTCCTTCTAATGAAGTGAGCACACCTGACCACCATACGCTCTGGCACCACCCATGCAGCTTGCGATGGAAAACTGCATCTCCCACAATGGAGCACAATGTTCGGCCGGGGCGTGTGATGCTTGTTGCCTGGATTTCGTTGCTCACAATGAGCGAGGGGCTGATTGGGAGCGAGGTCAAGGGTATATTGCAATTCAGATGTCAGGAAAACTGCCTCACTTGCCCCTACTTCTAGCCGCACTGTCCCACTTCGGGCAAAAACCGGAGACGACGGCACAGTGTCCACGTCTCTCCATACAGTGATGGACTGTCACTGCCAGCAGTTTCACTTCCCTCGTGGGTCGGGTGGCGGTCCTCAGCTACCGATCACTCGGATATACCAAAAAGTGTTGCCACTGTTGCCTGTGATTCTGAGGACGCTTAACGGAAGGGTCCCTCCTGCGTGTCACAGCCAAACACGCCACACATGAACAAAAATCTTCTCCTTTGACGAAAAGATGAGGGACACAGCGGAGCACGGTAAGGCAGCTTTAATTAGATCTGTGGCATGACGCGTTTCGGAAAAATACCTTTATCAAATGCCAAATGTTAAAATTGCTGTAGACTGCTTGAGTGTCTTTAAGTAGTACCGCCTCTCCTTCTAATGAAGTGAGCACACCTGACCACCATACGCTCTGGCACCACCCATGCAGCTTGCGATGGAAAACTGCATCTCCCACAATGCAGCACAATGTTCGGCCGGGGCGGGTGATGCTTGTTGCCTGGATTTTGTTGCTCACAATGAGTGAGGGGCTGATTGGGAGCGAGGTCAAGAGTATATTGCAATCCAGATGTCAGGAAAACTGCCTCACTTGCCCCTACTTCCAGCCGCACTTTCCCACTTCGGGCAAAAACCGGAGACGACGGCACAGTGTCCACGTCCCTCCATACAGTGATGGACTGTCACTGCCAGCAGTTTCACTTCCCTCGTGGGTCAGGTGGCGGTCCTCAGCTACCGATCACTTGGATATACCAAAAAGTGTTGCCACTGTTGCCTGTGATTCTGAGGGCGCTTAATGGAAGGGTCCCTCCTGTGTGTCACAGCCAAACACGCCACACATGAACAAAAATCTTCTCCTTTGAAGAAAAGATGAGGGACACAGTGGAGCACGGTAAGGCAGCTTTAAATAGATCTGTGTCATGACGCGTTTTGGAAAAATACCTTTATCAAATGCCAAATGTTGAAATTGCTGTAGACTGCTTGAGTGTCTTTAAGTAGTCCCGCCTCTCCTTCTAATGAAGTGAGCACACCTGACCACCATACGCTCTGGCACCACCCATGCAGCTTGCGATGGAAAACTGCATCTCCCACAATGCAGCACAATGTTCGGTCGGGGCGGGTGATGCTTGTTGCCTAGATTTCGTTGCTCACAATGAGTGAGGGGCCGATTGGGAGCGAGGTCAAGGGTATATTGCAATCCAGATGTCAGGAAAACTGCCTCACTTGCCCCTACTTCCAGCCGCACTTTCCTACTTCGGGCAAAAACCGGTGACGACGGCACAGTGTCCATGTTTCTCCATACAGTGATGGACTGTCACTGCCAGCAGTTTCACTTCACTCGTGGGTCGGGTTGCGGTCCTCAGCTACCGATCACTCAGATATACCAAAAAGTGTTGCCACTGTTGCCTGTGATTCTGAGGACGCTTAACGGAAGTGTCTGTGTGTGTAAATTTTTATATAATTTTAAAGTTATAAAATAAATTAAAATTAATTGTTTATTAATTGTTTTAAAGGAAATATATATGAATTATTATGCATGTGTGTTTAACTTTTTTTAATTAAGTTTATTTATTATATTTTTTTAATTTATATTAAATCTACATTATTTTTTAGATTCATTTTATTATTTAATTTATTTAATATTTCTTATATATATATATATATATATATATAATTCGATATTTTGTACAACTATGGGGCATATTATCAAGGGCTGTATCGCCGCTCTAGCGGCACTTTTTGCCGCTAAAGCAGCGATAAATTTATCGCCCTATTAGCAAGCTGTCGCTAACAGGCGTTAGCGACAGCTTTCAGGCGTTAGAGGCCGCGTTTACTATCGCCTTGCATGTCAGCGATAATTATCGCTAATGACATGCAAGGAAGGCGTTCCCTACTAAAAGCGACTGAAAACAGTCGCTAATCCCACTACCCCCTATTAGCAAGGCAGGCGAAGCGATATAATAATTCGCGCAAAGCGCGTTTATCGCTATATTTTATCTCCTGCTAGTGAGGATGACTTACCTGTTTAAGGTATAGGAGGTGGATTCTAATGCTGAATCCACCTTAGCGATAATGCGAGAATATCGCTGCTTTTCCAGCGATATTCTCACAATTCACCGCTATCGCTGGAACTTTTATCGCTATGGAGATAATCCTTGTTAATAGGGTGTTATCTCAGCGATATTTTCCAGCGATAGGCGGCGTTAACCAAAGTCGCGCTAAGCGCGGTTAGCGATCGCTATTCCTTGCTAATATGCCCCTATATTTTTTACATCGATATTTTTTGTTCAATATTTTTGTACTTACCTGTTTAAGTATAGGGAGTCCATATATTTGCATTCTATATTTTTACATCGATATTTTTTACTTCTATATTTTTAACTTTGATATTTTGTCAGTGAACCTCAACCACCATTAACCAAGAAGAGTTGGCTTCTGTAAGCCTGGTGGTGTTCGTATCTATTAAGTAACTGAAATGGGAACACCTCGAACCCGGTTTCCCAATACCAAAGTCGGCAGATCACACTGCAATGGCACATCCTCTCCCCAAGTCCCATATGTTATTCGACACCACTGCTTTTCAAAATTATGTTTATGTAAACAAAATAAATAAAATGTTATTTAGAAAAAACGTAAGCAAGCTGAGTTGAGAAAAATCAATAGATGAGACAACTGCAGTCTACCTTCTGATCTGGAGGTACCAACCCAGTGGCAGCTGCTCCACTAAGGCGGAGAAGCAACGCCCCACTGCTCTGTGAGCAGTTCAAAAATGAAAAATAAAATGATAATAGCGCAAAATATTATCATTTTATCTTTCCGCCCTGGCTCAGCTGGTTTACATTTTAGGTGTGGGCTGGGCTGTCACAGGAGCAGGGGAGGAGTGGTAGGCACTCTCTTAAGTGTGGGTGACGGTATGGCTGGCCGTCTTAGGCCAGACAGTCATGCCAACGTAGCAAGTTCTCCACCCAATTGTATTGCATACCCTGGGTGGAGAACATGCACAGAATCCCAGTCCCTGTCTGAGCGTCGAACCACAGTGCTCAGACCAATCACGGCGCTGCAGTCATGCTGATGACAGCAGTTTTGTGATTGGCTAGGGGAACCTGGGAGTCCGTGTGCTTCCTGCTTCTGGAGTCGACTGAAGAGGACCGAGAGGCGGCGACCGGCCTGCAGGTAAGTGATTTTTTTTCGTCCCCCTCGCCCTGCCACCCCTGTTAAGTAGCAGCCGCCACTGTACAAACCACTGGTAAATTCATGAAAGAGGAATACGCAGGCATGTGCTGAACATCCTGCTGGTAGTGCTGAGGTGTCAGCTGTGCATCCAATGTGTTGTCCACCACCCTGATCCTGTATCCAGGCCATGCAATAACTACTACCATTACCACATACCGAAAGAAACCCAGAGTCCTTGGTTGATAGCAAGAAGAGATAGTTTTTCCTTTGTCACCATACTCAAAAAAGGTCGAGCATTTTGGGGAGCTGGTTCAGCTGGTTATATAGTCAACTATATACTTTACAGAGTTTTTCATTGATGCGATTTCTCAATGAGTAAGCAATACCATATTCAACACGAAAGCATATCATGGTGGAAGTTTTAAGGCATTAACCGTTGTATAAATATCTGCAAAGGGTAGGCACTTAAGTGACAATCAACATGTTTTTTTTCTCAGACCCCTGAGATTTCAACATAAACTTTGCAGGTAACTCGGAATTTTGGCAAAGTTCCCAGCACAGACCTCAAGTTTCTGTAAAGTGATCAAATTCAAACCCAGCTGTACACATTTATCCTAACGTGGAATTCGGAATGTTTTCTTGATTGACAGAATACTTAACTAGGGAAACTGTTACAGTAACAAATGATCGTTTGTGGGATGCTGTAATTAAAGTGAACGATGCTCCATAAACAATAATGATCAGTGATTCCATGTTCCAATCAAATTACACAGCAGCAAAGTAGAAGAATATCAACAGGCTCGGACTGGTCTATAGAGCAATCTTGTAGTGCCAGAAGGACTGGGCTGACAGGTCAGTGTGCAACCGTTTTTTGTCTACCTGTGTGACTCTTTCATGTTCTGGTGGACAAGTTTTAATTTTTGATTTCCATGACAATATCACTCGCATGGCCTGCAGCAAGCTGAAATGTATGCATTCCCCCATTCCTTGCAAAACACCTCTACAGCGTGACTTCACAAGTTGAAAACTGTCCCGATTTGGACATGTGGGCCATTCTTTTAGCTCTCTGATTCGCTAATGTTGGCCACATTTTTAGGTGTCTATTTTCTGTCCCAGTTCAACCCTGCCTGGCACTATGTGAGCAATTAGCAAATTGATAGAGTGCTCCATTTAAACAGACAACCTTCTCATTAAATTATTCTGTATAATCACATATGCAGTGTATGAAATGAAATGAAATGAAGGTTTTGTAGAGCACATGTATGCCGAGGCGTCTTAGCGCTAGAGCTGTCATAAAATCTTGAGCAGAGGGAACAGGCAGAGGCTAGGACTTGGAAGAAAACAGCCATGTTTTTAGCGATTTTCTAAACAGTTGTCTATTAGTTTGGCTTCTCAGTGTAAAAGGAAGAGTGTTCCAGAGTTTAGAGGCCAAATAGAAAAAGCTTCTTCCACCCCATTTTACGGTCTTCACCCTAGGAATGACCAGCAAAGAGGCTGTCGACGACCTAAGATTGCGTTGTGGGATATGCCATCTGATGCCATTACTGAAGTAAGCAGGTCTGGCCCATAGAGGGTCTTGTGAACAATGCACAAGGACTTGAATTGGACCCTTGCCTGGACCGGCAGCCAATGCAGATCTCTAATACTTTGGGACACTGGACAGAATTTAGAGATTTTGAGCAGTAGTCTTGCTGCCGCATTTTGAAGTGATTGAAGCTTGCATAAGGTCATCTTGTTTGCACCCAGATAAAGGGCGTTGCAATAATCGATCTTTGATAACACCAAGGCAACAATCACTGTTTTCCTTAGCTCCATCGGAATGAAAGGCAAAATATTTTTTAGGATCTTCAACATGTAGAAGCAGGATGATGTAATAAGATTGACCTGGTCTGACAAGGACAGCTGGTCGTCTAGAGTAACACCTAGACTTGTTACCTTCTTTACTGGGGATGGACAGGGTCCGGCTACTTCTGGTCACCAAGATGTGTTCCAGAAAGAAGTATTTTTACCAAATAGTACCGCCTCAGTTTTATCGGTATTCAGTTTTAAACAATTGTCCCGCATCCATCTGATAATGTGTACCATGCAATTGTTGAATTTTATTGCCACATCATCTGGCTTTGATGATAAAGACACCACTATTTGCGTGTCGTCAGCATAACAGATAGCAGTAAAGCCATGAGAGCAGATAAGTTTAGCCAGTGGGGTAACGTAGACATTGAACAGAGTTGGGAATAGCGAAGGTCCCTGGGGCACCCCGCATGGCAGGGCATTATGATGTGATTTCTGTTCTTCCATCACTACAGTATGTTCTCTGTTCACTAGGTATGATCTAAGTATATTGGAAGCACTGCCTGTGATCCTCATTTCGGATAAGCGCTGCATGAGTATTTGATGGTTTACCGTATCGAATGCTGCTGAGAGGTCTAGCAAAACTAGTATTGCCTTCCCTCCTCCAGCTAGCTGGATGTGGATCTCCTCGGTGGCTGCAACGAGTGCTGATTCTGTACTATGTAAGGGCTGAAATCCATGTTGTGCAGGGTCCATTTTGTCGTTTGTCTCTAGAAAATGTAGCAGGTCTTCGTTGAGGGCTTTTTCAAGAATTTTAGATGGAAACAGCAGGCAAGAGAATGGCCCATACTTTTTAACCTCTGTAGGGTCTTGTGAAGATATTTCAAGATGGGCCGTACTAGAGATTTTTTCCAGATATTTGGAAAGGCTCCTGTATCTAGTATATTATTTTGGAGGGTGCAAGGTGGCCTGCAATGGTATTAGGAACCATATGAAGGACCATAGCTGAACAGGGGTCCCGTGGGGATCCGGATTTAGTTGACAGTTTAAGCCTCTCCACTCATTCGGGTGTGAAATAATTGAACTTTTCTGGGTGAACTTGCATAGTAGCCTTACTCTGATCTAGACGACCCAGCTCGTCTGGGCTGTCCTCAGCTTGATGACTGGAGAACTCATCGTATATGCTTTTTACTTTATTATAAAAAAAAATCTGCTAGTTTATTACAGAATTCTATATTGGGGTGAATTGTTTGCTTTCACCAAATTTCGATAAAGTAGTGACTGTTTTAAAAAGCTCCCTGGCTGAAATTTTTGCAGAACTAATTTTCTCAGTAAAAAAGTGTGATTTTGCTGAAATTATTGCCTCTTTGTACTTTTCAATAGCTTTCCTATAATGTTTTTTTTCCACTGCAGAATAATCTTTCCTCCATATTCATTCTTGGGCCCTACACTTCTTCTTAAGATCCTTCAGCTCAGGTATATACCACGGAGCTGAATGTATCCATAAGTGATGAGCCGCATTAGAGAGTGTTTACTTCCTCGCTTTGGTCATCAGACCCCCTCATTCACCTTGTGGTTTCATTTTTCTTAGGACTGGGCTTGTGTACAGATAAATAATAAAAAATATAAGAGATACCCTTTGCTTGTCATTCTGAAGAACAAACTGGATTTTGTTAGCTAAACATTTTTCAGTATTACTTTTATTACTTTTTATTAGTTTAAGAAGTATGTTGGGACTCAAAAGACTATACTGTAATCGGTTTCTTAATGTTTGTATTTGTATTTCGTTTCCTTGATTTTAGGTTTTACTGGTTAGACGACCCGAAATGTACTTTCTTTGATTTATTTATTTTGATTTGAGCTCTCTTTTAGAGACAATCTGTATGGGAACGCTATGGACTTGTTTCACTTAAATGTGTCATGATGAATTGCTTTTCATATTCCTTTGAGTAATAATATATCTGATATGTAGTTTGGTTAGACAGTGCTTCCGGACTTAGGGGCCCATTAGGATGGCGGGTCGATCCGCCCGCCATCCTGCCATGAATGACCCCCCTATTAACAAAAACACAAGGGAACCCAAAAGGTAGATAAGGACCTTGGGTAACAGTTTAGTATTAGAACAGTGGTCCTTAAAAAGAACCGTATGGTCATCAGGATAAATATAGACTCCAATCAGTGCTATATTACGAGTGTCCAGCCGGACATTCAATTTAATAATTCAAAAATGTCAAAAACCAAAAATATATACACATCAATACAGTGGGACACAATCCTGCATCCTACATAGAAACATAACGAATACATTTAGGACAGGAACATATCAGGCAAGACAGGGTAGCTTGTGGAATATTGAACACAATTTCTAACAAGCTTGAGGAAACAGTAATTACACTTTCTTTATCAGATTTGATTAATGTGCAAACTGTTTAGATTGGTCGACGACGTTTCGATCCTCTTAAAAAATGGTAGGATCATCATCAGGACAGTTATAAGTACAAGCCTGATTAATTAGAGATTGCCTCAATTGGGCTTGCGGAAGGTAAAGCCACAAATACACTCAGTGGTGGAGGGCGATTAATTATGATGTTCTAAGAGTGAATAACCTGGCGTTTAGACTGTAAAGTTATCAGTTCCAAGACAGCAAGTGGCGATGCACGTTATGCTGTGTGATCCAAGGCTTGATGGCAGGGATCCCCAGGCTTGTACTTATAACTGTCCTGATGATCAACCTACCATTTTTTAAGAGGATCGAAACGTCAGTCAATGAAAAAAAAAATTGCAATGCAATAGATCACGCATTTAAATGCGAGACCTATGGCATTGGAAAGAAGTGGTCTCCATTGTCCCAGCTGCTTGAAAAGAGAAAGCGCGCATGGCACGCTGAATTTAAGCAAAGATTGTTGTGTCTACAGTAAGAGAAACTCAATAAAGAAAATAGTGCTTACAGACTAAGTAACACATACCGTGTAACAACAAAAGTAAAAGGGCCAGTAGCCATGGGAGGTTACAAATGAAGACAAGGCGGTACTAAGGAGCTAAGGAGGGACTAACATGCCGATTACCATATCAGAAGCCTGCATTTACGAAGGACAAAGACAGAAGAAAATGACAAATATGGGCGGAGAGTGGGTGGGCTTCTATTCCATACTCCAGTACAGCAAGTCTCGCAGCGCAGCGCATGCGCGCTGACTCTAGGCTCGACCTAGAAATGTAGCGCATTATGTAGCAATCCAAGTATTTCATTTACTGTTCATGTCATAATTCACTATATGTTTCACCATCCAGAGACATTTACCCAATTTCATTTGTTACTCAATCCCATAGGAAGACAGACTACCTGTTTCAGGAGACAGCAGGACTGTGTCACACAATGAAGGGACCCGGGGGAGGCAGTCGCAGACTAATATTCCCCCAGGGATATTTGCGTGACAGACATGCCATTGGCTCAACAGTTGCTAGGTAGCTTAGGGGGGAAGGGGCGGGTATTTTAGTGAGAGTCAGGTTCAGCCTCTTCCTGGCTCCTGAGCACCAGTATAGGGTTGGGGGGAATAATTGTTGGAAAGAGCGTATCCGCGATGTAGGTTTGAGGAGGCCCAGCACAAGGCTGTAAGAAACTCCCTGAGCACTCTTGGTGCGGCATGACGTGCTGATTTACTTAGACTAGGGATCTTGGATGAAGCCTCAGTCGGTATGGCCCGTACTACGTGCTTCACATCGGACAGTGTCGCCTCCGCAATCGCAGCCTATTCACCCCTGCGGGGGAAAGCCAAGGGGAAGCAGAGGGGAGTGCGGCGGGGGATGGCAGAGGTGTGCCACGTGGAGCGGCAGGTGTAAAAGTACTGAGAACGCGTCACAGTGTCCCCGCTAAACTGGCACATGAGGAGACTGAGGTGTCGCTGGAGCCTAAGGGGGGAGGAGACTAGTGGGAGCGTCCAATCGAGATGAGCTGCATGCTTTAAATGTGTCGCAGGGACTCCAGGACCATGATCTCCCCCTCAATTTGTCAGCCAGGCCAGCCCCTGGGGGACGGGGGCTACTGTTGGTGCCTGAACCAGGCCCAGCCAATAAAAAGAAAAAAGACAAGTAGGTCCACATTCTGGTACTGGGTGGGGGTGAGTAGGTCTGATCAGGTGCAGGCCAGTTAGGGGCATTCTGAGGCTGGGCAGAGGCCAGTGGGGCTTGGGCTGGCACAAGTTTCTACATGACAGGGGGTGGATTTGGAGAAGCACATTAGGGAGCAGAACCTGTTGATCCAAGACATGGAGGAAAGGTGGGAACGTCCATGCAGGGCCAGGGAGGCAGCATTGGAGCAGAGACATGGTCTGGACATGACAACTGACTCAGGGACACTTGCCCGGGGGGACAGGCTGGCAGGTCACAGAGAGTGAGGTCTGTGGCAATGGGTACCAGACACACAAGTAGGATCGGAGAACGCTGGAGCTGGTGTGGTTTGTGGGACCGGTGGTGCAAAGGGCTCTTCAGGTTGGTGTAGCCTGATGGGTGATGGAGCAATGATGCCAGCAGGTGAGCCTGGCAGGCACCTGGTGAAGCCAATAGGGCTCACGATGACCCCTGGACGTTGGCCTTTGAAGGAGTGGGGGGGTCCGATGTGGCACACCCTACACCACGGGCTCGGTCCAGTGGCATCCACCCAGAGCAATTCCCTATGTTGTCGAGAGATGTGCCTAAGAGAACGAGGGGCGCAGTGGCGTGTCAAACAGTGTGTGAGAAGGGTGTTGGAGAGGATGATATGTCGTTGAGCTATGATGAAGGCAGCGATGAGTGGGAGGAAGATGAGCTGTGGGATGATGATGAAGTGGGTGTGCTGAAGATGCATAAGACGGAGAAAGGTGAGGCAACCGGGAGTGTGGTTTGTGTATTTCAAAAGTCAAGTGCGGACAAGGGGTGGCATGGCGATTTAACCCAGATCTCTTGACTGTGGGTGATTGTGTGAGAAGTTTCAGCGCTCTGTCCATCATCTTGTTGTGTTTGCTATGTTTGTCCTAAGAGGACAAGGGTATGCCCAGATGTGGGTCCCTCGCTCGCTGTGCCACTGGATTCAAGCAAGCCTGATTGACAAGGGGTGATACCCCAAAACCAGTCCCAAGATGCTTGTTTCCGGTCCAGGGAGGACGTCGCCCGGCAGCACAGGCTGCACTGCTCCCATGGGGAGCAGGGTCAGGACTGATTTGCATATGTCTGGGTCCAAACTGGGGTGGCATGGTGAGCAGAACAACTATGATTGTAACCCAGATCTCTTGACTAGGGTGAGTGTTGGAAATTTTCAACACTCCGTCCATCATCTTGTTGTGTTTGCTATGTTCGCCCGAAGGGGCCAAGGGTAAGCCCAGACGTGGGTCCCTCGCTCGATGTGCCACTGGATTCAAGCTAACCTGGCTGATGAGGGGTGATATCTCAAAACTGGTCCCTGGATGCTTGTGTCTGGTCCAGGGAGGACCTGGCCTGGCAGTTCGGGCTGGACTGTTCCCATGAGGGGCAGGATCAAGACTGATTTGCATATGGCTAGGTCCAAAACTGGGGTGCCATAGTGAGCAAAATAATGGTGGATTAAACCCAGATCTCTTGACTGTGGGTGAGTGGTTGAAAGGTTTCAACACTGCTTCTATCAACTTTTTGTGTTTGCTGCCTCTTGTACTGCCTCAATCACGTGCTTCCGGAATAGGTAGGGTGATGCAGTAGCTAACTCGCAGCAGCCTGTGGCTGATGACTGGTCTGATATTTTAACTACTTTTATAGGACCAGAAAACCACTGAACATTGAAACGTTCATGAAACGAGGGACTGTGGGGATAAGTATGGGGGTTGAGCAAATGAGAGTAGTGGCCTGAATTCCACCCGCTGGCCTAGCCTAATGTAAATATATCTATGGATAGCTATGCACAAAGTAAAGGGTTCTTGTAGATGCCTAATTGTGGTTCATTTTTTATAGTTTTAGGTTTATAGCACTGTTTTATATTAACAATCTTATTTGAATGCATGGTTGATTACATCCTGAGTGCACTGTTACGCAACCATACTGTTGTGTAGTTCCTACAAATCTATACAGGATCTGCTCATCTATACAGGATCTGCACATTTAGGTTTAAATCTGTTTTATTGTCGCATTGCATGTCAAAATAACAATACACATCATGGAAGGAGCCTCTCCGTTTCACATTGTAATCATGCAACTTTTAGACCCCAAGAAAGAAAGAAAGAAAGAAAGAAAGAAAGAAAAGAAAGAAAGAAAGAGAACAAAACTCCCCCTCCCATCCCGCCCATTGATCCCTCCCCCATCCAACCCCAGTACCACTTGCTATATAGTATACGGTGTCTGGGTTATTATAGAATTCTCCTGGGTGCGCTCAGTGATTCAAGTTGCATCTGGGTCAGCGAGACATACTAACTGCAAATAGCAGGGGCAGGTCAGCTCTCTAAATTCCTTAGTTAGTAAGGCTATGAAGGGGCACCAGAATGGTTCTGAATGTTTTGCCCCGCGATGTGAGTCTAAGGGTGAGTTTTGCAATCCCCAATATGTCCCATATATGTCGGAGCCAGGCCGTGTGAGTCAGAGCAGTGGATGTTCCCCATAGGGCCAGGATGGTCTGATGGGTGGCCCCCAGTGCTATACTAATCTGGCGCCCTCTGCGGGATGAGAGAGGATAAGTGAGAGGGTTAGGGAGGCCTAGTAACATGTACAATGGAAATCTGGGAAGCTGGGTGGAAAGTGGGTGTCAATGTCATATAGTACCGAAGCCCAGAATGCTGTGACCCCCTGGCAGTCCCAGGTAGGTGTGTGAGCGTACCTTTTGCCCCACACTGACGCCAGCAATTGTCGCTGCGGGTGGGATTCCCCGATGGAGTCTCACCGGGGTAAGGTACCAGTAGGATGTGAGTTTAACAGCCATTTCAGTGATCGCTATGTTGTAGGTGGTGTGTCTGGCATGGTAGTATATGTCATGCCATTCCTTCGGGGAGAGTTGGCGGCCAATTTCAGATTCCCAGCATTTCTGGGAGGGGGATTTATCCCCCATCGGGCTAGGCTGGAGCAGGACTCTGAAATGAGGTGTTTGTCTGTGTGTTTGCCTAAGAGCCATTTCTCGTAGGGTGTCAGCTTCCTCTCCGCTCCCCACCGCATTGAAGGATGCGTTAACCAATGTTTGATTTGAAAATATTGAAAGCATTCGGTTTCGGGGATAGCATAATCTGTCCTTAAGGCGAGAAGGAGGCAAGCCCTTCCTGATCGAAAAAGTGTCCTATCGCCTTGCAGGGCGCCTCCCGCCATACCCGAAATGATGGTCCCAGTCCAGGTGTGAAGTCAGGGTTGTCAGCAATCGGTGCCAGGGGGTACGGCAGTGTGGTCAGTCTCCCCCCGCGTTTGCATCCATCCCACACCCTTAATAAAGAGCGTGTTATCCGAGAGATGTATACGCTGGGTGCTCGGTGAGCTTGTGGCAGAAATGTGACCTTCACCAATGAGGTATCCGCCAGGGCCCTATCCATGAACAGCCAGTGCTTCTCTGACTCGAGCCCTGGACCATTCCACCAAATAGCGAAGCTTGGCGGCCTGATAATAATGAAGAAGGCATGGCAGACCCAGGCCACCCTCTGCCGGGGTAAGCCAACTCCACTCCCTACTCATTCTGGGCTGCCTGCCCGCCCATATGAAGTGATTCAGTATGGTCTGGAGGGTCACAATTGTACCAGTCGGGGGTGAGTGATATGGCCTGAAATAGAAAGAGGATGCTGGGTAAAATGATCATTTTTGTGGCCGTAACCCGACCCAGTAGGGAGAGCGGGTAGTGTCGCCATTGGCAGTATGGGTTTGTCTTGTTAACGCTTCGTAGTTTAGGACATTTGTCCTCTCTAATGTCTGGCAGAGCTGAACCCCTAGGTAAGGGACTGAGTCAGATGCCCAGCAAATTGCGTGTTCTTGCTTTAGTGTCTCCATCTCAAGAGGGGGGGTTGTGAGATTAAAAGCCTGAGACTTATGGAGATTCATTCGAAATCTGGACGCCTATCCGAACTCTATTAATTCGTTTAAGAAGGGGGGCAGGCTCTCGACTGGGTTATCAAACATGACCATAACATCATCTGCATACAGACTGATGAGATGTTCTTCCCCTCCCAAGGAAATCCCACTGATTAGGGGATGGTCTCGCACCCACTGCACAAAGGGTTCCATATAAAGAGCGAATGAGAGGGGGGAGAGCGGGCAGCCCTGTCGCGTGCCTCTGCATATTAGGAAGTTCTCAGAGCCTAGCCCGTTAACTCTCACCAAAGCCGACAGGGTCCCGTAGCCACAAAGGACCCAAGTTAGGAATCTCTCCCCGAATCCAAAGTGCGTCAGTGTCACCCGTAGAAAGGGCCAATGGACCCGATCGAAGGCTTTCTCTGCATCTACTGAGAGTAGCATACTGGAGCCTTGCCTGCAATGCGCCTTATCTATGATGTGCGGGAGTCTTTTGGTATTGTCTGCACATTTTCTATGGGACGAATCCCACTTAGTCGGGGTGTATAAGACCCTGCATCAGAGGATTGAGGCGGGCAGCGAGAATACCTGTGAGGAGCTTTGCATCCGCATTTAACAGCGATATGGGGCGATAGTTAGCGCACAACCGTTTGTCTTTCCTGGGCTTGGGAATGACGGCTATGGTCGCCTCGGACATCAAAGCCAGGAGAGAGTCCAAGTCCACAATGGTATTAAAGACCCGGGTGAGGGCCAGGGAGAGCTCTGAGCAGAAGATTTTGTAGAACCCAGAGGAAAATCTATCTGGGCCCGGGATTTCAACGGTTTCTGCCTCGAAATAGCAGATATGACTTCTTCAACTCGTATGGGGTCATCAAGGGAGGACGCTTGGGAGTCCATCAGTTTAGTCACCGGAGAGTCGTGGAGATAGCATGCCATGGCCTCGGAGGGGAAGATTGGTCTGCATATAATGTTGCATAGAAGTCCCTAAAACGGGCTGCTATGGAAGCATCGCCCAACACCTCCTCTCCAGTCTCTGTCAGGAGGGAATTAACTCTATTGGCTTGTCGTTGGGCTCTGAGCTTGGTGGCCAAGAACCTGCCGGTCTTGTTCCCAATCAGGTAAAATGAGTGTTTAAGGCGCAGCAGGGCGAATTCAGCTCTATCGAGGTCCAAACCAGGCAGCTGTTTCCTTGCGGCCTCAAAACTCTAGGGGCACCGGTACGGTGGTGAATAAATTCCAGTTCTCTAACCTTTTCCTATAGCTCAGCCCACTTGAGCTTCCGCTGCCTATTCTTGGTGGTCAAGAGGGATATCAGCTCCCCTCTAACAACCGCCTTCAGTGCATCCCAGATAACGGGGAGCGGCACGTCTGAGTTGTCATTAACTTCCATGTAGTAGCGAATAGCCGTCTTGAGCCGCTTGACCACTTCTGGCTTCTGCAGCAGAGATTCCCGGAGCCGCCAGTGTCGTCGTGCGTTCCTCTGTTGGGGATTTTTTATCTCGAGCAACAGCGCTGAGTGTTCGGATAGGGTTCTTGGTTCAATCTCGACCGATCGGAGGAGTTGGTGTAGGGCTTGGGTTCTAAACGGGCATAGGATTTATGAGCGTGTGAATAAAATGTAAAGTCCCGGGTGTTGGGATGGGATATTCTCCACAGATCAATTAATCCAGCCTCCCTTAACCAGGTGAGCCTGTCCACCGATAATGACCCGGTTCCCCCCTCCCTATGGACAGAGCGGTCCATATTCTTATCGAAAACTATGTTGAGGTTACCCCCTATCAGGACCAGTCTGTCCTGCGATGTCAGGGACCCTGCTAAGTTCTCCCGAATGAAGTGTTCCTGCCCTCCGTTAGGTGCGTAAAGAGTACCCAGGGTTAGCATCTGTGAGCCCAGCTGTATTTGATAGACCGTGAGGCGGCCTTCAAGTTCCATCAATTTTGGGCCGCTTGAGCCTTGGAATGAGTGTGAAAATTGGATAGCCACCCCTGCCGACTTGCGCCCTGATGAGGAGAGCAGTTGCTGTGGGAAGGATCTGGATTTAAGCAGCTGAGAATCGCCAGCTAGGAGGTGAGTCTCCTGGAGGAGGCAGATATCTGCCCCTGTGTGCTCCAAATAAGAAAGGACAGATTTGCGCTTAAATGGATTACTAAGCCCTTTCACGTTTAGGGAGATTACCTTTAAGGTGTCACCTGTGGTCATTGTGGATGAATGTGGTCATGCTATGAGGTAGTGGCCTGCACTGTTGTCCCTCTAACAGTACTGTGGTGTAATACGGGAGCCCGAAGTGTGAAAAGTAATGTGGCGACGTCCCGGTCGCCCCTAGGTTTACACCCCTCGACAGTGCAGCACAGTGGTACATTTCAAACAAACATTTACAAACAAAGAACAAGAAAATGCATCGCTCCAGGATACAGAACAAAGTCTCTGGAAGGGAATGACCCATTGAAGGGGTCTCTGCCCTCCAACGAGAAAACCACAGGAAGGGGTTCTTCGTGGCCTGAAGTCTTCTTGGGGATCCCTCCCCTTGTGGCCCTGATAAGCGTCTGGTGTGTGCCCCAGCAGTTGCCAAGGCGAACTACACAGTTTTAGTCAGATCCCAGGGGCGCTCGATCGCCATAAAGGCTCTCCAGGACTGCTTTCCTCTCCTGTGCCATCACTTCAGGATCAGGGTTTAGGGGGCCCCTGCCCTGCGGCTTCTGTATTTGTGGCTCCCGGGGCCGGGCCCGGCCCCTGGTCTGACCGCTCCCCCGCTGATGCCTCCGGCTGCTCGATCTGGAGGAGGGTACAGGCCCCATTGAAGGAGCGCAGCTGATGGGTTTTCCCCTCCTACGTAAAGATTAAGCAAAAGAGGTTGCCCCATGTATACGAGGTATTGTGCTCTATAAGGAATGCGGTCACCGGATGGAATTCCCTTCTCTTCTGCAGCGTGATCGCTGACAGGTCCTGGTATAGCTGGAGCAGGTGGCCACAAAAATGCATCGGTCAGGGCCCCTGGTGGCCCGGAGAATACGCTCCTTCAGGGGGAACTGTGCACACAGGTCACGATGTCTGGGGGCATGTTTGAAGCTTTAGGGGGTCCGACCCAGTGGACTCTGTCCAGGCGAATGTCTGACTCCGGTATATCGCCCAGAATCTGGGCGAAGAGGGCCTTAACATATTCCTCCACTTTCCCTGCCTCAGCGGACGTTGGGGCATTCCTGATCCGTATATTGTTGCGCCTTCACCTGTTCTCAAGGTCCTCGGTGTGGGCCTGTAGATCTATCTGTCTATCAGAGAGGTGAATTATCTCCTGTCGGAGTTGTTCCAACTCCTCTTTTCTGGTGGTCTCATTCCATTCCAGTGTGTCCACTCTATATCCTATATCAGAGATCTCTTTCGTGACACCTTGCAGGTCCCGGGCAAGTCTCCTTTGATCGATTGCAGGTCTTCATTAAGCGAGGTAAATAGGGACTCGAGGTAGGTGCGAGTAATGCGGGCTTCACCATCGTCCTCACCCTCCAGGGGTAGAGTAGCTGTCAGGAGGCCCTGGCAGTCCTGAGCCGGTGTTTTGGTGAGTATATCTTTTAACGTGCGGTCTTTTTTGACTCGGGCCATCACCATTGGTCTCCGTGGAACGGGGCCCAGGAGTCGCTCTTATGGGGAGTGGAGCAGTCCCCGCCTTCAGGAGTGAAGTAGCAACAGCGGGGATGTCTGCCGCCCCTCCTCGCTTAACAGCACAACGGGCCAGGTCAGGAGTGTGTCGCAGGGGGTTCTGGGGTCCTAGCAACCCGTCGCCTCCGAAACTCCTATTCCAACGTAGGGTCCCAGCCCGGAGGTGGAAGGCAGCAGACCCAGAAGTCCGAGCCCTCCCACGGGTGACTCCCGGGCCGGGCAGAGACTCCCAGTGCTGGGGCTTTGCTATGGGGAGGGCCAGGCGGTGCTTCTCCCAGGGGCGGCTACCGGAATGTAGCGAGTTGCTGCCTTGCCCTGCCTTGGTCGCAAGATGCTCCGAGGGAGCTGTGCTAGGTTGCTCTCCTGTCCTTTCGCCTCCGCTCTTCCCCTCTGCCAGGGGGCTGCCCCTATCAATTGCTTATGCTTCTAGGCAAGCCCAGCTCCTCTTCTCTGTCCAGGGCCTCCCTCTCTGGCAGTGCTTGGCCCAAGTGCGGGCCCCGCAGTCCGGGCCCACACCTCTCTCAGGTCCCGCCTACATCCGCTAGGCTAGTGTTGTTGGTGCTCCCAGGGCCGCATTCATCCGCTAGGCCCAGGCCAGCCAAGCCCAGGTCCCCACAAATATGGTTCAGGGCTATGGATCACTCTTACTTTCTGAGGGCCTGAGGAACACTGTGTAGTGTAAGTCCCAGGGCCTCTCATCTCCAAGCCCTCTCAGCTCCCAGGCCTCCTCTCCTCGTGGTCATCCGGGCCCCACACGAGCCCCGCAGTCCGGGCCCGCGATGTCCCCTGGGCCTGTGGGGTTGTTGGAAATGCCCTCAGGTCGCTCCCCTCCGCACCTTATGGGCCGGCTGGGTCCAGGCTCCTTGCGGGTGGTCTCTGGGGACCCGCAGCGCTCCTGCCTTCCTGAGGGAGGTGCGGCCTCGCCGTCTGTCTGCCAGCCCAGGCGCACTCTTACCTGCGTGGTGATGCCTTGGCCAGAAATCACAGCGATCAGGTGTGGGGTCCCGGAATCAGCGGTCCCTGCCTCAGGGGTAATGCTTTGTGAGCCGGCTGCGCACGGGGTGCCACGGGTACCTTAGCGGGCCGCCCTCGCAGCATAGGCACCGATCTCCTTTCTCCATGCTCTGCCGTGTCGCCAGGCCTCAGCCGGCCTCCAGGTCGGCTCGTCACATCGGAGCCCCGAATCCACACGCCGGGGCAAATCACTTGAACTATCGGCAGATCCCTGGAATCCAGGACCCACCACGGGGTGAGTTCGCCCCTAGCAACCACGGGGCACTGAGATTATTACGCCTTATTGCAGGGCTGGAGCGGAGAGATCGTGGAGCACGTCTGCTCACAGCGCCATCTTGGCCATGCCCCCCAGATCTGCACGTTTAGACAACATAAACTAAGGGACTGGTGTCCAGACTGATTCCAGACACCCCCAAATGATATGTTCGCCTGTAGACCAGCTTGTTCAGAGTGTCACTATAATCCCCCTAACCTAACCAAGGAGACAATAGTTTCTGGCAACTATTGAACATGACAACCCTGACTGCTCAGGGATCGTGGAAACAGTACAGTACTTTTAGCTCAGTCACTCATGCTCACTTTGTCTCAGAGAGATACACAAAATAAACAATGGGGACGTTTTCAATAAGTTTTTATTGAACCATCGTCATTCTTGTATAAAATACGTGTGCTGCGACCACCATTAGACAGAAACAGATGTATACGATTACAAGCACCAACAGAGTAAATAAAAGGTAGAATCCTACCATGGTGCTAAAACAGTGAATATATGCAGGCATATAGATACATGGCACTAATAATGTGTACTCCTAAGATGCTAACCCTAGCTAAGTGTACCTATGTGTACCTTGCATGTATGTAGGTGGAAAGCCAAGAATCCCCCTAGGATAGAGCCAACCCCATTACCTGATGTGAGAGAACGAAGGACCCTGTCTTGGTCTCGAGTTGGACACCCCACAAGGGATGTCAGACCACTGCTTGCTGGAGTGTGTGCGTGCAAGGACTTCAGCGTCTTGTGTCAGCATGGAAGCTTCTCCTCTAATTTGCCCACTGAGGATGTGTGTCTTATATACCCAAAATGCACCCTCTGGTGTTCTACCGAGATGTGTCATGGTACTGTGGGCCTATTGTCCAAGGATGACGATAGCGGTGACTTTTGTACAGAGTTATAATACAGAAGATGGTAATCCTGCTGTGATACTAAGAATCCTCATGCATAATAAATTAGGCTAGCTTTCGAAGAAAACCACACAACATTTATTTAGCACCTAACTAGGCAAAAGTTCAGCGCCAAAGCCGTTGTGTAGAACAAGGTAGGACAAATGTAGGTAAAAGGTTGTGTAACTACCTAGGCCTATATTGGTGTACATTGGGGCTCATAACAATACTGATATATACTAATACATGCCATTAAACATTAGATGGCTAGCTGAACTGTGCATGGGCATTTGAATCAAACTATATAAACCAATCAATCAGTAATCTTATAAAGTGTGACTACTCTCCCATAAGGGTCTCTAGGCGCTGGGTAGAGGGTGGTGGGTCTACGGTTCAGTCGAAGAGGCAGGTCTTGAGAGCCTTCCTGAATTGCGGCAGTGATGGTGATTGCCTGAGGTGCAAAGGCAGGGAGTTCCAGGTCTTTGCAGTGAGGTAGGAGACGGATCTTCCTCTAGCCATCGTCTTGCGGATCCATGGGACGGGGGCCAGGGTCAGTTGGGCGGAGCGAAGATGTCTTATCGGAGTGTAGAATGAGAGGCAGTGGTTGATGTAAGCAGGACCGGCATTGTGGAGGGCTTTGTAGGTGTGTGTGAGAAGCTTGGAGGTGATTCTCTTGTTGACAGATAGCCAGTAAAGGTCTCTCAGGTGGCAGGTGATGTGGTTACGGCATGGGATGTTCAGGTTGAGTCTGGCTGAGGCATTCTGGACGGTCTGCAGTTTTTTCTGGAGTTTCTGGGTGGTGCCGGCGTAGAGTGTGTTGCCGTAGTCGAGTATGCTGCTGATGAGCGCATAGGTGAGCGTTTTCCTGGACCCGGTGGGGATCCACTTGAAGATCTTACAAAGGAGATTGAGTTAAGCTTGAGGCAGCTGTCCTTCATACAGGTGGCGACTGCCTACATCCCGTTGTGGAAGTTGCTCTTGATGGCTTTGGGTTTGTCTGTGAAAGAGAGAATCAGCTGGGTGTCATCGGCATAGGAGATGATGTTGAGTGCGTGGCTTCGGACGATGGCTGCAAGCGGGGCCATGTAGATGTTGAAAAGGGTGGGGCTCAGGGAGGATCCCTGAGGTACTCTACAGCTGATTTGCGTGGGTTCAGATTTGAATGGTGGAAGTCTGACTTTCTGCATTCGGCCGGTGAGGAAGGAGCTGATCCCTTCTAGGGCTTTGTCACGGATGCCGGTGTCGTGGAGTCTTGCGCAGAGGGTGTGGTGGGAGACGGTGTCGAAGGTGGGCCAGAGGTCCAGGAAGATGAGGGTTGCAGGCTTGCCTCGGTCGGAGAGGGTTGTGATGTCATCTGTAGCGGCGAGGAGAATGGTCTGAGTGCTGTGGTTGCTTCTGAAACCCGATTGGGAGAGGTCCAGGATGTTGTTCATTTTGACAAACTCAGAGAATTGGGAGTTGATGGGTTTCTCAATGACTTTGGTTGGGATGGGGAGCAGAGAGATGGGTCTGTAGTTTTTGAGGTCTGCCTGGTTGGCTAAAGGTTTCTTCATCAGGTGGTATATCTCTGCGTGCTTCCAGTCTTCTGGGAAAGTAGCCAGCTCGATGGAGCAGTTGATGGTGTGGCAGAGTTCAGGTGCATTGGAGGTGCCAGCTCTGTTGAAGATGTGGTGAGGGCAGGGATCTGAGGGGGCTCCAGACTGGGAATATGTGACGTTACAATGCAAACAATTACAACGCATGCTTTTACAACGTGGTTTATACATTGCAACTACCATTACATCGCATGATTTTAAAACGCACTCCATTACAACGCATTTTTAAAAACTACCATTACAACGCATTCTATCACAACGCATACCTTTACAATGAAATTTTGAAATTGAAATTTTTCGTACTTGTAAAGCGCACGGCTACCCCCGAAGCGGTGTCCCGGCGCTGTACGCATACCGCTGTGGAACCCTTCCTGGCTTTTCCCTGTGAGATGTCCACTCCTGGGCACCCCCAAGGTGAAGCCAGGCATCCCAGCGCTGGTGGGGCCGTTGTGGAGATTAAGCAAGCTATTGCCCAGAGTTGCAGAGTGGGACCCATGATTAGAATAGGCACCGAGGCGAGAATTATCAGGTCCGAGGAAATTGAGCCCAAGACCCACCGAGGCGGGAATTGAACCCTGGTCCCGGGCCAGATCTCTGCATCAGGGTCTGCCGCTCTAATCATTGAGCCACACTTCCCCACTATGCATACCATTACAATGCATAATACTTTTAGGGCAACAGTAGGTAATGTGTTGGATAGTGTAGGGGTAAAATTACTATTCCCACTCCAGTGAGTGCAACAGTAGGGAAAGTGTTGGATAGCGTAGGGGTTAAAATTACTATTCCCACTCCAGTGAGTGCAACTGTAGGGTAAGTGTTGGATAGTGTAGGGGTAAAAATTACTATTCCCACTCCAGTAAATGCAACAGTAGGGAAAGTGTTGGATAGTGTAGTGGTAAAAATTACTATTCCCATCTACCCCAAAACCCATACCCACCCTTAAACTCAAAAATCTCCATTACTTACCTTATAATGCGTTGTAATGGCATGCGTTGTAATGGTATGCGTTGTAATGGCATGCGTTGTAGTGACATGCGTTGTAATGGCAGGCGTTGTAATGGCATGCAATGTAAAGGCAGTTGCGTTGTAACAGTTGTGTTGTAAAATCAGTGCGATGTAATGACTGCGTTGTAATGGATGTTTCCCCAGACTGGATGTCTTCATGATCCTGAAGGTGTTGTCAGAGGTGAGGGTGGTACAGTTGGTCAAGTTCTGCTAGCTGGAGCCATTCGGTGCGTGGTTGCGGGTGGGGTGGGAGGGTCTTCGGTTGAAAGGCTGTCATAGATCTCCTTGATCTTGCGATGGAAGAAGTTGGCGAGGTTGTTGCAGAGGTATTGGGATGGGGATGCCTCTTGTCTCTGTGCTGGGTTTGGCGAATTCTTTGCCCACAGCGAAGAGTTCTTTGCTTTTGTGTGCATTGGCGTTGATGCGATCCTCGATGGCTGCTTTCTTTGTTGCTCTGATGAGGCAGTGGTGTGCGGTGGTGGCGGATTTGAAGGCTGCTTGGTCTACTGTGATCTTGCTGCTCCTCCATCTTTTCTTGAGTCATCTGCAGGTGCGCCTGGACTCTTGGAGGGTGGAGGAGAACCAGCTGGCTTTTTTGGAGGGCTGCTTGCCTGAGGTTATCTTAAGGGGGGCAGTGTGTTGGCTCAGTCGGAGATCCAGTGGTGGAAGTTGCATGCTGAGGTGTTGGCGTCCGTGGATGTCTGTGGTGGGGTCTTGCTGAGGGAGGTAGTGAACCAGACTTCGGTGACCTTGTTCCAGCTTCTGCAAGGATCGCAGTAGGCATGGTGGCGTACAGTGGGTTTGGTGAACGAACTATACTGTGCTTGTATATAATTACACTGTGCTCATATGCTTTGTTATGTTGAAAAGCAAATAAAACCCATTTAAAAAGAAGGTTTTGGCCTGGTAAAATGTGTATTTGTCCAGGTAGAATCAGCAGTTTTAATTCTGCAGTTCTAGACTGTAGTGGCAGGCCTATATCACATTTTCACTATTCATTGTAGTGGTGGCACAATCAGTGCTGCAGTCCACTAGTGACATTTAACTTACAGACCCTTGGCACAGAGAGTTCCATATACTAGGGACTTATAAGCAAATTAAATATACCCATCGGGCTTTAGCCGTTTGCACATGTACTTTAAAGATCAGAATATATACACTGGGAACTGGACAAAAGTGTCACAATATTCAGTCAGTAAATCAGCATTAAATCTAGCAAAGAGTGGGGGTGTTCCTGCAAAATGGGGCATTTCCTCACAAAGCTATACAAATTAAAAAATAAATCAGTGTCATTTAACTTTTTGTGTAATTACTCACAAACATAGATAAATCTGGTATTTTCACAGTGTAAGCACATCTCTTATATTGGGGAGTTGAATAAAGTTAAAGAATTGCCTCAAAATATTAGTTTCTTTTAAGTACTTGTGAAGTGATAACAAGCTGTGCGGCTTTTTCCTTCCATGACATTGGGGACTAGGTGAGAAGCTCCAGATGTCTCCCAGTCTGGATGATACTAGAAGGAAAGGAGGGCTGATGACCCTTTAAATCTGGCCTTTGTTTTGGACCTAGCTGGAAGATAAAAGCCCCTTCGAAGCCTGCAGACTGCTGCTCCGAACAGAAAGCAGACAACATGAGGGCACTGCTGAAATTCAGCATATTTCTCGGAGATCCTGCCTGGAACCAGGATACGGCAGGATCCCCTACATTTCCTGCATTGGCTTCGACATGCCAAGTGATAGGCAAATACTGTAGCGTGTAAACAATACATAAGCTGCCTAGATTATAGGTAAAATCACATTTAAATGGACCAGAGAACGGCAACTGTCTTCATGCTGAACCTTTCTTTGGCTTGGACCATCAGGTGGGTGATGCTTGCTATATCCATATGTATGGCCTCGGACTGGCATTTTGTAACATGACCTGTGGTGCAAGAAGTCTTAAGTAAACTGAGAACAACCTGACTTTTGGCACCCACAAATCTAAGACAGAAAAAATAGAGATCAGCAGAATTGTTAATTCGATTACCTGTTTTGATCATGCTTGTGTTTGTCATTTCAAAAAGTTGAATATGTATTTTATAAATTAAAGGGGTGCTTCTTTTTTATAAGAACACTGCCCTTATACATAAAGATAATTCTGCATGCATAAGGACGTTTTATAGGGAGCGGTTAGTGAGTGTTGCACACACCACTGCAACTTCCCTCATGATTTCCTCCTTCACCGATTGGAAAAAACGCCCCTCTGCTGTTATTACTGGAGATTTATTATGAATGAAAGAACACACTGCAGCATCTCAATCAGCTAAACTCCTGCTGCATAAGGGACCGTTTATCTTCCCCCACCCCCCTGCTTTCGATTCATTGGAAGAAGCAGTGATGTAATAGGGTCCTATGGGCCCTAGCGCAGACATGTAGAATGAACTACCCTTACAAACTTGGGTAGGAACAACATCAATAATTAGGGTGCAACGGGCCCCGGTGCCACTGCACCTGCTGGACCACTGGTAACCACACCCCTGTGAAGTGGGGTAGATGGGACAGCTCACTGCAGCTCTTTTCATGCCAACATGCGCCCACACTGCTTGCACCGTGCTGACCTTCATGTCAGGTCCCCAACCGGAGGCAGTGGATTCCGGGATGGAAGGGAGTAAATGTACACAAATGTAAGGTCACATTGGCGTACAATATTATTGACCAGCCGAGTGGCGTTCCTATTACTGTTCAATATCCTTACGTTGCCTTCGTCATCTGGTAGAAGTGACGTCATGGGCCCGGCCTAATCTATTCCTCCCAGCCAGAGAAGCGTAACCTTAAACTTCAATATTTACTGGGAAATTGCAGTCTTGAAATTAGACTGCCAAAAAAGCAATGGGAGATTGTGAGCTGGAGGTCCGTGTTTCAGTAAGTGCCATACAAGAACATAATTATTTCGTATGGTGTTATTATTTTTTTTTTTGTAGGTGTTCCCTCTGAATAAATTACATTTGTAGTTTAATTTATATGTCCATACGCAGCGTTTTCCCCGTCACGCTCACAGCTGCAGAAAGTGTCCAATGTAGGGAGGCGAACTCGGAGAAATAATGAAATAAAATATTAAAGTCCCATCAAACTATTGTCTGTCAATACATTTGGAAAGAATCATAAATGGTATTGTAAGAACTGGATAGATCTTCAAACACACAAAATGGATGAAATCCAAAACGTCAGATAGCTGACGTAGCCGAGTGGACATGGCGTGTCTAGACAAGCGTTGTTTGAGGCTTCGGCAGACAATACTTGAATTGAGGCTTATCACAGTCGAGCCTTGGCATTTCACCATTTCTCGCGGTTGTTTTCCAAAGAAAACGTAAGGCAGATTCTACAGTATCCCACTGATTGTTTCAAAAATATCTCTGAATGGAAAGTTTGTGGGAGAGAACTCTTTGAAGTGATACATTTATAACTCAGACGCACAGGTGTGCAGCAGACAGTAATGGCAACATGTCGAGTGGGCAAAGACCGGCAGAAAAGGCTGCACAGTCATCCTATTCTTCTGCAAGTCCTTATCATTCCCTCACAGGCGGCTAAACTTGGGAAATGCGACTTTGGAATAGCCGAAGGCAGCGAGGCAGCTGTCTTTCTTCGATAAAACAAGGCGAATGGATGACAACAGTCGACTGGAGTCCGACGTTGTACAGGCCACGTCGCAAAGCATTCACGTTGTACCGTGACGTGGATTCTAAAACTGCTTTCATTCTGCGGTGCGACTAGCGTACTGTTAAGTCGCATCACAAAATGCACATTCTTAAGAGGTTTTAAAATCTCTCTTTTTTTAAACAAAAAAATTTATTTATTGATTACCCAGAGAAATCCGTATTACAAATGATTCAAAGGTAAATAGCATTAAAATATGAAATGAAATGATCGCATTTGATATAGCGCACAGCTACTCAACTAGAGCAGTCGCGGTCCGTGTCGGAGTGCCGGCCGGGCGGTGACGTGGGGCGGGGAGGGCAGGGTGGGGGGTAGCAAAGTACGGATTACGGACCAATCAATACAGGTAAGTAAACATTTAAATCAATAAAACGAATTTCGTTAGTGAGCGCTGCATCGCCAAATGCGATGCAGTGCGCGCAACGAAATTCGTTTCATTGATTTAAATGTTTACTTACCTGTATTGGTCCGTAATCCATACTTTGCTACCCCCCACCCTGCCCCTCCCCCGCCCCACGTCACCGCCCGGCCGGCACTCCTACACGGACCGCGACTGAACTAGAGTGTCCTGGAAGAGGCGCAACTAGAGCCAATTTTTGGGGGGGCTAAGAAAACATTTCGGGGGGGGGGCTAATTCTTCCAGCAATAGGCCGAGTGGGGATGCAGGGGCTCTAAAAAGGGTTGAAAAGCAACAGAGCCTCATTTACAAGCAAATGGTATTTTAAAGCCTGTGAAGTACTCGGGTGCGGCTGTGTGTGTGCCCGGAAGCTGTCTCAGCCCAGGCTGCCACACACGACGGGGGGGGAATGGTGGGGGATGGGGGGGGCTGAAGCCCTTGAGCCCAATGGACGTTGCACACCTGTGTCTTGGTAATATAAAAGTTCATACAAAGTATAAATACATCATGTCATTGGACAGATGCGAACACCATAATAAAGCATTTCATCTTCATACATTAATTCTAAAACAATTACCGACAGTCGGCTAGTTGATTAACTTTTCAATCGGTATTGTTCTTCCAGTTCATAATACGGCAACAGATTTTTTCCCCCAGCTTCCTGGCCTGCCAACCCCTGCATGCAAATAAAGCTGCCTCTTGGTTGTAAATCCCCAACAACAGAGTTAGCCGTATCTGAAATGTGGGGGGCTCCGAGTCCTTCCATCTTGCAGCAATTAATATCCTGACTACAGCTACACAGACAAATACAAAATACATCTGGGCAGCGTCCAGTCCGCTGCTTCTATCATGGCCCAGCATCATCAACGTGGAGCTCAGATAAATCCTGCGCCCCAGCAGCCCCTCCCAGAAATTCACCAGCCTGTTTTTAAGAGGAAGTAATCTAGCACAGTCATAAAACATATACACTAGTGTAGCTGGGCCTTCCCCACACCTTGGGCACTTGTCATCAGGTCTTTTACCCCAACTAAACAACTTGGCGGGGGTAAAATACAAATCGAAAAGCGTTTTGTATTGCTGTGCCTTCAGACTTGTTAATGAGAGAGTTTTTGCTGTTAGTGCCATGCTAACCCCTACCAGCCCCGAAAACTATCCCGACCCCCCCAAGCCCTGAAAACTACCAAACCCCTGCCCTGAAAACTACCTAGACCCCCCTCCCTGAAAACTACCTCAAACCCCTCCTGAAAACTACCCCCACCCCCCCAGTCCTGAAAACTACAGCCCAACACATACAAACCCAGCCTCAGCCCCATTTACCTCTCTGCGTTCTCTGGCTCTCTTCCTGGTGTCTACCTGCTTCCGCCGAGCTGCAGCCAGCAGCTAGACCGCTCCCTGCCTTAACTACGCATTTGCGTGGCTAAGGCATATACGTGGTTAAGGCAAGAGTGGGACACCTTGTGTAGTCAGAACACGCGTGGCTGAGGTCATGGTGTTCCGACTGTTTCCCGAAGATGGTATGTGGCTGCTTGCTGAGTATCATCAGGAGCGTTAATATCATTATGAGTTTGTAAGAAAGTGGAGTATTGTTAGGGGAAGGTGACTACCCACCTTAAGGAATAATTGCAACCCTTGTCTGGGTGAACCCTTAAAGTCACAAAATTAATCTGAGATTATTCCCCTGGTAACTATGGCGCAGAGCTGACAGTCGTAACTTAGGGTATTGTGTAAAGTATTTATGCAGTACAACAGTAATAAAAGTAAAAATGCAAAACAAAAATGGCAAAACTGAATTAACAAAATAGAGTAACATTAGTAAACTAACTGACACAAAACTAACAAACATCCAATAAGGGGAACAAGTGATATTAATTTCTAAAGTTTTAAACAGAAATAGCGCCAAAACGTACAAAGTGCCATTGATAGTCAATGGTTGTGGTAGACTGGTACATAAGCTCAATTTGAGGATGACCATGATGGAGCGCAGATTGGATACACCAATCAGGTTCATCCTGGTCAAAAATGTTACCTTCTTACTTGGTCCTTCAAGTCCCAATCCACCACAGGAGTACACTTCTAAAGCCCCCATGAACTCTGGGGAGGCACTTATAGAATCACAGTATGCCAGGCAGAGTCCAATAGCAGTATGTAGACTAGCTCCAGTGGCCAGTGGTCAGTTGGGTACTTGCACGAAAAGGCCTCTTGTAGCTTGTTGTATACCTGTAGCATGAACGGAGTTCAGCTTTATGACCCTTATAGTCCCCTTCTTTGTTCTGGACACAAAAGGTAACAGGTCCAGTCCTTCGGGGCTCCTCTCACATGGCCGACAGAAAGACGAGTCCTCTTCTGATCTTCAGCAGGACCCGAAAGTATTCTGAAGTGTGATCTAGAGGTGCCACATTTATTCCTGGCACTAGCTACTGGGTAGGGATGACTCCTGGGCATACTGTAACTCACCCACTGGGTATTTTATTTGACCACACTAAACATAGGAACAGAGGGTGTATGTGGCAAGTGTACTATGATAATCATAGTGTCCTCTCACATTTAACACTAAAATCCAGTTTGAGGCAGCCGCTGTACCTACAGTAAACCTGGAGACAGACTCATGGTAGGACAAAAGCAGAATCCTTCAGCAAGCAGACAATGGAGCTACAAGAATTGTTTTGGCATCCTGTTCACTCTCCCTTCCTGTGTGCCCCAAATATAATATGTGAACCCAGGAGACCTGTCAAGTACGTTTTGACACTCAAACATGTTTTGACTTTGTAGTGTCTAAAAGGATGCCCATAGCCCCAACTCTGCATATTCAGTGGGGTTCAGAGGCTAAATCTCTGCCCATTGAGCTTAGCCTGTTCTATGCTCTTGGGGGGCATTTAACCTATTCACACCTATTCAAGGCAACATCCTCCAAGCCTCCAAGAGCTTCAGACAGTGACAAATTAACTTTCTAAAAGATACTTTGCCATCATTTTTATTAAAAATCAACTTCACCATTGAATTGAATTTTTAATAACTATTAAAGGTAGGTGTTTAATTGATTGTCCCATCCCAGAGATACAGTATTAGTATTTTAAACTGTTCCCTGGATTTCTACATTGGACATCTTGGCCTGCCACAGTGAAAATAGCTTTTGGGTGCTAGTCAATGTAAGGCTATGTTAACATTACATTTCTGCAAGTCTACCTTCAAATACCATCCACCCAGCCTTGTTGACTGAACAAGGGGAGGGGCGCAGGCACTCTACTACTACTCAGAAAGGGTAAAGTCCACAGAGATCTACAGCCAGAAAAAACAGATAGCGCAAAAATCTGGGGGTTCACCATACAAAGATGGTAATATCCTACAGTGTTGCTTCTCAATGAACCCATCACAAACTTGGTGGCACACAGACGCTGCATGAACAATAAAATGTGTGTTCAATCACTGTAATGAATGTTCAATCAGGCGTACAGAAACATTTATATGTGAACATGGCATATATTAATGCAAAATCTTTTCAATATAGGTGACATTGCCTATCCTCTCCCAAAAACCTGGACACCCTTTGTGACCTACTACACAACTTCAATAAAGGTATAACACAGAATGGTTGTATGATTGAACCATGCACCTTTACAATGTGTCCTAAACAACGCATATGCCTTTACTTCGCATCTCCTTACCACACAAAATTTTACCACACATATGCCTTTACTACACATGCCTTTAAAACAAAAATGTAAGTATTTTGCAAGTAAGTTTACAGTCATATGTGTGTATACACATATATATATATATATATTCACTGAAAAAACCATAGGTTTTAGGGACAGTTATAGTTAGTTGGACATTTCACTTATACAAAACCATAGAAATTCCCCCGTTATAGTTAGTTCAGCTAACTATAACTCGCGCCTCGCAATGCACTGCTGATGACGTCACATATTACATCACTCATGACATGGTCAGTGACATCACTGATGACATCACTGATGACATCTCAAATGACATCACTGATGACATCACTGATGACATCATCCAGTGACTGTGTGTTTCTGTAAAGTTTAAATATGTTTAATATATATAGGGAAAGGCGTATTGAAGAATGAGTGGGTGTATAAGTGTCTGAATGGATGATTTAGTACGTGAGTGACTGACTCTACAAGTGAGTGATTAAATGTATCTTACTGAATGCATGGGTTAGTGACTAAACTGTGTGAATGTCTGTATCCGTCTGTCTGTTGGTTTGTAAGCGGCTGCATGGGCTTTCTGAATAGCTACATGAGTGTCTACATGGGTTATTGATTGATTGTCTGAGTATCTGTATGGGTGCCTGAGTGTTTGTGTGGGTGGGGTGTGTGTGACTCTGTGCATAGATGTGTGAGTTGGTGATTCACTGGGTGCATGGTTTCAAGAGTGCATCTGTGATGGACTGTATGGGTGGGTGAGTGTGTGTATGGGTGTGTTAGTGATTGAATGTATATCTCAGTGGTACATGTGTGAGTAACTACATATGTGAAAGGCAGTATATATGTGTGTTGGAGTATATAAATGGCTATAAGTGAGAGTGTGTGATTGTGAGAGTGGCTGTATGGATGAGTGTGTACTTGTATCAGTGATTGTATAAGAGTGTAAGAATGGGCTAGTATTTGTATGAGTAAGTGAGCTGGTGTGTGTATAACTGTATAGGTGAGTAAATGGGTGTGTGATTACGTTTTTGCATGACTGACTAGGTGTGTGAGTACCTCTATGGATGAGTGGCGGTGTGTGAGTTTTTATATAGGTGTATGAGTGCATATGATAGTCCTGTACTGAGTGACTAAGTATGAGTGACTGTACGGGTGAGTGAGTGGATGTGTGTGTAGACCTAAGAATCAGTGAGTGGGTATGTAGTTTTTGGTGTTGGAGTGTCTATCGTTTTGAGAATGGCAGTCTGTAATTTAGAGTGGGTGTATCAAAAGTTATATTAGGGTGTGAGAAGATGCATGAAATTATCACATGGATGATGTCATCAGTGATGTCATTTGAGATGTCATCAGTGATGTCATCAGTGATGTCACTGACCATGTCATGAGTGATGTAATATGTGACGTCATCAGCAGTGCATTGCGGGGCGCGAGTTATAGTTAGCTGAACTAACTATAACGGGGAATTTCTATGGTTTTGTACGAGTGAAATGTCCAACTAACTATAACTGTCCCTAAAACCTATGGTTTTTTCAGTGAATTTCAAAGGTTTTTTAAATGCTAATTTCTAACTATAACGTGTCTGAAACCTATGGTTTTTTCAGTGAATTTCAAAGGTTTTTTAAATGCTAATTTCTAACTATAACGTGCCTGAAACCTATGATTTTTTAAGTGAATTTCAAAGGTTTTTTTAAATGCTAGTTTCTAACTATGCCTACAGAGGTAGGACATGTGAAGAAAGAAGAAAAACGCACAGAAAGTAGCAAAAGATGTGCAGAAAGAACCAACAGAGGAGCAGAAAGAGGCCTTGTTGCAAAATCCTCCTGTGCCCACAACTTTTTCAGATGGGTACTGGTAGTAACTGACTCTGACTAACCAGAGCCAGTGCTATGCTAAAAGACACTTAGAATACAGTGAAAACACCTACATACACTAGGGAACACTATGCGTTGGGGTACCCCTGTGATTAGCATGACCTCCTCTGCAAGTCCCTAGTACATAATAGGGCAGGGGGATTAAAACTACCTCTTAAAACGCGCTACAGGGCGCGTTTGCACAGTGGTGAAGGGAGGGGGGGCCTGAGGTGACATGTGGGCAAACGCACCCCGTGGTGCGTTTTAAGTTGCGGGATTAAGTCCCCTTGAATTCTGAGCGTCCCTGGGGCCCAACTAGCCCCCCAGGTACCTACAGTTAGGACCACAGAGCTGAGTTGCAGAGAGGCGTTCCGAGGCCACGCACCTTTTTCACCTCTCTGCAACGCAACTCTGTTGTGCTTACTGAAGGTACCTGGTGGGCTAGTTGGCCCCAGGGTCCCTCAGGATTCAAAGGGAATTAATTCCCCAACTTAAAACGCACCACAGGGCGTGTTTGCGCACATGTCACCTGAGGCCCCGCCCCCTCCCTTCACCACTGTGCAAACGCGCCCCGTGGTGCGTTTTAAGTTGGGGGATTAGGTCACCTTGAATCCTGAGGGTCCCTGGGGCCCAACTAGCCCACTAGGTACTTCCAGTAAGCACCACAGGCCTGCGTTGCAACGCCTGTAACAAATTGTGCAGTTGTGTTTAGGTAGTGAAGAGGGTCGTGCTGGGGGTAGTGTTTTATGGTTTAGGGTAGTGCAGTGGTGTTTGTGTAGTGTAGGGGGTCATGCTGGGGGTAGATTTAGGGTTTAGGGTAGTGCAGTGGTGTTTGGGTAGTGTAGGGAGTCGTGCTGGGGGAGTGTTTTAGGGTTTAGGGTAGTGCAGTGGTGTTTGGGTAGTGTAGGGGGTCGTGCTGGGGGTAGTGTTTTAGGGTTTAGGGTAGTGCAGTGGTATAGGGGTTGTGCTGGGGGTAGTGATTTAGGGTAGTGCAGTGGTGTTTGGGTAGTGTAGGGGGTACTGCTGGGGGTAGTGTTTTAGGGTTTAGGGTAGTGCAGTGGTGTTTGGGTAGTGTAGGGGTACTGCTGGGGGTCGTTTTTAGGGTTTAGGGTAGTGCAGTGGTGTTTGGGTAGTGTAGTGGTTCGTGCTGGGGGTAGTTTTTAGGGTTTAGGGTAGTGCAGTGGTGTTTGTGTAGTGTAGGGGTAGTGTTTTAGGGTTTAGGGTAGTGCAGTGGTGTTTGTGTAGTGTAGGAGGTCGTGTTTTAGGGTTTAGGGTAGTGCAGTGGTCTTTGGGTAGTGTAGGGAGTCGTGCGGGAGGTAGTGTTTTAGGGTTTAGGGTAGTGTAGGGGGTCATGCGGGGGTAGTGTTTTAGGGATTAGGGTAGTGCATTGGTGTTTGGGTAGTGTAGGGGGTCATGCGGGGGTAGTGTTTTAGGGTTTAGGGCAGTGCAGTGGTGTTTGGGTAGTGTAGGGGATCGTGCTGGGGGGAGTGTTTTAGGGTTTAGGGCAGTGCAGTGGTGTTCGGGTAGTGTAGGGGGTTGTGCTGGGGGGAGTGTTTTAGGGTTTAGGGCAGTGCAGTGGTGTTCGGGTAGTGTAGGGGGTCGTGCTGGGGGGAGTGTTTGAGGGATTAGGGCAGTGCAGTCGTGTTCGGGTAGTGTAGGGGGTTGTGCTGGGGTAGTATTTTAGGGTTTAGGGCAGTGCAGTGGTGTTTGGGCAGTGTAGGGGGTAATGCTGGGGGTGGTGTTTTAGGGTTTAGGGCAGTGCAGTGGTGTTCGGGCAGTGTAGGGGGTCGTGCTGTGGGTGGTGTTTCAGGGTTTAGGGCAGTGCAGTGGTGTTCGGGCAGTGTAGGGGGTGGTGTTTCAGGGTTTAGGGCAGTGCAGTGGTGTTCGGGCAGTGTAGGGGGTCGTGCAGGGGGTGGTGTTTCAGGGTTTAGGGCAGTGGTGTTCGGGCAGTGTAGGGGGTCGTGCCGGGGGTGGTGTTTCAGGGTTTGGGGCAGTGCAGTGGTGTTCGGGCAGTGAAGGGGGTCGTGCTGGGGGTGGTGTTTCAGGGTTTAGGGCAGTGCAGTGGTGTTCAGGCAGTGTAGGGGGCGGTGCAAGGGGTGGTGTTTCAGGGTTTAGGGCAGTGCAGTGGTGTTCGGGCAGTGTAGGGGTGGTGCAGGGGGTGGTGTTTCAGGGTTTAGTGAAGTGCAGTGGTGTTCGGGCAGTGTAGGGGGTCATGCAGGGGGTGTTGTTTCAGGGTTTAGGGCAGTGCAGTGGTGTTCGGGCAGTGTCGGGGGTCGTGCTGGGGCTGGTGTTTCAGGGTTTAGGGCAGTGCAGTGGTGTTCAGGCAGTGTAGGTGGTCGTGCTGGGGCTGGTGTTTCAGGGTTTAGGGCAGTGCAGTGGTGATCGGGCAGTGTAGGGGGTCATGCTGGGGCTGGTGTTTCAGGGTTTAGGGCAGTGCAGTGGTGTTCGGGCAGTGTAGGGGGTCTTGCTGGGGCTGGTGTTTCAGAGTCTAGGGCAGTGCAGTGGTGTTCGGGCAGTGTAGGGGGTCGTGAAGGGGTGGTGTTTCAGGGTTTAGGGCAGTGCAGTGGTGTTCGGGCAGTGTAGGGGGTCGTGCTGGGGGTGGTGTTTCAGGGTTTAGGGCAGTGCAGTGGTGTTTGGGCAGTGTAGGGGGTCGTGCTGGGGCTAGTGTTTCAGGATTTAGGGCAGAGCAAAGGTGTTCAGGCAGTGTAGTGGGTTTTGCTGGAGGTGGTGTTTCAGGGTTTAGGGCAGTGCAGTGGTGTTTGTGCAGTGTAGGGGTGGTGTTTCAGGGTTTAGGGCAGTGGTGTTCAGGCAGTGTAGGGGGTCTTGCTGGGGTTGATGTTTCAGGGTTTATGGCAGTGCAGTGGTGTTCGGGCAGTGTAGGGGATCATGCTGAGGGTGGTGTTTCAGGGTTTAGGGCAGTGCAGTGGTGTTCCGGCAGTGTAGGAGGTCGTGCAGGGGGTGGTGTTTCAGGGTTTAGGGCAGTATAGTGGTGTTCGGGCAGTGCAGGGGGTCGTGCTGGGGATGGTGTTTCAGGGTTTAGGGCAGTGCAGTGGTGTTCGGGCAGTGTAGGGGGTCGTGCAGGGGATGGTGTTTCAGGGTTTAGGGCAGTGCAGTGGTGTTTGGGCAGTGTAGGGGGTCATGCAGGGGGTGGTGTTTCAGGGTTTAGGGCAGTGCAGTGGTGTTCGGCCAGTGTAGGTGGTCTTGCTGGGGGTGGTGTTTCAGGCTTTAGTGCAGTGGTGTTCGGGCAGTGTAGGGGGTCTTGCTGGGGCTGGTGTTTCAGGGTTTAGGGCAGTGCAGTGGTGTTCGGGCAGTGTAGGGGGTCTTGCTGGGGCTGGTGTTTCAGGGTTTAGGGCAGTGCAGTGGTGTTCGGGCAGTGTAGGGGGTCGTGCTGGGGCTGGTGTTTGAGGGTTTAGGGTAGTGCAGTGGTGTTCGGGCAGTGTAGGGGGTCGTGCTGGGGCTGGTGTTTCAGGGTTTAGGGCAGTGCAGTGGTTTTCGGGCAGTGTAGGCGGTCGTGCTGGGGCTGGTGTTTCAGGGTTTAGGGAAGTGCAGTGGTGTTCGGGCAGTGTACGGGGTCGTGCTGGGGCTGGTGTTTCAGGGTTTAGGGCAGTGCAGTGGTGTTCGGGCAGTGTAGGGGGTCATGCTGGGGCTAGTGTTTCAGGGTTTAGGGCAGTGCAGTGGTGTTCGGGCAGTGTAGGGGGTCGTGCTGGGGGTGGTGTTAGATGGTTTATGGCAGTGCAGTGGTGTTCGGGCAGTGTAGGGGGTCGTGCTGGGGGTGGTGTTTCAGGGTTTAGGGCAGTGCAGTGGTGTTCGGGCAGTGTAGGGGGTCATGCTGGGGGTGGTGTTTCAGGGTTTAGGGCAGTGCAGTGGTGTTCGGGCAGTGTAGGGGGTCTTGCTGGGGGTGGTGTTTCAGGGTTTAGGGCAGTGGTGTTGCGGGCAGTGTAGGGGGTCTTGCTGGGGGTGATGTTTCAGGGTTTAGGGCAGTGCAGTGGTGTTCGGGCAGTGTAGGGGGTCTTGCTGGGGGTAGTGTTTCAGGGTTTAGGGCAGTGCAGTGGTGTTCGTGCAGTGTAGGGGGTCGTGCTGGGGGTGGTGTTTCAGGGTTTAGGGCAGTGCAGTAGTGTTCGGGCAGTGTAGGGGATCGTGCAGGGGGTGGTGTTTCAGGGTTTAGGGCAGTGCAGTGGTGTTCGGGCAGTGTAGGGGGTCATGCTGGGGGTGGTGTTTCAGGGTTTAGGGCAGTGCAGTGGTGTTTGGGCAGTGTAGGGGGTCGTGCAGGGGGTGGTGTTTCAGGGTTTAGGGCAGTGCAGTGGTGTTCGGGCAGTGTAGGGGGTCTTGCTGGGGGTGGTGTTTTAGGGTTTAGGGCAGTGGTGTTCGGGCAGTGTAGGGGGTCTTGCTGGGGGTGATGTTTCAGGGTTTAGGGCAGTGCAGTGGTGTTCGGGCAGTGTAGGGGTCTTGCTGGGAGTAGTGTTTCAGGGTTTAGGGCAGTGCAGTGGTGTTCGTGCAGTGTAGGGGGTCGTGCTGGGGATGGTGTTTCATGGTTTAGGGCAGTGCAGTAGTGTTCGGGCAGTGTAGGGGTCGTGCAGGGGTGGTGTTTCAGGGTTTAGGGCAGTGCAGTGGTGTTCGGGCAGTGTAGGGGGCCGTGCTGGGGGTGGTGTTTCAGGGTTTAGGGCAGTGCAGTGGTGTTCGGGCAGTGTAGGGGGTTGTGCTGGGGGTGGTGTTTCAGGGTTTAGGGCAGTGGTGTTCGGGCAGTGTAGGGGGTCTTGCTGTGGGTGATGTTTCAGGGTTTAGGGCAGTGCAGTGATGTTCGGGCAGTGTAGGAGGTCTTGCTGGGGGTAGTGTTTCAGGGTTTAGGGCAGTGCAGTGGTGTTCAGGCAGTGTAGGGGGCGTTCTGGGGGTGGTGTTTCAGGGTTTAGGGCAGTGCAGTGGTGTTCGGGCAGTGTAGGGGGTCGTGAAGGGGTGGTGTTTCAGGGTTTAGGGCAGTGCAGTGGTGTTCGGGCAGTGTAGGGGGTCGTGCTAGGGTTGGTGTTGCAGGGTTTAGGGCAGTGCAGTGGTGTTCGGGCAGTGTAGGGGGTCGTGCAGGGGCTGGTGTTTCAGGGTTGAGGGCAGTGCAGTGGTGTTCAGGCAGTGTAGGGGGTTGTGCTGGGGGTAGTGTTTTAGGGTTTAGGGTAGTGCAGTGGTGCTTGTGTAGTGTAGGGGGTCATGCTGGGGGTAGTGTTTTAGGGTAGTGCAGTGGTGTTTGTGTAGTGTAGGGGGTCATGTTTTAGGGTAGTGTAGTGGTGTTTGGGTAGTGTAGGGGGTCGTGCTGGGTGTAGTGTTTTAGGATTTAGGTTAGTGCAGTGGTGTTTGGGTTGTGTAGGGGGTCATGCTGGGGGTAGTGTTTTAGGGTTTAAGGTAGTGCAGTGGTGTTTGTGTAGTGTAGGGGGTCGTGCTGGGGGTAGTGTTTTAGGGTTTAGGGTAGTGCAGTGGTGCTTGTGTAGTGTAGGGGTCGTGCTGGGGGTAGTGTTTTAGGGTTTAGGGTAGTGCAGTGGTGTTTGTGTAGTGTAGGGGGTCATGTTTTAGGATAGTGCAGTGGTGTTTGGGTAGTGTAGGGGGTCGTGCTGGGGGTAGTGTTTTAGGATTTAGGTTAGTGCAGTGGTGTTGGGGTAGTGTTTTAGGGTTTAGGGTAGTGCAGTGGTGTTTGTGTAGTGTAGGGGGTCATGCTGGGGGTAGTGTTTTAGGGTTTAGGATAGTGCAGTGGTGCTTGTGTAGTGTAGGGGGTCGTGCTGGGGTAGTGTTTTAGGGTTTAGGGTAGTGCAGTGGTGTTTTTGTAGTGTAGGGGGTCATGTTTTAAGATGCAACGCTCCAATACCTGACCAGTCTGCACTACATAAAACTGCAAAAAAGTAAAAATAAAAAGTGTTTTGCACACTTTTGTCATTGGGCTATATGTGGGCTACATCTGGGTAATATTTGTGCTACATTTGGGCTCTTTTTTCACTGGTGGCCATCTTGGAAGACTTCTTTGTTATGAAGTTTCCTAATTTCCTTATTTACTGCAGTCTCCTCAGTAGGAAATGCTTTCAGTTTTTTACTTTGATTCCATCAAGAAGGCATTCAGATGTGTCAGTAAACAACAAGGGGGACAATGAGGGCTTGATAAAGGTCCACCGTACTTGCCCTGGGTAGAACTAGAAGACAAAAGAGGTACGGTGTTCCTGGGTGGCAAGTTGGCCACCTGGTTAGTACTCAGAGTGGTGGGGAGGTGGGGATCCTTTTTGTTTGTACTCTAGGTTGGCTGCTTTTCTCCGGGGCAACGTCCTACCGAGAGAAGAAGTGGTATGTAGAACCACACCATACACTGTAGATAGTTTTCATTTAGTCACTAGGTCCTGAGGAATCGCCAACTGATCTATTAGAGACATTTTATAGGCGAGAAACATGTTGACCACTAAGGGGTAGAGCGTAATTTTTGTCAGATTAAAACAAAATAGTCGCCCTCCTTCTTCTTTTTACTTTTTAATCAGGTTGTGACCTCTCCAGAATAAAAATAATTATAGAGGATTCCCTTACCTGTTTTAACCCACACACCACATCTACATCTTACCAGGCCCCTCACACCCACGGCACCTATACGGCAAGGAACAAAAGATCTCCGATAAAGAGCCCCTTTATGGGTGCCCGTCGAGCATTGCAGCGCCGGCTCGACGAGGAGCAGACCCATATGATGAAGCATGACACCTAGCTTGCTGGGTGTGTGAGGGTCCTAGTTCCGTTAGGAGGTATTCCCCACCTCCCCACCACTCTGAGTACTAACCAGGTAGCCAACTTGCCACCCAGGAACACCGTACCTCTTTTGTCTTCTAATTCAGATGTGTCACACATTTGCCATAAATTCAGAATGTTAGCACTCTAGTTGTTCATTAGATCACTGTAGTAAAGCTACTGCTCACCAAGGAGTTAACTGGAAGTCTACTGCTGGTATTGAAAGTGATTGTTTCAGTCTGCATGTCAGAATTTTCTAATGAAATAGAAGAGGATTTGAGATCTCACTTAAAACATGCACTAAATTTTCTTTTTGCAGCACTAACCATAATTTCTATGGCAAAATGAACCCCCTCAGTTTGTTCCTTTTTAACCCCTTGACCGCGATCGCAATTCCGCTCGTGTGCTGGACATTCCGATCGCGGGTGGGGTCGTGGCGAGCTCAGCTCGTCATGCGCACAGCGCAACCGCGCAGCATGACGAGCTGAGCTCGTCACGAGCACCGAAGGGGTTAAATTAAATGTTTTAAGTGTTACCAGTTTATTCCAATCAAGATGGCTTCAGGTGTGCCATACTTTTGTCATAAGTAAGGCTGTTAGCACTCTAGTTGTTCTTTAGAACACTCTGGGAAGCTGCAGTAGAACACAAAGGCATCAACTGACAGGCTGCTCCTGTTGAAATATAACAGGAAGATATTTGAGATCTCACTTAAAACATGTCCTAATTTTTCTTTCTACAGCACTAACCATAATTTCTATGGCAAAATGAACACCCTCATTTTGTTCCTTTTTAAATTAAATGTTTTAAGTGTTACCAGTTTATTCCAATCAAGATGGCTTCAGGTGTGCCATACTTTTGTCATAAGTAAGACTGTTAGCGCTCTAGTTGTTCTTTAGAACACTCTGGGAAGCTGCAGTAGAACACAAAGGCATCAACTGACAGGCTGCTCCTGTTGAAATATAACAGGAAGATATTTGAGATCACACTTGAAACATGTCCTAATTTTTCTTTTTACAGCACTAACCATAATTTCTATGACAAAATGAACCCCATCATTTTGTTCCTTTTTAAATTAAATGTTTTAAGTGTTACCAGTTTATTCCAATCAAGATGGCTTCAGGTGTGCCATACTTTTGTCATAAGTAAGACTGTTAGCGCTCTAGTTGTTCTTTAGAACACTCTGGGAAGCTGCAGTAGAACACAAAGGCATCAACTGACAGGCTGCTCCTGTTGAAATATAACAGGAAGATATTTGAGATCACACTTGAAACATGTCCTAATTTTTCTTTCCAGAGCACTAACCATAATTTCTATGACAAGATGAACCCCATCATTTTGTTCCTTTTTAAATTAAATGTTTTAAGTGTTACCAGTTTATTCCAATCAAGATGGCTTAAGGTGTGCCATACTTTTGTCATAAGTAAGGCTGTTAGCACTCTAGTTGTTCTTTAGAACACTCTGGGAAGCTGCAGTAGAACACAAAGGAATCAACTGACAGTCTCTGCGCTTGTTGGATGTACATGTTTTACTGAGAATGTCAGACTTCATTCTCACATGACTGAGAAAGATAATGTGAATTTACAGAAAATATGCTCTCATTTTAGCTTCTGGAGCACCTTCCAAAACTGTATGGGACAAGCATGTGAAAATAGTTTTCTCTCAAACATGATTCATGATATCCCAGCAGGAGGTTTTTCACAGGGTAAAATCACCTTAGAACACACCACAATTCCTGAAATTAGTATGGTACCATCAACAAATGAATTCTAATGTAACTAAAGTCTGTTATCACCCTTTAGAGTTCTCCTTTTGGTAACCCTCAAAATCTTCGATTCACTACAATGCATTTCAATGGGGTACTATCATTTATATTGGTCCCAAGATGGCTGCCAGCAATTCCAGGATGAAGTGCTGACAGCCAATCAGATCTCACGATGACATGTGTGGTTAGGCTCCGCCCAGATATATATGTGTTTTTACTTTTGATTTTCTCAGCAACTACTGAACGGATTTACACCATTTAACAAAAAGGGTTCTTTCTGAACCAAGAACTACCTCTTTGCCAAATTTGGTGTAATTCCGTTCAGCAGTTCGGGCTGTAGCCTTGCATAAAGTTTCCTATTGGAAATTGATTTTTTGACTCTTATTTTTTTAATTTCTCAGGAACTACTGAACGGATTTACACCATTTAACAAAAAGGGTTCTTTCTGAACCAAGAACTACCTCTTTGCCAAATTTTGTGTAATTCCGTTCAGCAGTTCGGGCTGTAGCCGTGGCTAAACTTTCCAATGGGAAAATGAATGGGGAAAACACGTTTTGGGACCCCCTTTTTTCTCGGCCCCTGCTTGACGAATCACCCCGAACCTTTCAGGGTAGGAGCGGACCGGAGCGGGCCATAAAGTTTGAAAATTTCGCGAAGATTCGTCAACCGACGCAAGAGTTATTTCAAATAGAATGTTGCGGATTTCCTATGGAAAATAGGTCCTAACTATAACTATCTACTGGCGACCGCCAGTAGATAATATACACACACATATATATAGATATATATATGAACAATAGGTTTCAACAAAACAGACTCGGAGCACTCACAGGCAGTTGATTCCATTTATTTAAGCAGACGCGTTTCGGCGAGTAGCCTTTCTCATGCATAATAATAAATGAAGTGTGCTCAATCACGTTCATTTTCTTTATTCACTTTATACTTCTTAAACAGAACCAAATTTCCCAGGGAACACTGGGAATGGTCAAAACAAACGTTGTGCAAACAGTCCCATAATCCAATAGGTGTCCAATCAGAGGTCAGAATTGCCATCATAGTCCTTCACCTCTGGCACCAACTTCTCTTTCTTCTCTGCTCTCAGCCCATATAAGTTCCTTTTCGTTTCTCTCCTTGCATGGTGCATACTTTGTAGTGGTTTTAAATCTGTATACATGTTTATTTCGTGTCGCTGGACCGCTTTGCGCTCCGATGCAACTGGATTTAATTTCCCTGGTAGTGGCAGAGTGCGGTGGGATCCTCTCCCCACTAGGTGGCGCTGTGCTAGCGCTGTTTTTCTATGGTGTGCGACACGCAATGTTGGAATTCCTGTCAGTAAAAGGGATCCAAAATTGTGCACCGTTTGCCTCAGCCTCTGCCTGCCCCTGGAGCGTGACTCCCCAGCTGGGGTCTGTACAGTCATGTAATCCCCAACTTTGAACAGATTTGACACCCGTCACAAGGGCCAGTAGTGAGTGCTGATTTACTCCCCACTGGGGTCTGTATTGCTGTGTGGTAGGCTGTGAAGCCTGAAAAAAGGGCCATGCTCCCAGGTGGCTTGTTCGCCACCCCAGATTGACAATAATACCTGAGTGGGTGAGTCCTTGGGGCTTAGACCCCCAAGAACATGAAGGTCTGCTCACTATTGACCCCCTGGGTCCCCAGCACCTAAACTGATAGTGCTTTGCGCTGAGCCCCACGTTCTAGGCACTCAACATTGCACTGAGCTGGACTTTTCATTAGGAGAAACTCCACTGTCATTACCTACCATTGTTACCTTCCACTTGGTCAGTCACCATGGAATTAGAGGGAGACTCCCAGTATGAGGAGTATCCCTTGGTTGCCGTTCCTTGGAATTTTGAATCTTATGATGCTGTCTCGATATATCGGGCAGTGGAAGAAGTCTTGGCACCCATAGAGCAGCGCTTGTCACAGCTAATTGTGAGCAAATGCACAAAACTGGCCAAGGTTTAGAGTTCTGCAACTCCTGACCCCCCAACCCAGTCCCTTGATACCGACCCCATACCAGCCAAGTGCCCCTGGGAGTTGGGGGTAGACCATGATGCCTTTGTGTGCCTCAGGGAGGCTTTCTTAACCAGGCATAGCCTGCCCCCATATCAGGGTATCCCACAATGGGAGTACCAGATCCAACCTCACCAGATGATGATGCCCACAGAGACACTGACGAGACCTTCCCGCCTGTGGCGTCCTTCTCCTACACCCGAGCCACTGGCCCCTCCCCCCATGACATTGCTTTGGACATGCTGGACCCTGATGAACTTTTCTATCCCCCTTCCTCTGAGTGGGCACCTTCTGCCAAGCGAATTATGTGTCAGGGCGGACAGAACCCCACTGGGGAAAGAGTCGCGTAACTACCTAAAAGAAGAATGCCCTCGTCCATTTTTAGACAGCAAGGTGGCCCTGACAACAGAGCTGGACCCCAGAATGGCCACCTTTTTGGCCAAGTTCATCAAAGACCCCAAAAGGACATCAACAGGTCCATACGGGCATGCAAGGATAAGGTCCCGGACACCCTAGGCATCAAAACCAGGATCCTAGACATGGCAGAGGACGCCAAGTCTTCGGGATCTCTGATATCTCTGAAGGTCCTCTCCGGTTGGGTGCAACATGTGCTCACCTTCATGGGCAATGCAAATTGTGCTCTGTCCACCGAACGAGGCACTCTTTCCTAATTAAGGTGGACCCCAAGTTGGGGGATCTGGCAGACTCAGAGGCAGGAGCAGTGGCGCAAGAAGGGCTTTTTGGTGAGCTGTTTATTAAGGAGTTAGGGAAATTTGTGAATACCTTTACTTCCCTAGATAAGGCTCAGGCCTCAATAAAATGGGACTTTTCCTCACGGGTTTTCCATGAGGCCAGTAGAAGTGGGGGCCGCTCGGCCAGCCAATACTTCTACCAGAATCCCCACAGAGGGCAAGTCTCCAGATGCGAGCAATACAAGACCAAGCCCGCTTTGGTAACTTCTATCAGACCCATGGACTTTGATTCTGAGGTCTAGGACATAAGGGATTCGGCGCTACCTCTCATTCCAGTGAGTGTTCACCCTTCTTCTCTTGTAAAAAGAAGAGGGCCAGCTGGCGAATTTTTTCCATGCTTGGAAGTCAATTACAAGCGATGCGCGGGTCCTGCAAACAATTCAGGGGTTTCATATAGAGTTTTGCGGAACACCCCGTCAAGTTACACTCCCCATTCTGCTGCAGTTCTCACAATAGGAGGCGGATCTGGTGGATCTAGAGGATACCTCACTTCTCAGCAAGGAAGCTATTTGTCCCCCTGTTGTATTCCTCTTAGGGTGTCCATATATAGGTTTTCCTGTATCATGTCCTTATATAGGCACAATTCGCCCTGCCCTTATATAGGCATAAAATACCAGTCCTTATTTAGGCATTAAACCGTGCACTCCAAATACAGGCATGGTCTCCGACATCCGTCCACCCTAACGTCACAACGAGTTCTTGAAGAACAGACCCTTAGGCTTTGGAAGTTTCCCTAGCACAGGACTATTGATTTCTTCAAGGACTCATCTATTATGCATGAACCGTTATACCTTAGGGGTTCATTCATGACGTCTTCCGCTGTCCGATCCACATCAATGCTAACATTCTGAGGTACCTCTCAGGTATAAATATACCTTCCCTAGCCCTTGTAAACTAGAGGAGACCTCGACTTCAGAGGAGCCCGTTTCCCGGCCTGACGCACTGAGAAGACGCTGTCATCCCTGCACGCAGAGAGTTCAGCTTCCAGTGATCTGACTTCCCTTGCGGGGTGTTGGAGTTCAAGTCTGGCAAGAGATTCCTACCTCTCTCATTCTTAAGGTATGGAGCTGACTAGAACCTAGAGGGACTCTTGGCATACTAGGCATACTAGGCGTAACACACTCTTAGTATACCATAGTAAGGAATACTTCACCTACTTCATACCGCTCCCTACACCTAGGTTAGATTAGGTACATTGGGTAGAACTAACTTAGAAACGCATCGTATGAGTACTCACATTTTTAGTCTGTGTTATTTATGTAAATGAATATCTGCTAAAGATCATGCTAGCGCAGTATTATTTATTTCTACTGCTTACGCTGTACATTATTTATCTTGCATACTGTCTTGTGATCGTAACAGCACATTTTACTTACACAAGAAATAAGACTGTTCAATAAATCTTTTATTGAAACGCCCATCTGTTCTTTCTGTGTAACTTTGAGGAAAACTAAGTATGCACGAGTGAGCTGAGTGAAATAGTTATCTATTGTTTCCACGACTCTGGGACACATTCTGATTCTAAAGGGAAACAAAGTGGTCATGTTTTGCGGCTGCCAGAAACTACTCCCTTCTTGTTTGTCAAGGAGTTTCTAGTGGCCTCTGAGCTAGCTGGCACAAGTAATTAAGTTTAATATACTCGATAGGGACATACTGACCTTAGTCCTATGTCAAACCTATAGGGGATATTATTCCAATGCGCACAGCCTATTAGGGAAATAGGAGCTACACTACATGGCGCCCAACGGTTTGGTAAGGCGGTAATTCAACGTTAGATACTGAGTAACTCAGCCGTGCCTTTTTCTCTCATAGACCCCTACCCATATACTCCAAAAGATGTCTGGAGTGGGCAGGGTTAAGTATCCGCCACGGCTACCTAGGGAAACACCCTATATATTAGCTGTTTGGTTTGCTCAACGTTGAAGGATACAGTGTTCCAAAATATTGTGCACCTTATCTTTGTTTCCTTGAAACTTGTTCTACATTTTTCAAAAAACAAAATGCCTGACTCCGACAACGGTGAAGTTGCGGATCAGCCAGCTGCAACAGCTTATAACATCACAGGTTTTATTGAAACCGAGGAGGGTGTTATAGACATCCCTCAAAACTTAAGAAGAGCCATCACTCTAAAACTTATAAAACACGGCCTACCACCAAGAGGCGGTAGAGCAGTTTTCGTGATAGAGGCACATGAATCCTTTCAGACAGAGGTATTCTATTCATGGGTAATATTTCCTGAATGCAATTCAGTAATACACATGTTTCACTTCTACAAAGAAGATGATCCACCAGAGGAATACATTCCTTTCGAGGATATTGAAATTCCATTAACATACCAGGAGCATCAGCTCTGGTTTAAAGGCGCCCTAAAACATCACAGAAACATTACCAGGCTCGGTCCACTAGGTAGACCAGGAGCAACATGGCTGATTCTAGCCGGCTATACACCTCATCCTGACATTGAAGAAATGTCAGACGAGGAACTACTTGTTCAACTACAAGAATTAATAAAAATCTACAGACAATTGGTCCATTATGTCATGCGGACTTTCACAGTCCAACCACCATTGACACTTCCAAATCAAACTCCTCACCAGGGGAATACACTAAAAATTACACCACAGACTCCATACGCAGTCATGGGTAAAATGCCCACAAAACGTAAGCAAATTCCATTCTGGATAGCTCAAAAAATCACTCAAATCGAAGCAGTATTTCCAAATACTAGCCCGTATGAGAAACACAGAATACTGACAATCAGTTTACCAATGGGGATCACACCACAACTGGAAGACTGCACCACTTGGGGCTCAGTCTTTGCTGCCATGTATACTAAAACACACGGCATTCCGTCAATTGCGGTAATACCTGATGTCCTGAAACAAATTCAAAACGAATACGGGGCAGAGCCTGCTCTAAATTTAGGTATGAAATTACTGAAAAATTTCGACTAGGTCTCAACAATAATATTATCTAATATTAAAGGGGAGGCAGCAGCAGTGGCGATCCGCCAAAATTAAGGGAATTTGATGTTACAGAACATCAAACAGAGCTACCCAGAATAATAGAACAATCTTATGCAGAATTAGGCAGAGATAGTTTGGGTGGAAGACCAGTGAAGCCGAAGCTATCTGAAAGTCCTGAGAAGGACTCAATTAAACAAACTCCTACATCTTCTAAAAAGAAGTGGGAGACTAATAAACAAAATTCCAACGAAAAACGTTCTCAATCCCGAGGTAGGTCTCCTCAAAAGGAGCCCTCTGAAAGGAGGTATGACCTCAGGAATAGGGATAATTTGAAAAAACCTGACAGGTATCAAGATACTGATACACGTTCCTCTCGTACCTTTCAGATCTCGTCACAGACTTCGGAAAGAAGAGGATGGTCAGAACATAGAGAAGAACGCGTGAAATCCAAGGACGACAAACACGTTCCGAAAAACAAATCAAAACCTCAATTCTCCAAAAAGAAAGTAGCAGGTCTAAAGATCAGACATGCCGAGAATACTGAGAACACAACTCAAGAACGGAGAATGGGCTCAGACAATGCTGGACAGTGCAGCAAAAGTCACAATAGCTCGCCAGAACCTGAAGGAACTTCTGGAGATAGTGGACTTGAACGAGTACATTACAGTAGAGACTGTAGACACCAGGGTTCGTACTCCACAAAAGTTATATGAAATAACACTCCGGATGGAGGGAGACATACCTAGACAGGTGAAAGCACTTTTGGGAAAGACTATCAAGGGGCTATGACATACTTCTAGCAGAAAAAGACTGGCCACCACAATTTGTCAGGGAGTGCCCACATGGCGAGGACATTATTATGCCTGCCTTCTCCAACCACATTCCAATTCACCTAAAATATACATATGCCAGGAAATGGGCAGTAGCCTAGGCCCCAGCATTATATAAAAATCATGTAGGATGGGATGAGGACTCACCTCACCATAAAATACATCTGAAACATGAACCTACTGCACAGAGGCAGTACCCGATAAAGCAAGAAGCTAAAAAACAGGTCAGGGAGATCTTAGATCAACTTGAATACCAAGGGGTGATTGAAAGATGCACCTCCTCGATGAACAATCCTTTGTTTCCTGTCTACAAACCAGATAATACATATCGTCTAGTTTTGGATTACAGACACTTAAACACTTGTTCAAAAACCTTTGCAGTGCAAAATGCACACAGCACAGCATTAATGAATAACATTGTGTGTAAAAAATACAAAACCACATTAGATATCTCAAATGGTTTCTTTTGTCAAAACATAGCACCTGAAAGCAGGTACTTAACAGCATTCTCCATAATGGGGACCCAGCGTCAATTTTGTCGACTCCCACAAGGGTTCAAGAACAGCCCAGGGTTATTCTCAGCGAGAGTGACAGAGTTACTACAAATTTATGACAATGAGGCATTGTCCTATGTCGATGATATCTATCTGACAGACGATGACCTGGATAAACACTTGAACAGGGTAAGCACCATTATACTGGGCTTTGCCTCAGAGGGCTACAAATTCAACTTTAAAAAGTCCAGAATTGCCCATCTCAATGTCCTATTTCTAGGATATGAGCTTTCAAGTGAAGGCAAGAGCTTGGCAGCTAACTTTTTAGAGAAGTGTGCGCTGCTCCAACCTCCAAAAATGCTAAAAAACTTACAATCCATCCTGGGTTTCCTCAATTTTGGAAGAACATACATTCTAAATTACGCAGAAAGGGTTAAACCTCTCTACGCATTAATCAAACCTGATTATTTGATCAAAAACTGGACACAGGAACACACAGAAATCTTGCGTTCACTCCAGGCTAACATGTTAGCAACAAATCACTTACAAACACGCGTAAGTCAACGCAACCTGGTGATCCGAATAATTTCGGGTCAATGCGGATTCACCTACTTAACCTTCAATGAGGGTGAAAAAATACCAATCGCATACAAATCTCATTTGTACACAAAAGCGGAAATGCTCTTCACTTCAACTGAAAAAATTCTGACAGCAGTTCAAACCGCTGTAGCAAAAGAAAGAGCCCTAGCACAAGGGAAACGCATTATTGTCGTAACCCCAGTACCAGCTTTAGAAGCGGTCACAAAAGCAAGCATTCCAAATGCTAAAGCATTACATCCAAGATGGATACAATGGGTTAATTCTCTTGCTGCAACAGATGTTGAATATGTTTTTGATCCAGATTTAAAAACACAAGCATTCCTGCAATATGAACAAGAATGTCCTCTGCCCACTGAGATTCTGCCTCTCAATCAGTACGAATTTATAATTTACACTGACGGATCCGCACAGCCCGCAACAGGGAGTAAGCAAGCTTACAGTGCAGCATGTGCAATCGTTAAAGGTCGCATGTGAGATGGCATCTTCAGACCTATGGTCACAAAAACTCAATCTCTAGGAGATTGTACAGCTCAGCGAGCTGAACTACAAGCATTCAAACTGGCACTTGAAAGTACAGATCGAGAATTCCCCACACTAATAGTATGCGATTCCTTTTACTGTGTTCAGTCGTATAATGAATATATACAAAACTGGCTTGAAAATGGTTTCAAAGATGCGAAGGTGGCACAATAAAGCACAAAACGCTTTGGGAACAAGTAGTTCAGTGGAAAAACAAACTACCAAAGGCTCATGTGATCCACACACTGAGTCATCAACGTGATGGTGTTCACGTTGCAGGGAATTCATTGGCTGACGAAGCCTCAAAGGGGGCTGTTCAGACGGCTTCCGTAGCTGCGATCACTCGTTCAAAAACAAAAATAGACGGTGAGATAATGTTGGCTGTCAATGCTTCAAGCAAGGGCAGCAGTGCAGCGTTGCCAAAAAAGTTTCCACTCAAGTACTCTTATGTAATTGATGCGAACAACGTTCCTTTTGCTCGAATCCCTGGAGTGGGGGATAGGGTAATTCCAAACATGGAACGTAGAGCAGCTTTGATTTATGAGGCACATTTGGGGGAGGGTCTGTCACATCAAGGGATCGCTAAAACAATTTTGACGTTAAAAGAGATGCACTGGTGGCCCGGAATGAATACAGAAATTCACATATTCATCAATAACTGCTTAGACCGTAAATTACAGCGAGAAAGCCACCAGACACCATGCTGCGAATGCAGCTGCCCAGTACAGACACCACTGTTAGACAGCATTAGACTATCTACGCGCATGCGTCCTTCTGGACAAATGCAATCCCACAAATATTGAATCAAGGTTCCTATGGATATGGCCTCAGCGCTCGGCTGACGCTCGAACTGTTATAAAAGATTTGCGAGTCTTTATCGGCACATACGCAATAGGCATGCTACATTCTGACCAGGGCCCTGCGTTTAGCTCTCGGGCTTACAAAGAAGCCATGGCCAGTCTGGGCGTTGCATAGCGGTACTCCTCTCCATTCCATTCTGAGGGAAATTCGGTTGTGGAAAGGAAAAACCGGGACATAAAGCAGTCGATAACAGCTAGGGTATTAGGTTCGGGTGACGGGTGGGTCAAACATCTTTATGGGGTCCAGCGCTCATTAAATAACCTGCCAAGAAGTTCTCTAGGGGGGGGTCACTCCATATGAGGTCCTATTTGGGACAAGAATGTGGGTACCAGATCTCGATGATGTAGGCACAGTGGTGGAAAATAAAACGTTTGATATCAAAGATCGTTTGGCTGTTTTACAGGAACTGAATGAGTTAAGAACGAAACAAATCAACGTATTCCTGCAGTCAACCACCACTGGGGAAAAAACGGCGGTCCCAGCAAGGCCTGTCTGGATTCCAAAGTTGGGGATCTAGTCAGAGAAAAAATTGTGGACAAGAAGGAATTTGGACCTTCTTACAGACAACCAGTACCTGTCCTATCAGTTCAAGGAACAAGAACAGTACTTCTGCCGCCCCTTGCGGGAAGAAAGGAGAAAAGATTTGTGTCCATCGACCTCATCAAACCACAGTATGTGGCCAATACTAAATAGTAGACCACGTGGACTCCGACCTAGTAGCAGACGCACTCCTCTCGCTACTATCCAAGAGGTTCAGACTGAAAGACTGATAACCATCGAGAATTCAGCTGTAACAGATGAAGGACTAAGCAATAATGCAATGGAACTCATCCCTCTTGAAAATCAAGTAACAGTTCGTCCAAATACACCTGTCTACACCAACGTAGCAAGTGATCAACTGGTTCCAGCGATTTCGACAAATCCTGATGCAATTTCAACAATTGACAGAACTGCTTCTGGCTATTTCATTAACTTTGATACGTTCTCAGAAGATCCGAGTGAACCTGAAACGACGCCAGCATCATTAACATTCAAGCAGCAAGTGCAAGACTTTCTTCACTTTCTGAAAAAGACTTATCTGGTTTCACCATGGATTGAACTCTGGATTATTTCTGGAATATTTGTTTTCCTGCTTTGGCTAGCTTTGGTTATGACTATGAGCGTGCTTATAAATGGCAGATACATCCATGTGAACACTGAAAGAAAAGATGTGAACTTACTTTTGAAACCTCATAAATCTTCCCATCGTGAAGCAAGAGACTTGTCAACAGTGAACATCACAGCCGTTCCTATACAGGATGGTATAGTGTGGGACAAAACAGATTTTGATATTTTTGGCCCGACGGAACAATTGAACATTCCACATTTGTTTAAAATTTCACTAAGTGATCTCATTTCGTCCAGTACCTATTCAGATGATTGGGACTTTGAGACTGTTAATGACATAATGTTTGACCTAGAAAAATCTGCTGCATTTTCTAAAAGTGAATATTTAGAGGGTTCATCAGACTATGAACAGCTGTATTGCTATAACCACTATGGTCATCATTATTTGCCTAAATCTGCATACCCTAGAAATTTGTTTATGTTTAACCAATGGGAGCATTGTCCTACACCACCACAAGGTAGTTCAAAAACATTTGTTAATAAGTTTCCATATTTTTCAGGTTACAATACATCTGATCCAGAAACGTTTTACAATAAAAATGTAAACAAAACAGGACTGAAAATTATGTTAACAAATACAAAACAGATTTACTCTGCAGCATTTATTGCCCAACTGTCTAGACAGGGTTTCGACTTTTGAAAAGACACAATAGACACAAAAACTGTCTGGGGTACTAAAGATTGGCAAGTACAGGGGATAGAAGCTTTATTTAGAGCCTGCATCATCCCTGAGCAAATAATGTTTTTGAATGAAACTATCCAACAAACATCTTGTCTTGGTCTAGCCAAGATCAAAAAGATGAAAACACCTTCTGTACCAACACCTGCAGGTGATAACAGTACACAGGCAGCGGTTACAGTTGACAAAATACTACAACTCAACAGATCTAATCCTGATTGGAGAAAATGGTTGATCTGGCCCACAGACACGAACAACTGTCAGGAAAGATTCCTGAATAAAACTCAGGGCTTTACTATTCATAGGCCAGACCCAAGATACGTCAAAAGACAGCATCCGGGGGTAGTAACAACATACAGTGTAGGTAAATGATGCCTCAATACCTGCAGAAATCTACACTACAGGATGTGAAACAACACTTATCCTTACTTAAAGAAGACGCAGACCTTAGGGAATTCTTGCTTGGACCAAGAAAACCGCATCAAAAACGTTTCATATATGCCGGCATTTACGCTGCCTATAATGAAGCATGGAAAGTGCCACAGATGGAGGCCGCAGAACGAATACGTGAACTTGATCGTATTAATTTAGAGAAAACCCTCTCTGTGGTCGACAATGGGTTAACAACTTTGTCCTCCAGAATATATTCATTGGATGGCATTGTATCCTCTGCTATCGACTTACTAGAACAAGATTTGGTGATGTTACAGCAAGGCCAATCTCAATTACGTTCTATTGTGTTATTAAGCTGGACGCTGCAATCTTTGCATGCGGGCTAAGTGCCTTGGCGTTTCATCAACACGTCAGCTCTGTTTGCAGAATACAATCTAACTGATAAACAGATCGAACTGGCACAAAGAGAAGCAAAGTATACAGTGCTGAGCATTGAAAAACTGGAAAAGTTACCATTCACAGTGGCAGAAAAACCAGCTTATTCATGGCAAAATCACATTACCTGTGACTACTTTTCAGTTTCAGTATTGCCTCAGACAAATGCAAGCAGGCAAATATGAAAGGTTGGGTAAGGAATACATTAAGACATCTTGGGATTTACTGTATACATATAGATGTTGGAGTGGGGATCGTGAAGTGTTTTTGAGCGGTACACACTGTAAAAGTGCACTGAGCGGTTCACTTATATGTCAGGACATTTCTTTACACGGGGCTTGCAATGGTTCTGTGGAAAATTTGTCATGCCACCAGCAGGGTACACCAGCTGCTGTGATTAATCCAACGTTTGGACAACTTTCGAATGGGAGTTACCTCATGTTGAATGATCAGAGTTGCTGCGGCATGTTGCCAGGCATCCCATATCTAGTAACGGTCAACTCCAGGGTCACTTGCTGTATGCAAGTATTGTTTATACCAATAAATACAGTCAGGGAGTCGCCTTTGTGGCCTTCGCTGAACGTCTCTTTTATAAGATTTGATACTTTGAGCAGAATGAAAGCCATGCTTTTACAGCAAACAGTGCCTTTGACCTCGGCCAAAGAAACCTATGATCTACAAGTAGCAAGGACTTCGGCTGAGATACAGACTTTAATACGTACAAACTGCCCTATACATTTCGTAGAAATGATAGGACGTATCTTTAACATGTCTGATACAAGCGGAATTGTACATATATTTAAGAGCATCTGTTCCGGCCTGTTAACACCTTTCCAGGCAATACTCGGAATAATCCCGAACTTTGCACATTCGGTGTTTGGTGGCAAACCATTAATTCTAGCACTTGTTGCCGGAATTCTATTTCTCTTCCTGCTATTACGCTATGGCCAGCCTATTCGCAGACATCACTCCGAGCGAAATGGAGAAAGCTCTCCTTGAACGAAAGTGCCGTGAGAGAATAGTACAGCTTTTGGGCATGACTCGTCTACGGGAACTTAATACCACGTGGTTCCTGTCATTCAGACCAATCTGGCAAGATTGCATCTTACCTGTCCTACGATGCCTGCTTTGCGGTGAAGTATGCGTGTTAGACACCTGTCTAACATTTCCATCAGCAACGCCAACGGATGTCGATACTCTGCTGGTCCCGATAACGGCCCATGCTCTGTGTTGTCCCCAGAGGCTACCAATTCTGATGACAGCGTTCATTGAGATTTCACAGACGCTTCCGGCTGCTGCTGATGTACGAGAAAGATCTACAGGCACACAGGTAACAACGGACGCGACCATTGCTGCGGCATCCAATGCTGAAAGCGATGCTTCACATCTCTGTGCAATTAATCGACTACACGAGGTGTTCCAACTGACACCAACTTCAGTGGACGATATTTTGTCTACAGAAATAGATGATCTCATGTTTACACCAGACCCGTAAACTGACTCTGATTCAGCCGACAGTGTTCCAGAGATGCAGTAACAATTTGGCCTTCATAATTGAAAAACTTGGAACTCTTCCCAAATTGAACTTTTTCCCATTTTTCGAACTAAAATGGCAATTCAATCTGCTTGAAGTAGAACTAGCCTTATAGTACAGACTTCGCGGTACTTCCACAGACACTCATCTTGTGTGTCTAAAAAAGTTTATTAATTTCCATGACATGAAATTACTTTAATTTTGAACAAACTTATCGATCATTTTTTGTCACATGGATATATTAGTGCTTATTTCATTCAAATTGCATTTTATTTTAAAATATATGCCTGAAATGAAAAGCAATGCTTAAAATGTACAGTACCTTTTGCATTCTAATAGGTTTTTTAAATGCCTTTTAAATGGTTTTAAGAAATATTTTAGCAATATGCGGTACTCCATTTAATGTTTAGCATTTTTAAATGTTTAGCATTTTAGTACTATCGTACACACGAAAGTGGAGTGGGTGTTGTATTCCTCTTAGGGTGTCCGTATATAAGTTTTCCTGTATCATGTCCTTATATAGGCACAATTCGCCCTGCCCTTATATAGGCATAAAATCCCAGTCCTTATTTAGGCATTAAACCGTGCACTCCAAATACAGGCATGGTCTCCGACATCCGTCCACCCTAACGTCACAACGAGTTCTTGAAGAACAGACCCTTAGGCTTCGGGAGTTTCCCTAGCACAGGACTATTGATTTCTTCAAGGACTCATCTATTATGCATGAACCGTTATACCTTAGGGGTTCATTCATGACGTCTTCCGCTGTACGATCCACGTCAATGCTAACATTCTGAGGTACCTCTCAGGTATAAATATACCTTCCCTAGCCCTTGTAAACTAGAGGAGACCTCGACTTCAGAGGAGCCCGTTTCCCGGCCTGATGCACTGAGAAGACGCTGTCATCCCTGCACGCAGAGAGTCCAGCTTCCAGTGATCTGACTTCCCTTGCGGGGTGTTGGAGTTCGAGTCTGGCAAGAGATTCCTACCTCTCTCATTCTTAAGGTAAGAACCTAGAGGGACTCTTGGCATACTAGGCATACTAGGCGTAACACACTCTTAGTATACCATAGTAAGGAATACTTCACCTACTTCATACCGCTCCCTACACCTAGGTTAGGTTAGGTACATTGGGGTAGAACTAGCTTAGAAATGCATCGTATGAGTACTCACATTTTTAGTCTGTGTTATTTATGTAAATGAATATCTGCTAAATATCATGCTAGCGCAGTATTATTTATTTCTACTGCTTACGCTGTACATTATTTATCTTGCATACTGTCTTGTGATCGTAATAGCACATTTTACTTACACAAGAAATAAGACTGTTCAATAAATCTTTTATTGAAATGCCCGTCTGTTCTTTCTGTGTAACTTTGAGGAAAACTAAGTATGCACGAGTGAGCTGAGTGAAATAGTTATCTATTGTTTCCACGACTCTGGGACACGTTCTGATTCTAAAGGGAAACAAAGTGGTCATGTTTTGCGGCTGCCAGAAACTACTCTCTTTTTGTTTGTCAAGGAGTTTCTAGTGGCCTCTGAGCTAGCTGGCACAAGTAATTAAGTTTAATATACTCGATAGGGACATACTGACCTTAGTCCTATGTCAAACCTATAGGGGATATTATTCCAATGCGCAGAGCCTATTAGGGAAATAGGAGCTACACTTCACCCCCACCCACAAGGCTTCATTAGCAATCTTTTCCTGGTTGACAAGGCAATGGGGGGCAGAGACCGGTTATCAATTTATGCAAATTTAACAAGTGGCTGATTTATCGGCACTTCAAAATTGTGGGGATCCATCTCCTTTGTGATGTCTTACGCCCCGAGGAATTGATTTTCCACCTGGACCTGAAGGATGCTAACTATCCCGGTATTTCCACCACACAAGTGCTTCCTCCAGTTCTTCAGGCGCCAGCGGGTGTTTCAGTTCACAACTCTGCCCTTCAGTCTCTTTTCTGTGGTGTTTCACGAAGGTCCTAAAACCGGTCGTGGATCACATCAGGGCGCAGGGAACATGTCTCATTATTTATTTGGAAGATATGCTTCTCCTGGCGCAAGATCTCCACCAGTTGTCGTGCCAACTGCAAATGGCAGTCACCCTGTTCGAAAACCTCAGCTTCACCATAAACATGAAAAAATCCCTGCTGACTCCAGTGCAAAGAACAGTTTTCTGGGTTTTGTCATAGATTCCACAGAGGCTACGCTAAGCCTCCCCTCGAGGAAGGGGCCCAAGATCAGACACGAGTTGCGGCAGACACTAACCAGACAGAGAGTGTCTTTGCGGCAGATTGCTCGCCTGGTGGGTCTCCTTTCCTCATTCATCCAGGCCATCTTTCTGGTGCCCTTGCGCTACCGTGCACTTCAGCGATTATAGGTGACACACTTGCAGAAGGGATTCACTTATTCCCAGTCAGCGGTCCTCTTGGAGGATGTGCAAAGAGATCCTCTGGTGGCTTTCGCATATGGAAGAATGGAGCACCAGAGGAATATTCGACATGACTCCAAATCTCATTATAGAGTCTGACGCCAGCAGTTGAGGCTGGGGCACGCGGTGTGTAGAGTTTTCAACTGGAGGGTTGTGGTCTCCTCAAGAACAGAGGTTGCGCATCAACTGTTTGGAGCTTCTGGCAGGGTCCTTTGTTGTCCGCTGTTGGACGTGAGTCAAGAAAAAATCCTACATCCTGTTAAAGTTGGACAACATCTCAGCCTTCCGGTACATAAACCACCTGGGGGTACTCAGTCCAAGGTCCTCTTGGATTTCGCAACCAATGTTTGGCAGAATACCTCCCAGGGCAGGACAAATGGGGGAATGGCAAGCCCATCATTTGTGGAACTCCAGTCTTTGGAAGCTTCACCCGGAGGTCTTTGCCCATCTCCAGGACCAATAGGGTCTGTTTTCTGTTCATCTGTTCGCCTCTAGGTTGGATCCTCAGCTGCCCAAGTACTTCAGTTGGAGGCCGGACCCTCTGGCGGCCACCACAAATGCCTTTCTGCAAGGCTGGGTGCTGGAGAGGGACTATGCATTTCCCCTGTTCGCAATGATTACCAGGACCTCGGCCGAGATCAGACACCAGCGGGCGGATATAGTGTTGATCACACCGATTTGGAAATCTCAAGTCTGGTTTTTGGTACTTCTAGAACTTTCTTGGGATTTTCCAACCCCTCTCCCCCTATTCCCGACTCTTCTCCTCAATCCGGATCGAACTCCACATCCAATGGTGTTGGAAGGGTCACTTTGCCTCATGGCATGGAAGACTACAGGGGATGATGGTCGCTCCTGGTACTTTTGGAGCAGACTGAGGACCACCTGTCAAAGGCATGATCAGACTGCACTATCAAACGATACCAATCAACTTGGAAGAGATGGTGTCATTGGTATGTTCGACAGGGTTGCTATCCCGTGGGCCGAGGTAGTGCAAGTTTAGAAATTTATGGCCAACTTATCACAGAAAGGTATGGCATACAGATCGATTAACACCTTCCGTTCAGCTATCTCGGCTGGTCAACTACTGGTGGAAGGGTCCCCATTAGGGGAACACCCATTTGTGTGTAGACTCCTATGTTGTATTAGGCTATCCTTGCCTCCGGAGCCACATTGCTCAGCTCTCCAGAGCTGCATTGCTCAGCTCTTTGGGATGTCAACAAGGGTTTAAGCCTTTTTCTGTCATGACAACCTAATAGGTTCCTCTCTAGGAAAGAACTCTTGGTGCAGCTGGCGATGTTGCTCTACATGGAATCGTGCAGGAGGGTGTCAGAAAATTGAGCCCTAGATATTATGAGAAGGTTCTTCTCTTCCTCTGTAGTGTTCTTTCCACTGAGCAGGCATACAAAATGTTATATCAGAGTTATAGAAAACCCGGCGTTCACAGATTCACCTAAGCTGTGCATGGTCCGGTGCCTTAAGGCATACGAGGGGAGGTCAGGGAACTTCCGGCCCCCTGGTGAGAGACAGCTCCTAATCGGTCTCAAGAAGCCTCATAAAGTGGTATCCTCCCCGATCATAGCCTGTTTAGCCTGGTGGGTACGTTGGGTGATGCAAGAAGCGGGAGTGGATCTTAGCATCTTTGGTGCGCATGCCGCTCATGGTGTGATGGCCTCTAAAGCATTCAGTTTGGGTGCCCCTCTGGAAGATTTCATTAATACGGCTGACTGGTCTTCTGACTCAACCTTTAAAAGGTTCTACTTTAAACTAGTGTTGGATATGGCTCATTTGGTGGTAAGTAAGCTTTAAACTAGCATAATCCTCGCCTCCAGTCCTGACATATAATGAAAATGAAAAAATATCTAGCTATCGTAACTGAAAGCTTCAATTCTATTAAAGACTCTGAAGCAAGGATTTTACCACCCACAGAGTAATAATTCGGGAAACCCTCCCAATGACTAGTAAGTACATTTTTGAATTCTTTGGTTGTAATCTTGTGCAATGTCGATAACTCAACAGGTTTCTGTTATATCCTCTTAAGTGTCATTGTATGTAATCCAGTCTAGCTGTCTCCTAGCTGCTCAGCCAGAGTGAGAGTTGGAATCGGAATGTTGGTGTGACTGTGATGAATGGAATGCCTGGGTGCCTGTGTGGATGAGTGGTGACAGTTGGAGATGGGCTGAGCAGCAGGGAGGCTGCTCCTGGTGGGGCTGGAATAAGGGCTGACGACAAGAATATGGACTGATGTTCATATCTACTTGGAACCAATAAAGAAGTCTTCAAAACTACTACCTGGCTACCTGTGTCACCTGTGTGTATGGGCACAACATATTTTGGCAACGTCCGGACCTGTACTCAAGCGTCTTTAAGGATTTAATAGCTGTCTACATATGGTACAGATACAAAGAGAAACTACAAGAAACTACAGGAACCAAGAGAAACTACAAGAAACTAGAGCAACTACATGAAGCAAGTTTGGAGCTACTACAGGCTAGCCAGCCCCACCAGTGTCCTTGTCAACGGACGGCCCCACCCACCAGTGTCCTTACCAACGGACACCCCAGCCTGGAAATGCTCCATTGGACTTACAAGAAGAATTTGTGAGTTGGTGGTGTAAGGTACACTACTGCCCCATGTGGGTGATCCAGCCACATCGATTTGAGAGATCTACAAAGAGTGGATGACTGAAATCTACAGCTCAAGTTCACTAAAGGAATCTTTATGCTTTCTACTGAAGTGCACTTTCAGTGTCTTGGCCTGTGCTCTGGATCAGGATGTTTTGTGCACTGCGACGAGTGGCTGCACAGAGGGTTTATTGAACAGTGTTTTGCTTTGCTGGAGGCAGGATGTTTCCTGTCTTATTGCGAAGACGTCGTTGTCATGGCTGTGCAGTGTGTATGATGCCCCTGAGGATTTTTGGACGTGAGCCATGTGTGAGTGCACAGAAGTGATCCCGCACCATGTTCGTTGGGTTTGCACTGTGGATGTTTAGAAACCCGTTCACATTGCCTGCTATCTACTTTTGATGCTGTTAAGCCTTGGGAATAGATCTCTTATTCCCCCTGTGTTGTTGTCTTTTGGGGGTGAGACTATTTTATTTATTTATTTATTTTGTCTGCATCCCCTGGACTGTTGGCAGTTGGAACGCAGCGTTTTGATTTCAAATAGAGGCGCATGTCGCTCACAGCACGCACTCTTACCTGCGTCATGGAGTTCGTTCTTAGGATTATCTTTGACGTCGTCGTTTCCTCGATGCCTTGGGCTGCTTCTGAAAGCCTGCATGCATGAACGCGCCGTGAGCCATCCGGCTCAGCGTCACGTATGTGCGACCATCTTGGGGTTGGCTGCCTCATTCTACAGTAACGTTACTTTGGTTCCTGTTTGTTTTTGCCAACCACGAGTTTGACCAGTATATGGAGGTGTCCGGTTATGTCACTGTGCCCACGTTTGCTGCTGCTGCTATACGATTTGGTGTACAGTTTTCCTTGCACAACAAGCTTCTACGAATTGGTCTGCATCGGAGTGGCATCATCTATCCACTTGAAGCACTCGCGCACATTACGTCTTCTAGGTTAAGGGAACCCTTGTACATTGTATTCTTAAGGTTGTGAAGAGACTTGTAGACTCCACCTTGGGCTCGCGATGTTGTCTTCGTTTGAAACAAAGTGCCATTTCTGAATACTGTCACCCTCAAACTGTTATGTCCCGTATAGAGGCCCTAATGTAGACCCGTTTGTACATGCCCTAAAATGGACATATTCATATTTACCCTAATATGGTCATATTCGTACTTGCCCTATTATGGTCATAGCAGCATATGCCCAATTATGGTCATAACTGTACATGTCCTATTATAGTCATGATTCCTTATATAGGCATGATCTTTCACCTACATTGGTCCTCGCTAGTACACAACGTGCTCTGAGGGCTGAACGTTATCTATCCTGTGGTTTTTAAAACAGCAGGGTTTTTCCCAAACACAGGCCCACACTGTACTCATCAATTATGCATGGCTCTCTAGGAATACACCACCTGCATAATATGTATGCACAAAGTTCACCACTGACGTCTTCTTCATGTCTAACGACAGACCAATACAAACCATACTGAGGACCGAGACTCTTTAGGGTATAAATACACCACATCTTGCCCCAGTAAGACAGAGGGAACCGAGTCTTCCATGCTGACACACTGACCAGAGACGCTGAGGCTCCTGCATGCAGTCGCTCCAGCTGACAGAGGTCTGACACAGCCCTTGCGGGGTGTCCAACTCGAGACCAGGACGGGGTCCCACACTCTCTCTATTCAGGTATGGGGATTCGACTAAATCCTAGAAGGATTCTTGGCTCTTAGGCTTTTAGACCTACACACATATGCTAGGTACACTCAGGTACATCTAGTTAGGCATCGTAGGAGTACGCGCACTTTGCATAATGCTTTTTATACTCATGTATGTATTCATGATTATTGCAATATGGTAGAACTGTTCTATCCCTTGCTTTTATCGTACTGCTGATAATATATCTCTGCCATTGTCTGCTGGTTTCTGCAGCACATATATTTTACACTAGAATAACAACTGTTCAATAAATACTTATTGAAACGCACGACTGTTTATTCTGTGTAACTCTCTGAGACAAACCGAATAAGTAAGCACGAGTGACTGAGCGAAAAGTTATACATTGTTTCCATGATTCTGAGGAATTTGGGTTGTCGTGGTCTAAGCTTGCCAGAAACTAATCTCTCCCCGATAAGAGGAGATTCTAGTGGCACTGTGAGCTAGCTAATGCAAATCAGGCTAACATAGATGGTGGGGGTGCTCAGAGTTAGTCTGCCACCAAGCCCACAGTATATGTTATCCAAACGCGCAGGTCCTGCAGGGGTACTATAGGAACTACACGACATGGCGCCCAACATTGGTTTGGTACTTATTTAACAGTAGAATCTGAGTAGTTCAGTCGTGCTATTCTCAGAGAACCTACTCACAAAACCCCAGAGACGTCTGGAGTGGGTGGGCACAAAATCCGCCGCAGCTGAGTAGTACGAAAATACTATTTATTGGCTGTTGGTTATTCAAGCTTGAAAGGGCATTTGGTTCCTAAATTGTGCATAACACCTCATCTTAAGTTCCCTGAGAACACCTCTTCCTCCAAATATGACTGGTTCAGGGGATGAGAGAGCTGACCTGAAGGTATTAGAGGGAGAAGAAGATCCTGAGACTGCATTACAGATTGCACCAAAATTCAGAAGGACAGTCACCTTAAGACTATTAGAAAATGGTTTACCAGCCACAGGTGGCATGGTAGTTTTCATGATTGAGGCACACAAATCAAATAAAACAGAGGTATTCTATTCATGGGTTACATTCCCAGCAGCAAATGCCATAACAAAGACATTTCACTACTACATAGCAGGAAATGCACCAAGGGAATATGCCCCGTTTGAGGACATAGAAATTCCACTCACTTACCAGGAACATTTTTACTGGTTTAATGGCGCCCTACCCCACGTACGACAAAGAGTAAGATTAGGCCCGCTCGGAGGAGACGGGGCCACATGGCCAATATTAGCGGCTTACACACCGCATCCTGACATTAACACAATGCCACAGCCAGAACTACTCGTACAACACAGATATTTAATTAAAATCTACAGAAACCTGACACAATTCGTCATGAGGACTTTAACAATCCAACCTGCACCAGGTGCAGCAAATAGTACTCCAGCTCAGGGTACAGGAAATAAAATTACTCCTCAAACATTACACGCGGTAATGGGCAAAATGCCAGCAAAATGCGAACAAATACCATTCTGGATAGCTCAGAAAATAACTCAGCTTGAGGCGGTATACCCGAATACTACCACCTCTGATAAACACAGAATTCTAACAACCTGCTTGCCCATGGGGATCACACCACAAGTAGAGGACTGCACCTCTTGGGGGTCAGTCTTTGCTGCCATATATACCAGAACACATGGTATCCCGTCCTTAGCAGTAATACCTGACATATTGAGACAGATACAAAATGAGTACGGAGCAGAACCTGCCCTTAACTTAGGGATGAAGTTACTAAATAACTTTGACCAGGTATCAGCCATAATACTAGCTAATATTAAAGGGGACGCAGCTTCAGTGGCGATCCGCCAACGCCTAAGGGAGTTCAGTCCAGAGGATCATCAACACGAACTACCCAAAATAATTGAAACTGCATATGCAGAACTAGGCAGAGACAGTCTAGGTGGGAAAGCATTACAACCACAACTAGTGGGCAGTCCTGAAAAGGACACTACAAAGCAGACACCTACTTCTTCTAAAAAGAAGTGGGAAAATAAAAAACAACAAAAGTCTAAAGACAACATATCTCAATCCAGAGGTAGGTCTCCTCAACAGGAGCCCTCTGAAAGGAGGTATAACCTCAGGAATAGGGATAATATTAAAAACCTGACAGGTATCAGGATACTGATACTCGTTCCTCTCGTTCCTTTCAGGGTTCATCAAAAACTCCGAGAGGGAAGGACGGTCAGAACACAGACAAGAGGAGCGTACAAAGTCCAGAGACACGCAACGCGCTGCGGACTACGCACCTAAAAAAGAAGATAAACAAAAATCAAAACCTCAGTTTAAAAAGAAGAAGGTAGCAGGTCTCAAGATCAGACATGCCCAGAATTCTGTGGACACAGCTTCTGAATGGGGAGTGGGCTCTGACGATGCTAGACAGCGCGGCAGAAGTAACGATAGCTCACCAGAACCTGAAGGAATTTCTGGTGACAGCGGAGTTGAGTGAGTATATCACGGTGGAAACACCTGATACTCGGGTAAGTGTCCCACATAAGTTACATGAGATAACACTCTGGCTGGAGGGGGACAAGCCCAGGAAAATTAAAGGTCTCTTTTGGAAAAATCTGTCATCTGGGTATGACATTCTATTAGCAGAACAAGACTGGCCGCCTGCATTCGTTATGGAGTGCCCTAGGGGAGAAACTGTAATTTTTCCAGCTTTTTCTCACCTCGTTCCCATACATTTAAAACATGCATATGCGCAGGAGTGGGCGGTTGCCCTAGCTCCAGCACTGTACAAAAATCATGTTGGTTGGGATGAGGATTCAACCCACCACGTGATCCCGTTAAAAGTTTCCCCAAATGCTCAAAGGCAATACCCTATAAAGCAAGAAGCTAAAAAACAATTCAGGGAGATCCTAGATCAACTAGAATACCAGGGGGTGATAGAAAATTGCACTTCACCTATGAACAATCCTTTGTTTCCCGTAATGAAACCTGACAACACATATCGTTTAGTTTTAGATTACAGACATTTAAACACTTGCACAAAGACATTTGCAGTTCAAAATGCACACAGTGCCGCATTAATGAATAACATTGTGCGCAAAAATACAAAACAACACTTGATATCTCAAATTGATTTTTCTGCCAAAATATAGCGCCTGATTGCAGGTATCTGACCGCATTCAGTGTGTTAGGGTCCCAGCGAAAATTTTGTCGACTAGCCCAAGGGTATAAAAACAGCCCCGGGGTATTTTCAGCACGAGTAACAGAGTTACTCCAAAATTTGGATGAAGAAGCATTGTCCTATGTAGATGATATTTATCTGACGGACGATGACTTAAAGAGGCACCTGACCAGGGTGAGCACCATTATTATGTGATTCGCCTCTGAGGGCTATAAATTTAATTTCAAGAAATCAAAAATTGCCCACCTCAGTGTCCTATTTTTAGGATACGAGCTGTCAAGTGAAGGAAAAAGCTTAGCAGCTAACTTTTTTGAAAAGTGTGCGCTGCTCCAACCTCCAAAATCATTAAAGAATTTACAATCAATTCTGGGATTCCTAAATTTTGGTCGAACATACATTTTGGATTATGCAGAAAGAGTAAAACCTTTCTACGACTTAATCAAACCTGATTTTTCAGTCAGACAATGGACACAGGAACATACAAATATCCTATGTTCACTACATGAAGACATGATAGCTTCAAAACATTTCCAGACACGCGTAAACATACGCAACTTAGTGATCCGAGTAATAGCGGGTCAATGCGGGTACACTTAGTTAACTTTTAATGAAGGTGAAACAGTACCAATCGCATACAAATCGCACCTGTACACAAACGCAGAAATGCGTTTCACTTCAACAGAAAAAATTCTGACAGCAGTGCAGACCGCTGTAGAAAGAGAAAGAGCTCTGGCTCAGGGTAAACGCATAATTGTCGTGACCCCAGTACCAGCTTTAGAAGCTGTTACAAAAGCTAGCATTCCAAATGCGAAAGCCTTACATCCCAGATGGATACAATGGGCTAATTCTCTTACTGCAACGGATGTTGAATACAGATTTTATCCAAGTTTGAAAACACAGTCATTCCTGCAATACGAACAAGAATATCCTCTACCAAATGAAATTTTGCCCCTAGATCAGTATGAATACATTATTTACACTGACGGTTCTGCTCAACCAGCCATAGGGAGTAAGCAAGCTTACAGCGCGGCGTGTGCGATTGTTAAAGGTCGCATGCACGATGGAAAGTTCCATCCGAGTTGCACTAAAACGCAATCTCTAGGAGACTGCACCGCTCAGTTGGCAGAGTTAAAAGCACTTATACTGGCACTTATAAATACGGATCACGAATTCCCCACACTAATTGTGTGTGATTCCTTTTACTGTTTACAGTCGTACAATGAATATCTACATAATTGGGAACAAAACAGGTTCAAAGATTCAAAAGGAGGCACAATTAAGCATAAAATTCTATGGGAACAGGTAGTGGAGTTGAGAAACGAACTACCAAGGGCTCACGTGACACATACACTGAGTCATCAGCATGATGGCGTTCACGTTGAAGGGAATTCATTGGCTGATGAAGCCGCAAAGGGGGCTGTACGCACAGCCGCCGTAGCTGCAGTTACTCATTCAAAAACGAGAATAGACGGCGAGATTATGGTAGCTGTCAATGCTTCACGCAAAGGCAGCACAGCAGTACCTAAAAAATTTCCACTCAAGTACTCCTACAAGTTAGATGCACAAAACATTCCATATGCTCAGATTCCTGGAGTGGGGGATAGAGTAATACCAAATATGGATCGTAGGCAAGGCTTAATTCTAGCAGCACACGAGGGTTTGGGTTCTGCGCATACAGGCGTTACAGCGACTATTTCTTTACTGAAACAGAGCTACTGGTGGCCAGGGTTAACAAAGCAGACTAAAGACTATGGGGCCGATTCCGATCTCGGTCGGAAGCTCTCCGAACGGGATCCGGCCGGAAAAAGTACGAGCCGTATGCGTTTTTTCCGACCGACTCGTACAGCTGTCTGACCGAGCGAGTACGATGCGAATGTACATGTGTGTTCCGACCGAACCGTTTCCAGATCCGAACCGCTCTGACCGACTCGTACGGAAACGAATCGCTCCACGCAATGGAGACGTAATCCGACCGAGCGAGTACGATGGACGCGTCGGACAGCCGGATCGAGTCGGAGCGTCCGGCTCGAAAAAGCTCCCGGAGCCGGACTTGGGGGGTCCATGCCGGACCCCCCTTCACCCGTAGCCATACGAGTCGAACACAGGGGGGACCCAAGGGTCCCCCCTAAACATGCATGTACGGCGCGAGTTGCACTGACGCGTACACACTGTAGGGGGCGCACTTGTTTGCGACGTACCCATTCAGTCACTGGGAGCCCATGTACGCGTCGTACGACCGGCTCCCATTGACTTCAATGGGAGTCCGACCGAATCGAGTCCGGCAGCATGCGGCCGCATCGTACTCGCTCGGTCGGACTGCAGGAGTCCGGCTCGGTCGGAAATCTCTCCGGATCCGGCTCGGTCGGAGAGTTTTCCGACCCAGATCAGAATCGGCCCCTATGTCTTGAAATGCGACATCTGCCAGCAGATGAAAGGTTCCACCATTACATGCCCAGCGCAGACACCATTACTGAAATCAGACAAACCTCTCGCATGTGTGTATTTGGACCACTGCGGACCCCTACAATTTGATGGGTCCAAGAAATATGTCATGGTTTCAGTGGATTCCTGCTCTAGATTCCTATGGGTTTGGCCTCAGTGCTCGGCTGATGCTCAAACTGTTATAAAAGATTTGCGAGTCTTTATCGGCACATACGCAGTTGGCAAGTTACATTCTGACCGTGGTCCGGCGTTTAGCTCTCGGGCTTACAAAGAGGCCATGGAAGGAATGGGCATAGCATTGCAGTACTCCTCTCCGTACCATCCCGAGGGAAATTCTGTTGTGGAGAGGAAAAACCGATACTTAAAGCAATCTTTAACAGCTAGGGTATTAGGCAAGGGCGGTAGATGGGTCGATCACCTTTATGAGGTACAGCGAGCGATCAATAATCAGCCAAGAAACTCTCTAGGGGGTGTCACCCCTTACGAGGTCCTATTTGGGACGAGAATGTGGGTACCTGATCTTGATTCTGAAGGCACAGTGGCGGATGAAAAACCATTTGATATCCATGATCGTTTGGCTGTTTTACAGGATCTAAATAAATCCAGAACACAACAAAGTAACGTGCTCCAGAAACAGACCGCCACTGAGGAAGTCAAGGCAATAATGGCAAGACCTGTCTGGATCCCAATAATCGGAGATCTGCTCAGAGAAAAGATTGCAGACAAGAAAGAATTTGGGCCATCCTACAGAAAGCCTGTACTGGTCCTAGCAATCCAAGGCACAAGAACTGTACTTCTGCCGCCTCTTGCCGGAAAAAAGGAGAAAAGATTTGTCTCAATCGACTTAATCAAACCACACTATGTGGCCGATACTAAACAGTAGGCCTCGTGGACTCCACAGTAGCAGACGCCCTCCTCTCTCTACAATCCAAGAAGTTCAAACAGAAAGACTCATCACATTTGAAGAGCCACCTGTACGGAATGAAGGACTAAGCAACAATGCTATGGAACTCATTCCACTTCAACAAGAAATTCATCTTCAAAATGAAAATGAACTTAACAACCAAGTTGCAATCAGACCGACTACAGACATCTACGTCAACATTCCTCATCAAGAGCAAAATCCAATTTCAACAAATCCCGATGCAATTCCAACAATTGATTGAACTGTTTCTGGCTATTTCAAGAACTTTGATAAGTTTTCACTGGATCCAAGCGAGCCGGAAATGACGCCAGCCAAAAAATCACACAAACAGAAACTCACTGACTTTTTGAACTTTTTTAGAAAGACTTACCTGGTGTCACCTTGGATTGAACTATGGTATATCACTGGAATTTTATTTTTTCTGTTCTGGCTAGGTTTAATTATAACTTTTAGTATGCTTATTAATGGACAATACCTCCAGCAGAGCTCTACAGCCCAAAGAGTCAATTTGATTTTAAAACCACACCAGTCCTCACATCGTGAACCAAGAGACTTGTCTTCAGTGAACATTACAGCAGTTCCTATACTGGACGGTATAGTATGGGACAAGATTGATTATGATATATTCGGTCCGACTGAACTTTTAAAGCTTAAACATGTATTTAAAATTTCTTTAAGTGATATCGTTACTTCCAGTACATTTTCTGATGATTGGGACACTGAAACTGTAAATGCTATGATGTCTGATTTAGAAAAAACTGCTGCATTTCCGAACAATGAAATGTTAGAAGGTACTTCAGACTATGATACATTGTACTGTTACCAACATTATGGTCATCATTTCTTACACAAATCTATAACACCTAGAAATGTATTTGAACACCACCAGTGGGAACACTGCCCGACACCTCCAAAAGGTAGTTCGCAAACCTTTGCACATAAATTCACATACTTTTCAGGGTTTAATACATCAGACCCAAAGTCGTTTTATTACAAAGTGGCAAAAACATCAGCACATAAAATTATGTTGACTAACACCAAACAGATTTACTCTGCCTCCTTTATGGCCCAGTTGTCTACACAGGGTTTCGACCAATGGAAGGACACTATAGATTCAAAATCAATCTGGGGTTTTAAGGACTGGCAAGTCCAGGGAACAGAAGCGCTTTTTAGAGCATGCCTCATTCCACAGCAGATGATATTTCTAAATGAAACTGTGCAACAGACATCCTGTCTTGGACTAGCCAAGAACAAGGAACTGAACTCACCCGGGTTTCCTACACCATCACAGATGGGTGGGGTGCAGAATTCAACTACACAAGGGGTAGGATTAGATGACATTCTCCAGTACAACAGATCAGATCCTGATTGGACGAAATGGCTGATTTGGCCCATTGACACAAACACCTGTCAACAGAGATTTATGAATACAACCGAAGGGTTTAGTATCCATAGGCCAGATACTCGCTATGTACAAAGACAACACCCAGGGGTTGTGACATCCTATAGTGTTGGGAAGTTGTGCCTTGATTGGCTAGAGACCTCAACACTCACAGAAGTGAAACATCACTTGACCTTACTCACACCTGATGTAGACCTTAGGAATTTTTTACTAGGCCCAAGGAAGACACGTCAGAAACGTTTCATATATGCCGGCATTTATGCCTATTATAATGAAAACTGGAAAATATCCCAACAAGAGGCCGCAGAAAGAATACGGGAAATAGACCGTATTAACCTAGAGAAGGCATTAGCTGTAGTGGATAATGGGTTAACAACTTTGACCTCCAGGATTTACTCCTTAGGCAACATTGTGTCTTCGGCAATCGACATATTAGAACCAGATTTGGCCTTGTTACAACACGGGCAATCACAGTTACGTTCTATTATGATGCTAAGCTGGACGCCACAATCTTTGCTTGCAGGCTATGTGCCCTGGCGTTTTATAAACACCACGTCTCTGTTTTCAGAATACAATCTAACTGATAAACAGACGGAAATGGCACAAAAGGGAGCCAAATATACAATGCTGCGTAGAAACTGGAACGGTTACCATTCACTGTAGCCGAATTACCATCAACAGAATGGCTAATTCATGGCCAAATAACTCTGCCGGTCACTACGTTTCAGTTTCAATATTGCCTTGAGCAAAGGCAGGCAGGCAAATATGAAAAGATGGGTAAGGGTTACATTAAGGAATCTTGGGAGTTACCATATAGATACCGATGCCGGAATGGGGATCGAGAAGTGTATCTGAGTGGTACAAACTGCAAGAACGCTTTAAGCGGTTCTCTCATGTCTCAGGATGTTTCACTACACAGAGCATGTAACGGTTCAGTAGCAAACCTATTGTGTCACATGACTGGGACCCCAGCTGCAGTGATCACGCCAGTTTTCGCGCTGCTCTCGAATGGGAGTTACTTGATGCTAAATGATCATGGTTGCTGTGGGATGCTTCCGGGCGTCGCATATCTGGTCACTGTTAACTCCAGGGTTACTTGCTGTATGCAAGTATTGTTTCCGCCACTGAACACAGTCAGGGAGGCGCCGTTATGGCCTTCACTGAACGTTTCTTTCATACAATTTGATACTCTGAGCAGACTGCAAGCCATGCTTTTACAGCAACCCGTGCCCTTAACCTCCGCTCGAGAAACCTATGAACTTCAAGTTACAAGGACCTCGACTGAGATACAGGCGCTTATACGTACAAAATGCCCCTTTCATTTCGTAGAAATGGTGGGACATATCGTCAATATGTCCGATACGAGCGGTATTGTACACCTATTTAAGACCATAGGGTCAGGACTGTTAAGCACCTTTCAGACAGTCCTCGGAGTAATCCCAAATTTTATACACTCCGTATTGGGAAGCGTATTTGGAGGACTCCCGCTTATCCTGTTGCTGATTGCAGGGGTCCTATTTATAATACTACTGCTACGTAATGGACTGCCCAATTCCCAAGGGAATGGCGAACATGCTCCTGGAGTGGAAATACCATGAATGCATGGTACAACTTCTGGGCATTTCTTGCCTGCGAGAACTCAATGTGAGAAGTTGGCCTGGCATATGCTGTCCACTAATTATAGTGGGCACCTTGCACCAGTCCAAACAACCCCTTATTGGAGATAGGTTAAAGACAACCTTTATTGAAAGCTATCCTAGTGGTAGCTATGGAGAGCAGCCTTCAGGCTAAGTCTTGAAGGAATGTAAAGCAGCTTGTTTTACCAGTCTATAATCTCTTGAGTGACCAAATGAAAGAGCACCACACCAGGTATATATTCAAAATATATGTATTTATTGCTAAACACACCCCTCTAGTCTCTTTATGAGGCTAGAGTTCGAAGTACACAAGTTATAAGTTATTTAAACACAGTAATAGCACAAATACACGTTTGGGCCCTAGGGGCGTACCAACCCATATACCAATAAAGTGGTATAAGAACCACGACTGAACTAGACACTAGGCCTAGAGCCTCTAGAAGTGCTTGGACCACAAGGAACCACCCAAGGTAGTGACACAGGGGACCCACGGGGGACGCGTGCAGTGTAAATACACAACCGCAATACGCCGTTAACATCTATGGAGAAAGTCGCGATCAGGAAATTAAAGAAAAGGACACTTAAAGGAGGACTTGGAGCAAACCCTTTGAGAACTAGTACTTTGAAGAGTCTCTACCCACGGGAGCACCGGAGTACTCGTGTTACCTCACCCAGGAAAGCCGGGTGCATAGGTGCCTTTCGGGGTCGGGTTTCGTCGTCGATTTGAATGGCGATCTGCTGCAAAGTGCTGCTGGCGACCAAGTGGAAAGTGTCCGGTTGGATCCAAGAGTGGATCGGAGATCTGAAGAACCTGAAAGCAGAGGGGACAGAGTCTGGGTCACTAGCCAGTGACCAGGATGGGGATGAGCGGATGCCCACCGATGTCGAGTGCTTCAGGTGCGTTGACGGTTGTGTTGACTCTTCAGCCACGAGGTCCAGGAGGCATTGTCGGTGACCAGGAGCAGGATTCGGGCTGGTACACGATGTCTGTCGAGTGCTGAGGTGTCGGCGACCGGATTGGACCCAACAAGCCTTGGCAACGGCAAGTCTTGGTGAAGATGAAGATCGTCGATGGTGCAGACCAGCAAGATCTGGGGAACTCACCCAGCAAGGGTAAGTGAGGGCAGGCCTGGAGCAACCAGGATGCCCAAGAAGAAAAATATTGGCCTTCGTGAAGGGCTACTAGCCAACGGGCTAGCGACCGCAAAGGAGCCTCGAGACATCGCACGTGGATCTGGCTCACAGGACACTCGTGGAGTGGAAGCCAGTGATCTTCGGTGCAGTTGGTGCTGGAGGCTAGAGCTACTCGGAGCCCAAAGCATGACTTTGTGGAAGACCCAGAAGAGGATGCACTTGCAAATGTTCTCGGTGTCCAGGGGTCACGGTCTCACGGTCTCACGTTACCCACGATAGCTACGGGCCTCAGTTTTGCTGGGGACTCAGGGTAGCCTCGGGGAAGTCTGAGAATCCACCTCTGGTGATGCGAAGACTTCGGCGTCCGACAGGAGCTTCAGAAATGCAGACCGGACAGATGCATCTTTGGTGCCTGCCAAGCAGGGGAGTCACTCCTTGACCCCAAGGGAGATTCTTCTGTCCTCTAGTCTTGAGTAGAGCGTCGAAGGTCCAGGATTCAGTGTCAGAGTTTCGTCCAGGGATAATCTAAAGTCCTAAGGACTGGGTTCCTATACTTATACCAAGTTTAGGGGTTGGACTACTCTGTGGCCCCACCTATGGGTGGGTCAGGGCAGAGGGGTGGCGACACCCCTTTCCTTTGTCCAGTTCGCGCCAAAGCAGGGGCTGCAAGCCCCTGATCCGGTTTGAACTGGGGTATGTACAGGGACACCAAATGTGCCCCCAGTGCAGGACTTCAAAGCACCCAAAGTGCTCCCGCCCAGCCCCAATACACACTATCCTGTCTGGGAGGTGGTCACACCTCCCTGGGACAGGAAACCTATTGTCCAGGCCTCCCCTGCTGGAGTTTCATCCAGCAGCAGGAGGCCAGACTTGTGTCTGTGGCAGCAGCATCCATTTTGTGATGCCAGGGCTTTAGAAAGAAGTTACCGGCCAAGCCAGGGTTAACATGTCTTTCCCTCTAGAAGGGTGGAATGCTACCCCCGCTGCCAGAATTGGCGGGGGGGTAGTATTCCAAGATGTTTGACACCAAACACGACATGTTTAGGTGCAGCCATTCCAAAGTTAGCATTTAACACGAGGTTATAATGCGCTTAAGAGTATATGGTCAGGCTGCACTACAACCAGCATCAGAGAAGGGTCTCCGAACGCTGCAGAGGGGCCCTGCTCATGCAGGGGCACCCTCTCACATAGGAACCACGCACTCTGCCTTCAGGATTGATAAGGCCTGCCTTAGGAGTGACTTAAAGGTTTATATGTGTGTATGTATTTAGTGATATAGGTAACCTATTTCACAGTAAGGGGTGCATGCACCACCTTACCCAGGCTGCAGTAGCAGACCTGTGGTGTCAGTTTGGATGGCCTTCCAGGGGTGGCATAATACATGCTGCAGCCCCTGGTAGGCCTCTGAGGTACCTATGCCCTTGGTACATAGTATACCATATACTAGGGACTTATAAGGGCACTCCAGATTCCAATCAGTGATGTGCCTAAGGCACATGGAAACCTTTTTACAGAGAAAGCAGATAGACTGGGGCCCTGAATAGCAGGATCCCAGTCCAACTAAGTCATAAACCAGCAAAACACCATAAAAAAAAGTGGGGGCAACCATATAGTCAGATTCCACCTTCCTACACTCAATGCCTCTGGGTTTCTATCCTTTTGACCATCCTGGATAGACTGCATCTTACCTGTTATTCGATGCCTGTTTTGCGGAGAAGAATGCACGTTGGATCTTTGTCTAACGTTTCCATCAGATGCGCCTCCGGACACGGATGCAATGCTGGACCCCATCAAGGCCCATGCTCTGCGTTGTCCCCAGCGTCTTCCAATTCTGATGAACGCATTCGTGGAGAATCCACAGGTGCCGTTTGCTCCTGCTGGGTTAGGTGACTCCTCCTCAGGCACCCAGGTAACAACTGCCGCACAAGCTGCCGCAGCATCGACTGTTGGCAGTGCTACATACCATCTATGTGCGATTGACGTTCTCTGTGAGGCGTTGGATATGTCGTCTGCAGTAGCCAACATCGATAATGTTGTGCTTCCCGGCCAGGACACTTAATCTCGAATTGACTCATCGCGTCCTGGGAAAGAATTCGGCTCCTCCACTCGTTCTCATACTAAACGAGCAAATTTGGAACATTTCCTAAATTGACACTTCCGCTTAAGTAAAGCATGGCTTTCTTCCGCTTTGAGTGAAGCAACTTATATAGAGAAACAAAATAGACATTCTTTTAGTGCCAATTGGAACTAGCTGAATTATTAACATTTTAGGAAGAAATTTGTTTTTAACGATTTTTAAACCATGTTTTTACTTGCTTTTAAAATGTTTTTTAATTGTCCAGATTTTAAGTATGCTCATTGTTATCCAATTGGGAAGAGGAGTGGGTGTTATGTCCCATATAGAGGCCCTAATGTAGACCTGTTCATACATGCCCTAAAATGGACATATTCATATTTACCCTAATATGGTCATATTCGTACTTGCCCTATTATGCTCATAGCCGCATATGCCCAATTATGGTCATAACTGTACATGTCCTATTATAGTCATGATTCCTTATATAGGCATGATCTTTAACCTACATTGGTCCTCGCTAGTACACAACGTGCTCTGAGGGCTGAACGTTATCTATCCTGTGGTTTTGAATACAGAAGGGTTTTTCCCAAACACAGGCCCACACTGTACTCATCAATTATGCATGGCTCTCTAGGAATACACCACCTGCATAATATGTATGCACAAAGTTCACCCCTGACGTCTTCCTCATGTCTAACGACAGACCAATACAAACCATACTGAGGACCGAGACACTTTAGGGTATAAATACACCACATCTTGCCCCAGTAAGACAGAGGGAACCGAGACTTCCATGCTGACACACTGACCAGAGACGCTGAGGCTCCTGCATGCAGTTGCTCCAGCTGACAGCGGTCTGACACAGCCCTTGCGGGGTGTCCAGCTCGAGACCAGGACAGGGTCCCACACTCTCTCTATTCAGGTATGGGGGGGTCGACTAAATCCTAGAAGGATTCTTGGCTCTTAGGCTTTTAGACCTACACACATATGCTAGGTACACTCAGGTACATCTAGTTAGGCTTTGCATAATGCTTTTTATACTCATGTATGTATTCATGATTATTGTAATATGGTAGAACTGTTCTATCCCTTTGCTTTTATCGTACTGCTGATAATATATCTCTGCTATTGTCTGCTGGTTTCTGCAGCACATATATTTTACACTAGAATAACAACTTTTCAATAAATACTTATTGAAACGCCCGACTGTTTATTCTGTGTAACTCTCTGAGACAAACCGAATAAGTAAGCACGAGTGACTGAGCGAAAAGTAGTACATTGTTTCCACGATTCTGAGGAATTTGGGTTGTGATGGTCTAAGGTTGCCAGAAACTAATCTCTCCCCGATAAGAGGAGATTCTAGTGGCACTGTGAGCTAGCTAATGCAAATCAGGCTAACATACACGGTGGGGGTGCCCAGAGTTAGTCTGCCACCAAGCTCACAGTATATGTTATCCAAACGCGCATGTCCTGCAAGGGTACTATAGGAACTACACGACAAAACAGGACGTACTCTCTACAGATCCTTGCATCCGAGAGTGAAGAGTACACAACGTTCACTACTTATTTGTGAAACAGTCTGCCTCCACATTGTCTATGTAATCAATAAAACACCACTTAAGTCAGCTTCACGTAGAGATTCTCGAAGTGTTCGCAGCTGGTCACATCACAGTTGTAGTGCTTGTAAGGGTTACAACCTGTTAAGAATTCTTTTTGGGTAGTGCCATGTATATGTTTCTCACCTGCAACCTTTTGGAGATGTGTTGATTTGTTGTGCAGACTCATGTGTGGTTTGTGCTTTGTTTCGCTTTTGTCTGATTTGTTGTAGTTTAAGAGAACATACTATTGACTAAGAAAGGTGTTTACCTGTTCTATTGTTCATATTGTTTTGTTCTACTTCTGCATTTTCTTGCCCAGTAGTACTTGGGTGAGAGGTCACTCACCGGCGTGGGTTATAGTTATAAGATGTACTACATCTAGAGTTGTTTTCTTTGCAGGACTTATGAAAGAAAGTTTCGTGTTTGGAGATGCCACAGTTTACGCTTCCCTACAGATGGGTGGCCCATGTGTTTTAGTGGGTGGCAGTCACAGTTTCTCCCTTACTTGAGGGATGGGTTTGGGTACTAGTCCCATTTTTACATTTTACATTTAGTGACCTCTACATGGGGGTAGGTTTATGGGTTAGTTCCCATATACACGTGTTTATGATGGTAACCCTTACACAGGGTTGGGTTATGGGTTTTGGCCCCATTTTCATGTTGTGCTGTACAAGGGTACATCCCTACATAGGGTGTGTGTTTATGGGTGTTAGCCCCATTTTCACTTTGTGTGTATGTCGTCTTGAGCTGCACGTTTGGTCTGCTCATTGGGTCTGATGTGTTTGTAAGTCGCGTTACGCTGCACGTCTTGTCATGTTGTCTGTAAGTCGCCCTGCGCCTCACGTTTTGTGTCTTGTGTGTAAGTTGCCCTGCGCCTCACGTGTTGTTCTGTGTGAGTCGCCCGGCGCTTCACGTGTTGTTGTGTGTAAGTCGCCCTGCGCCTCACTGTGTGTACCCTCTGTGTTGTTCACATTGTGGTACACGTGTATTTTTCGTGTTGGTTTCACCCATGTTGCCTGTTTTTGGCCCTGGGTGTTTGTCCTGGATTGTGGTCCACCCTTCTCTACATTTTGAATTTGTTTTTTGGGAAGGATGGGAATATTGCTTGCTTTTGATTTAATCTTACTTGTCAATATTTTTCCTTCCTTCAGATTACGCAGTGTTCCTACTCTTGTGAAGTGGTATTTAGCTTTGCTTCCCTGAGTTAGAACTTTTTCTTCTTCTGTATATTTTCATGTTTATAGTTATTCCCATGTTTTCTCACACTTTCATTTTTCTTTTAAAAGGAAGGGGATAATGTTATATCCTCTTAAGTGTCATTGTATGTAATCCAGCCTAGCTGTCTCCTAGCTGCTCAGCCAGAGTGAGAGTTGGTATCGGAATGTTGGTGTGACTGTGATGAATGGAATGCCTGGGTGCCTGTGTGGATGAGTGGTGACAGTTGGAGATGGGCTGAGCAGCAGGGAGGCTGCTCCTGGTGGGGCTGGAATAAGGGCTGACAACAAGAATATGGACTGATGTACATATCTACTTGGAGCCAATAAAGAAGTCTTCAAAACTCTACCTGGCTACCTGTGTCAACCTGTGTGTATGGGCACAACAGTTTCAATTATGCATATTTTGTGTACTGTGTAGATTTGTTGTTAGGCAACAAAATGTTATTAGTTATATTTTCCTTGTGGATGTTCTAGTTGGTTGATATCCTCTCTCTCATTCTCGGGGGCAGAGAATGGAAAACAGGATTTGTAAGAAAAGAGCTAGTGCGTAACTCACGCAACGAAACAGTGGTTGGTGACAGAGGTGTAGGACTATGATGGCAGTGCTTACCTCTGATTGGGCACCTATTGAATTATGGGACTGTTTGCAAATCGATTGTTTTGACCATTTCCAGTGTTCTATGGGAAATGTGGTTCTGTTTAAGAAGAAAAAAGGGCTGCTGTTAAATAAAAGTAAAGTAAGTGAAGCATAATCCTCGCCTCCGAGTCCTTAATAGAACTGAAAATTTCCATTATAAATGTTTCATTTTAAAAGTTTAAATCAAATTGCACCACTTAGAAGTCAATAGTTCCAACTGGGGCTATCTGGTCCTGCTTGACCGGGACAAATCTAAAAGTTAAATTCCGACTGCGATGGAGCGCAGGCCAGATACAGAAGTCCCTCACACACCCTTACAGTACCTTGGATGCGTCAGAAATCAAAGAAGGTGCATGGCACAGAAGAGGTACAGTGTCACGTATGCAGGTGATACGTCGGTTCCTGAAGACGGTGCAAGGTCGTTGATGCTTTGCCACTCCGGGACGATGCGTTGTGTAGAGGAGGTGATGCATCAGTTGCAGGTGCAAGGCCTAAGTTCCTGAATACAATGCGGCGTTGAGGATGCGTTGATGTCAACAGCATGATGCGTCCATTCTACGGCATCGAAGTCGAACCGCTAGGCCGCAGGCAATGATTCAGTTAAAAGCCACACAGAGTCAGAGTGCGTCGGAGTGGTGCGTCCCTGACTTAGGTGAGATGGTTCTTGAGACTCACGTAGTGGCGGGTCTTCATGGGCACTCCGGCAAAGTCAAGGCTGCATTGAAAGTCGAGGTTGTTGCCTCACGCACTCAGCGAGCGGTGTCCACTGCTTCGGTGCAGACAGTGGTAATGCATCGGTTTCGCAGGGTTGTGCCGGTTACGCCATGAAGCTTTGGAGTCGATGTGTTGGTTTCTTGGCTGCAGCACCAGAATCACCTCCAAGGGCCCAAGACAGTATTTGACAACACTTGGCAGGTTGTGACTCACAGCAGAGGAGCCCAGGTGCTGGTAGCAAGAAGCAGGTGAAGTCTTTGATGCCCCTGAGACTTCAGCAACAGGAGGCATGCTAAGTCAAGGCTTTGGAGAACCTTAGAAAGCAGGATGCAGAGTGCAAAGTCCAGTCCACTCCCTCCCGGGCAAGAAGCAGCATGACATCACATCAAATCAAGCAGCTAAGTGGCAGTTCCCTCCTTGCAGCACCACAGTTCTTCTTCCTGGCAGAATATCCTCAGTCCAGAAGTATTCCGAGTATATGGTGTCAAGGGTCCGGTACTTATACCCATTTTATCCTTGTAAGTGACATGATAAAAAACAAAATTTAAAGGTATTTTTATTGCTCATTCAAGTTAAGAACTCCAGGGTGGTTATTTTGGGGGTCTTGCAGCACCCCAGCCCTCCTGCACTACTATTTCCTTTCCCTGTGGAGTACCAAGGCTAGGTAGTCTTGAATCCCCCTCTTTAATTGACTACCAGACACTGTCCCTTCATCTCACTCTTTCAGCCCCTCTGCTTTTTCCCTTTGTAAAAGTTTTTCCCTCTTTCTCCGTATTGTTTGTTTTGCTCTCTCTTGCTCTTGGTAAATGTCTGATGCAGAAAGGTAAGTGCTGGTCCTCAAAAATAAGTGCTGGTGGCCCCCGCTGGCAACCACCGGTTCAAATTAAGCACCAACACCAGGCAATAATAACACTAAAAACAGATTAGTGCAGATTAGATCAACTATAACATGGATGGGTTGCTGTGTCTACTGACCTTTTTGTAATGATAAACTTATTTTACAGACACCTCTAGCCTCATGATGTTGAAACTGACAGTCTTAAGTTGTGCCGCTTTCATGAACTCAGCGAAGGCCATCAGGAGTCGCTTGAGTTCACAGCTAAAACATTTTTCTGAGTTTTTCCTGCGTGTCCTTCCGCCAAGTCTGTAGAATGCCTGCCTTAAAAAGGTTATTCGTTCATGACACAGTGCCGAGCAGAGGAATAGTAAATGTAGCAATTTGTTAGATTTGGTGTTGCACACTGTGCGTTTGTCAGGAGCCGATAATGTGTTTTCCAGCTCTGACCTGTCTCGCTAAAATTCAACAAGCCAAATTTTAATCGCAGGGAATCGAAAATGGTGATTTTTTCTTACAGCGTTAAGAGGGCGGTTTGGCTAACTGGCGCAGAGTAGGAAACAAGTACTAGACAGAACAATTTCCTGCTACTGAGGGAGCAAGTGCCCTGCATGCCAGATCTATTTTTCTCCTTTTTAAAAATCATTTTGAATTGATTTTAAGAAGGGCCCATTTTCCAAATAGTTCCGTTCCGCGTTTCTTCAGTGGAGTGTTTAAAGCCAGGGACCAACTATTACATGTGTCCCCATGTACATTTAGGTCTTGCCACAAAATAACATTAACAGAGCCGTGACTTAAGATTTTGTTCCTGTGCCAGCATCTTGTTATTCAGGTTTTTGAAGCTCATTGCTGGTTTAAAAGGCCAACCTCTTACCTAATCTGGGCCTGGGCTGAGGCTCGCCTCAAAAAGTTACATTTTGCTAGATCAAGTCCTGTAAATAGCTTTCCCAGGAAAACATTGTGACCATGACGTATGGCTAGGTGGAATTTTGTCCTTATTATTTCCAACATGAGTACCGGAGAAGGACCTGTAAGTTTGCTTGACAAACGTAGTAATATGGCAGAAAGCAAAACAGCTTTTGATTGTAGTGGCTGCCTTGCTTTTTTAGGGTTCATAGCTGAAATGTTATGTGAGGCGAAGTTTTAAGGTAGCTTGGATATCTGACTCACAGGTTTACAACACTATAACATATAGGGGACTTATTAAATACCTTTTATGCTTCTTGATGCACACTTATGAACCACCAACAACATATACATCATTTGTACAATATCATATGGCCGACTCGGCCCCCATAAGCAGGAGTACACACTCATTAAAACTTCAAAATGTTTAATCATTTGCTGCATTTTAACATTTTCAAAAGTTCATCGTTGTAAATGATCCATTTTAATATATGATTGCTTAGCAATCAATTCAAAAGTTCAAAGCAGTGTTTGACATCCAATATCAATGCATTTTGAGACAAGCCACTCCATCCTCAAGGGAATAAACAATAAGGCTGAACATTAGAATCAAATAGTTACTAAAGATATGAACCAGGTTTGCACCTCTCATGTTAATCAGATATGTTAAGCGTCCGCAATGAAAAGCAAAATAGCCAACATGGCTGCCACGCGTCCTCCCAAAGAAGCTGGTCCTGCAGTTACTTAATTGATCAAATTCGACAATAATGTATTGTGGCGGTGGAAGTATTGGCAGAGCGGAAACCTACATATACGCAGTTGTTACCTGCAGAATACATAAAAAGGTAATGTATGATTAGCATAAGATGTTCAAACCTGGATGAACTGAATGCTAAACGATCATATATTGGAAATTGATTTACAAAAATGAACTTTTTTTTTTAAACAACACAATGAATGATTAAACATTTCAAATCGTCCATGTGTCTACGCTTCTGCATATGTCTACTACATGATCTTGTATACATTTTTATTCCAGTAGTCCTTGTTGATGGTGGCAAGAATTTTAAATCTGATCCTAGATTCCTCAGAGCTAATTGGGGGCGGTGGGGGAGGGGGGTCAAGGATGGTTTAGTATGAGTGTATTTCTGAATTTTAAGCAGTGTGGCTGCTTGAAGTCTTTGCGAATTTTCTACGAATTTATAATTGTGCCAAATTGAAATAACCCAGTCATCCCATGACAAGAGAGGCAACTACTTTCGCTCGATAATTGGTTCGCATTAGTAAGATATCTCCGTTATAATGGAAAGTGGCATGGGGAAGCCATGAACTTCATTGTTTACTTGGGAAGAGTATTGAGGATCAGTATCAGATTATTCCATAGCTTTCTTGCTTTGTGACAAGTGGACAGTAAGTAGAGTGACCAGACCCTAGGGCTACTCAAAAGGAAGTTTAAATGAAAATTTAGCTCTAGTTAGGATCTTTGGTTTTGATCCATTCAGGCTGGTTCTTAAATCTGTTGATAAATTGGGTGTGGCTTTTGGTGTTATGAGTATTTATCTAGAAATGTCCCTGATTACACTCCAGGATGCATGCCAACAGGAGCATGTAAATGTTCATCGGTATAGGTGAAAGGTACGAACCATGTGGGACACTGTCTCCAATCATGTTGTAGAAATCGCTGATCCGAGGCGAGAAACAACCTTTAGAACGCATGCACGCTCACTGGATTCTGTTTTCGAGAAAAGGCTGTGCACATATTTGATCCCTGTCTTTGACCTTTCTCAAGAAGGTCTCAAGACCTGGCTCTTTAGCCTTGGTTAGATCTTCTTGGCTTTACACTCCTCATGCCTCCCACCGCTATAGCGCCGGGACACTTCTGCTTGAGGTAGCTGTCGCGCTCTATAAATACTGTTATTATTATTATTATTATTATTATTAAGTTTCACTGTATCATAAACTCTTGAGAACTCAAGCAGTAGTACAGCTTTTTATTTTGTTTCCCTTTATTCAGGGTGCAGGGGGAAGGTTTTGTTAGTGGTCATTAGCGCAGTTTCTATTGCCTGCAAATGTATGACTCCTGATTTGGGTAGTGGGGAAGATGGTTAGATTAAATATATTCTTGTCATTGGTTAATGATTACTTTCTCCTTGATTTTGCGGATAGATGGTAAATTGGAAATTGTCCAGTAGCTTTCAAGGTCTTCTGGGTTTGCTGTTGGATGTTCAGATCGGGGTAATGACTGCATGTTTAAGATGATCTGCATGAGATGCCCCAATATTAGGAAAGGAAATTTCGATACAGCAGAGGAAAAAAAACTATTTCTGAATACATATGTAAAGGAGCATCTAATATATCAAAATAACTATTTCCGAAATTAAACAATTTCCTCGACATCGGCACCGAAAATCTATCGTCTATAAAAGTGCTTGAGAAAAGGTGCTTAATAAATACATAGATAATGTGGTCAATTAATGCTATTACTCAGAGGATTCAAAACATCATAATTAATTATGCAAAACACAATGCATAACATAATCTAACTCTAGAAGCATATATTAAGTTTGAGGAAGCGAGTAAACCCTAGATTTCTAGAAAACTTTAATGGAACCAGTTTATTTTTCAAGAAATTACGTGGGCTATCATACCTTAATCATTTAATCAAGCCATTCCAATGGTTTTCCAGCGTTCCAATGGTTTTCCAGCATTATAATATCAACAAACAAGCAATTACCATCAAGCTATGTCTAAATAATAAATCAAGACATCCAGCTGCAAACTAAAAGGGTCTAGCTGTTCAGGTTTGGATAATGACCGCATGTTTAGTATTATCTGATTGAGATCACCCAAGATTGGGGAAGGATAGCTTCAAGTGGGCTTCAGAATCCAGTTGCTGGATTTGTTTTTTGGACAAGAGTCATCAGATGATTGATTTCCACCTGACTGATTCATAAGAGTGTGGCCTGATGTGATGGGTAGGTGGGAGGCTATAGGGGTTGTTTGTGGTTGTATGGATTTGAGCCCTGATTCTCTAAGTTTGTCTTAAAAACCTAAGGAGGTCCTTGCAATACCATTGAGAAGTGCTTGGAGTTGATCTGTCCACAACCCAGACATGTTGCAATGCTGGACTAATGGACCATGAGTAGATGTGAGGAGCCATCTCATCACAACAGATTTTATATGATTTCTGAAAGTGTGAGTGCTGCCATTGTCAAGTGGTAATAGTCTGTCAATGGTGATAAATGGCTACTGACTCAACGGCACCTTTGCCATCTAGAGATACACATGGCTGCCCAAAAAACGCTGACTTGTCTCTTGCTTCATGCACGCCATCCAATATGTAAGACTACTAAAGACGTGCTACATCAGACGATAAAATAACATAAAATACATGACTGTGTCACCAAGTTACTCCTAAAGCAGTCATCTACTCAAATCCATATATGGAAAGTTTGTGACTTGTTGTTTTCAAAGTTAGCAGTAAGTACTGACATGTACAATTTCTTTATATACATTTTGAATAATAAATATACACTGCATTTCCTCACAAATCTGCTCATTCTTTTTCATGGAGACACTGTGCCAGTCTCATTAAAATATACATACTATAGATTTCCACAGCATATGCATGTGGAAGAAAGATCAGAAGCTTGGTACAGGGATTTTCTTGGGGTGGGGAAAACGCTCGTCAAATTTCACAAGTAACTGAAATGTAATAATACATTTTCGGGTGGACAAGAAATGGGTGCTGAGCACCCAGGACTTAAAACTCCTCTGTGGGGCTTGACGTGGGACACCCACTAACATCCATCTCTCTCACCAGTTTCTATAAAGGCACTAAAAGCTGTTCAAACTAGCCCAAACTCCCTGTGCTATGTGGGGCCATGTGCGCCTTCCAAACTCTCATCCTCTGTTCTCTACCTACAATTTGAAAATTACATGTATGTTTGCATTTTAAGTGCATATTCTTCAGTTACTATCAATTTTTTCCATGGCTATAGCTAACGGAGAGACCTAGTGGGTATACACAGAGCCATATCAAGGGTGTTATGGGCCCCAATGCAAGCAAGGGAAAAGGCCCATTAATTGTTGGTTAGGTAGTAAAATAATATCTCACATAAAAAAGCTACCCAAGTGAATTTATAATATTTCACAGTTCCAGAACATTTTATCATGGCCTGATTACCATCCTATTACTAAACACACTAAGGGGAATATTCACAAGAACGTGTGATAACTACCGCAAGAGTAGCGTAACGCAACTTTCAATAACGCAGCCTATCATGTGAAAATAACCCCGTGTCAACGTGGAATTCACAACAAGGTGGTACCATGCGATAGTCACCAGATAACGCGTCAAAAGCCAGCGTGAAAATCAACACCACGCCTAAAAAATGCGAAACGCGAGAAATCATGCGATGAGGCCAATCGCGGTACAAAAAGTAGCGAAAAGCAGCCTCAGGCCTGCAAATCCCACCCGTCTGGCGGGAAATTGCACCATAAAAACCACAGACACAACACACCAGAAACAAGCCAAAGCACGTAGCAACATGGATGCACCCTGACCAAGCGCAGAGGTCAACGCAGACCCCACAACCCCCACAGACCACCAGCAAGGAACAACTGGGTCGGGGAAGGCCAAGGAGAAAATGGAGAGGAAGACGGGGTGCAGACCGCAGGAAAACAAGACCAAGGCCACGGAGGCGACAGAACACTACCAGCAACTGACCCACAAGCAAACCACCTGGAATGCAGTCGCAGTGCCCAGGAGGCCAATCCAGGAGGCCAAGAGGCGCCGGCAGGACCTGACAACCTAAACCAGGTACAAACCCGCTGCCAACAGGAAGGCAGCAACGGCGACAGGAGGTGGCAGTCCAGCGCCACAGGAGGAGCAGGAGGAAACTCAGGCCACAGTTATCAGTGTGGAGAGGGTGCAAGGAGTAGGGAGTACGGACACAGCCCGACAGGACCTGACACAACAACAGGTTGAGGATCCAACAGGGACTGGGGGGACGGAGGGTGATGGGCACAATGCCACACATGCACAACGAGGTGTAGCACACTGCACAATTACCCAGGGACATGTCCCCCATACCCGTGGCACACTGCAGCACACACACATAGCAATCACAGCACATACCATGACAAAGTGGCACAAAGTGATGCAGGACACGACCAACACACCTTCGACACCGACGCCCTACAACAGCCCATGGACATCCCACACAACCCACCACCAGGACCAGGGCAGACAAGCCACTCAGAGGAGAACCCAGCCCCTGCAACAGACCACACAGCATGAAGCACCCGCAATCACGGCTGGCTCACAACACTTCACCGACCCACACATGGTACCCCAATGCCACATGTCAGAACGCCAAAAGGAGGTGGCCCAACAGGTGCGGGCGTTGCCTAACCCATGGAAGACGAACTAGAACACATACGTGAGTGTCCAATACCCTTCAGGGACCACCTACACCCCACAAAGGAGACCCACACTGCCATAGAGACACATGCAGAAGCACATACCCAGTACAGAACAACGCCCAGGGGCACGCACATATCAGTCACACACCCACGTTGGCTCTGCGTACGACGGCACAGTCCACTTCCCTTACGAATTGAGTGGGTGATGACAAAGCTACATGTCCAGGTTCTAGCCCGCTGCCTGCGGTGACATGTCTGCATCCGCTGTACACAGCACAATGTAATGTCGTAGGGCCCAGGGCCCCCATGCACACAACAAGACCACAGGGACACATGCACATATCTTGTTGAACTGGCTATGGGCATGTGCGCCCGGCCCCTTTATTGGCAGGGCCATATGTACAGTGACGCCTGTGCTGGATGTGTGTGGGGTGAGTATAAGCCAGCCCGCACGGAGTGCTTGGTGCTGGCAACAACCTGAACAGTGGACACCAGTGTAATGGAAACAGAAAACACCAGCATAACAGAGTCAACTGCAGAGCAATATGGAGGGATCCTGACCTTAACTTTTTGGTACTGCCTCCTATGTACGCTGCTCTTGTACCTAGGTTTTTGTGTAACGTTTGATGAGATAGGAAAAAGTTGTTAAGTAAAATAGGACATCTCCAGAGTGTCATACACCATCAATAGTTGTGACACACCCTTGTGCGATCTGCAGTGATACTATTGTCTACAGACCATGGAGAACATGATGTTGTTGGGAGAAACGGGGCCTTGGGAATGTGTCACACAAGTAGTGTGTGCAAAATGTGCAAATGTGCAAGCAGGATTGTCTTGTGTTGCCAAACTCTGCATTATCATGACTTGTGGGAATAACAGGCAAAGTAGACACAATCATGTATGCAACCTAAACCGGCACAGTACAGTTACAGAGCATTGTCATTGATGTTGATGAATTGGATGATGAATAGGACACGTGTGAATTTACGTCTGATACCAACACACGTTTCTTTTCATGTCTCACAGCTGGCAGACCACTGATCACACAGGGGGACATCAATGCCTTCAGGGACCCACACGCCACTGGTGAGTTCACCCATTAAATATTGTCATTGTGAGATGTGATGAATGTCTGGCTAAAATCCTGTACGTAGTAGTATGCAGTATGGGTGTGTATCACATGTACCTTCCCTCCAGTGTGATGATGTTTCATGGAAGTGTGAAGTGTGAACTAATCAGTAAGTAAATATGGTGGAGCAGTGCATATGTCTTCCGGATGTAAGTTTGCACATCCCCAGTCAGTGATACACATGCAAGAAATATCAATGGCTTCTGTCACTACAGCACATGCATGTGGATTACAGAGCGTACAGACAGGAGAGGAGACATATGAGTGGTGTTGGTGATGAGTATGACCAGACATGGAATGCGTATACATCCTTGACTGAGATGACTGTGCAAGTGGGCCAGATTATGCACAAGGAGGTAGTGTTTTTCAGTCTGTGCGGGCCCAGACACAGGTCTGCACAGTACTATTGTAGGTATGCTGCATACCAGCTTTCCAGAAGTTGCAGTGCGTAGGTTTAAGCCAAGGATACCAATGGCACGCTCCCCAACCACCTAGCAAAGATGGCCCTATGTGTCTAATTGCCATGTTTTGGCACTGCAAGGGTGTTGTCAAGCTGTCTCCTTGGGGTCATTCCCCTGGTAGACTGAGGGGCAAATGTACAAGCACCTCTCGCCACCACTACGTCACCTATTTTGAAGTTGTGGTGGCGAGAGGGGCTGCGCCTCATGTACAATTCAGTGTCCAGCCACGTAACGTTGTTTTTCCATGTGTGCTGCCTTGTGCAACACACATCGAAAAAGACCAATTGCATAGTTTGATTCGGTGTAGGAAGATGTCCCTTCCTGTGCATGTACAAATAAAATGAAATATGTGATCTTGACGCTTCCATGTGTGCTGCTTGATGCAGCACAAATGAAAGTGACAGTAGGGCTTTTCCAGGATTGGGCATGTGCAGGAAGGGACACCTTCCGACACATAAACAATCCTCCACTGCACACAGACACTCTTGCACTCTTGTGCAAGGGTGCCTGTGTTGGCGCTGAGTTGATAAACTTCACGCCATCGCCAGGGGACACACAGGGCTGCACCACATTACTGTACATATGGTGCAGTCCTGTGTTAAAGAAGTGGAGGAGTGAGGCACTACACCCGGATGGCTAATGCCTCTCTCCTCAAATTCATTGTACATGTCCCCCTCAGTTAGGGTATGTGACAGCACCATCATTTGACACTGACAGTCTCATTGTGTTGTGACACTACATGTCACATGCCATGCACTGTTATGTCAGTGTCACCATCACGTCGTAACTGATCCTTAAATCAACATTGCATTATCCATGTCACTTTCGAACTTAACAATCTTTTGTTAGAGTGTAGGCTCCCATGTTTCACTGACCTTGTGTTTCAGAGTTAAATGGAGAACATTGACATAGTCATCAGGACTCACATTTTGTCACTGCTCATATTTTACAGACAACATGTCACCAGAGGAGGCCCATGCGTTTCAAGTCAGGAAAGACCGATATCTGCATATACGCAGGGTGGCCAAGGGCTATCGCAACATGGAGAGGAGGCACCAAGCTGACCGGGCAGCTGGGAGGTGGAAGTCTGTGCCTGAAGTAGTACTCCACCAGATGCAGAGGGACACACAGGCCATACCGGGCCCTTCTGGCGACAGGGCGTGGGTCCCAACACGGACAGAGATCAGCACATCACCCGAGACACCACACAGGCAAGCTGCTGCGTCTGGATCAGGCACTCATTCTGGTGCCCCCTCACAGCCACACGTACAAGGAGCCATCTGCAGCACCAACACAAGTAGTTGGATTTACCATGAGGAACCGTCACTGCATGATGGACATGGACGTTAGACAGGCATAAGTTGAACGCGAAATGGCGGAGCACACCACCCACCTGCAGGACATTAAGGCTGCCCTGGGTCTACCATTTTGACTCTGAACAATAGTGACCCATCCCCCTGTTCTCTGTTCCCCCAATGTTTTTTAATGTCAATAGTTAGTGCTAGGTAAGTTTCTTAAGTGTTAGGTAGTGTAGTTGTAGTGTAGGAATAGGTAGTGTAAGATTTTAACATAGTTTTATATTTTTATTTTCTTGTTGTATATGGGGATAAGTTTCCTTTTCCTTTGGGTGGGGGGTTGATGTATTTGTTGTTATAAAAAAGAAAAATACCATAAAAATATATATTTGTGTAGGATAACTGTGTAGTTGGTTTCTGTTTAGCTAAGATGTATTTGTCCTGTCTTCTGATGTGCTTTAAGGGTGGGAGGGGGGTTGATGTCTTAGATATGTTGTTGCGTGTTTAGGATTATTTACGGTAGATAGTTTAGATTAGCATTCACTTAGTTCCAGTGCGTTAAGATTAGGTTAGTTGTAGTAGTGCTTAGTGTTAGTTTAGGGTAGTTAATTTTGGTAATTGATAATAAATGTTTACTGGTTTTGAATTCTGGTTGTACTATGTCAGAAGTGAGTTGGTGGAGTGGTGCTTTTACCTTGTATACAACTTATTCAATCACAGAACAATCATTTGAATGTGTACGTGTGGTCATGACATGTTACTTAGTTGGATGGATAGTGTCAGGATCCATGTGATTTGAGCACAGGAAACTTGCATGGATTACAGGGTGGCAAGTAGGAGTTATGCCCTAGGCTAGGGACACACTTTTGTGAAGTTTAACATCTTATGTGTGACTCACAGAGTTGACCTGCACATTGTTGCCCATTTACAACACAATGTAGGAACATGGCCTTGAGCAGACATTGACACTGCAACTCTTATCCATCATGAAGATGGAGGTATGCGCCGTGTTCCCCAGATTACGGCCCCAACTTGCATTTCACATGAGCCTGGCGCAGAGTCCATTTACCATGCACAGACATAGGCATACTTGCTGCGTAGTGCAAGTGTGTCAGCATTATGGAAATTGGATGTTCCTGTGCAAGGAAGCTCACCTTCCTGCCCATGCAGAATGTTGTTATTTTGTGGATCAAATGTGCACGGCACAAGGCAGAACACCGTTCTGCAGCAAACAGGAGGGGAAATGTAGCATTGCTCCCTGTAGTGCCAGTGTCATACCCACTTTTCCTAGCTGTTACTTTTGGCATTGCCTCATAGTGATGCCACCCTTGAAATGGTGGTACAGCATCTGACTATATGCTAATTGCAGGGCACTACACATCCCTGGACACATTGCCCTCTCCTTTCACAGTGAGTACAGCATGAGAGGGTTCCTTATTTCCAAGGCATTGTTAAGCCTGGGGAAGTGGCTGACTGAGGACTTGCACTTTAGGATAAGTCCCTATTGCCAACACAACTTCACTGAAACAGACATTGTGGTTCCAATAGCGGGTGGTAGATATGTGCCATTATGAATCTTCATCTATGTGAATATGGTGCGCTCTATCTTGGAATGTGACATGTAATGACCCCCATCACAACAAGCTTTGTCCACCCCGTTGAGTGTGAGTAGATCTGCCAATCAATCAATCAATCAATCACAGAATTCGTTAAGCGCACTACTTACCCGCGAGGGTCTCAAGGCGCTAGGGAAAAAAAGGGGGGGGGGTGCTGCTACTGGTCGAACAACCAGGTCTTGAGTAGCCTCAAGTGAGACTTGTTAGCAATGCTAAACGGAGACACTACTTGTGGCATGCGACTGACTTGGACACGTTTCCGCACATGCCTATTCCCATCATGTACGTAGGGCAATGTTGGAATCTTGAAAGAATGTTGTATTTGAGCAATGAGGGCACTGCTAGTTCACACATACCCAGTCATCTCACTGCCTATCTGGGACACAGTTAAACAAGAACATTTATCATATGTCCCTCGGTGTACGTTTTTATGGATTCACAGGCCCAATATCTTTTAAGACTTCTATACTTGAATGGTCATAGGCAACACACATCTGTGTGACTTAAATATTTGTATTTGCATGTGCATTGACTTTGGTGAAGACTGGCCCAGTACTTGGTCAAACAACCCCCACACTCCATAGATGCCATAGATGCCCAGTGGAGGGCCTGACAGAGTCCTTTGGGGGTAACATGTCCAGAGGAAGAGGCAGAGTTCAGTCAGCAGGCTGATTGCAGTGTCATTGGGAACAACACAAATTATGGCAGTCCATATCGAAGTCCAAGGTGAGTGTCTCAGAGTGAGTCTGGGGACAGTGGAAGCTGATGTTCCGGGGCATGATGCTAAGCACAGATCCAAGGAGAAACAGTCCATTTGGCATAGATGAATTCTACCGCTTTCTTCTTTGCAATAATGCAGATTCATCCACATCTTCATCCTCTGATGTGTCATGTGCCTCCCGTGTGCGTGGTGGTAGATTGGCTGCGGCACTGTGAGGCACTGACACATCAGGGGGCTTGAGATGTGGATGTTGAAGCAGCAGCAGCATTCATCTGTGCCAAACCTTGAGGCAGCACTGCTGTGATGAGCATCTGCAGGGCATGGAAGATTCCAGCAATGTCTCTGTGGTGTGCAGCCGTGGCAGCCATTTGTGAGGCTTGCATCCGCTCCATGTTCTCCGTGATCATTCGCATGTGATGCAACTCCTTGCTAACATTGCTGGAGCCACTGTGACTGGACAGTTGTTCTTGTCTCTGAGTCAATACTCCAGCGATGTCAGCCATGGAATGCTGGAGAGCATGGAGCGGACTGTGGGTGTCTGTGATGGTCTGTAGGTGGTCCCGAAAGGGACTGAGACACCCACGTACCCCATCTAATTTGGCTGCCAGGCTGTCAAACCCACCCGCACCTGACCAGCCATCTCCTGCTGGACCTCTACCACACAACGTTGAAATGCCAGCAGTGGGTCCTCAAGGTCCTGGGAGACAGCTGTGGTGGTAGGTGCTTGCTGCTGGGTGGTTTGTGAAGGGGGTGGAGTTTCCACGATGCTGCTGGATGTCCCTGCTTCCAGAGATGGGCTGCCAATGGAGTTGAGCAGCTCTTGGAGAGTGTCCTGGTCGATGGTTGCGGTCTTCATCTTCATCATTGAAGAGTGGGACAGGCTGCTGTACAGGAGGTGATGTTTCTCCCTCTGCAATGTAAAGGGGAGCTGCAGCTGTATGTGTGTTTCAAGTATGATCATGCATTGGATAAGTTTACAAGCAGACTGCATGACAATGTCCATTCAGAATATTTTGGAGGAGATACCTATTACATGCCGGATAGTGATTCATTGTAATACATCACGATGTGACGTTATAGTTGTACATTATCATCTCATAGTTTACAAGTATGCCAAATGTGAGAGATCAATTTCTACACACATGCAGCACCTGTTGTGACCTCTGTTCAGTAGTGACAGTGATGCAGTTTGTACCACATTGTTGTCAATGTTGTTTAGCTCAGAATTATGTGCTGTGCACTTCATTGTGGGAGTCACCCCATCTCAGTGCACACTGAAACTTTTTCAAGATTGCTCTTTTTTGGAGGTGTGGATGGCATGGTGCCACACCTTGCTGTTGGCAATGCAACATGATTGTTGTTGTGCAATGATTAGGGCTATCCCACTGTTGTGATCTGGGTTGATGTGATGTGCCACATGATATGGGCAGGGAGGTATGCTTGATTTGCCAAGATACACACAGTGTAAATACTTGTTCATTTTGTTAAGTCAAAGGGAGTGATGACATCTTCATGGATGCATGTTGATCTGCAGGTATGGTACAGCTTTGGCTTTACTGCCCCTTATCCCTTTCACCCAATGACCCTTTCACTTATGTGCATTTCCAATGGTGAGATGTTGCAAGCTTGATGAAATATGGGTCTTGGTCATAGTTGGGACACCTGTGCATTATTGGCCAGCAGATGTCTGTCTTACATCAGGGGTTGTATGAACACGAGGAAGTGACAGAGTGTGACCTGCTCCTTTAAGGATGAACTCCACACTCAGCCAGTTCAAGGACCGTGGCTTGCACCATGTTAACATGTTTATGGTGCAGGCATGCATTTCATCATTTCACTGTCACTTGCCTTGTCAGTGGGGCTCACAGACAGGCAGCTTTGCTGGGTAGTGCACATGTGCATGGGTTTGGTGCGAGAATTTTTATGTGTGAGGAGGGACCCCTTCAGGCACATTGGCAATGATGGACTAATTGCTGTTTCTATGTGTGCTGCACAATGCAGTACACATGTACATCCAAATAGCTTTGGCTATTGTGATTTCTCTTGTGTGCATGTCCTTGGTCATGTTTTTCCTTGCATGCATTGCTTACTGCCCTTCTGTTGGCTTAACCGTTGTGAGTATGGTGCAGCGTGACTTTGTATTGCTGTTGCAGGCTGAACAGACAGTAACAACACTCATTACCCTCTATGTTGACACCACGTGTAGTGTTTAAGTGGGCCTAGATTTCAGGGCTGTGGATTTCCAGAGGCTTATTATTGGTGCTCAGGCCCTATCACCCCCACCCCCCAACATCACATCAGGTGCAATTGGCAGGGTGATGTGTGTTTAGGAATATGCCACGCAGATGGTCACATGGATGATACATGCTGTCCTATTTCAGATTATTGGATGCCGGGGTTTGTGTGCGGATGATAACAGACATGACTGCAGATTTCTTCACTGACACTGTTGACTTTCCCAAAATACGTGTTTGCATGCACATCAAGGTGTAATGGGCAACTCACACCAGGACTAATGTAGAATACTGTTTTCGGTATGGCACATGTGTACACTTGAGATTAGAGGAGTGTATTTTGAGCTGAGGGGTGATGGTGTCATTTAGCAATTTGACATTCTTTGGTGCTACATTGCTATTCTTGCTTGGTCTCATACTTGACTTGTCATACTTCTTTACAGGGACTTTTTACTTCTGTGAGTATGGTACACAGACAAGACATGTAGTAAAACATTATGGTGACACATTCCTGATATGCGTAGTCCATGCACTGTACTGTTGAAGGCATGTCCCCCCTGCTTACGGTGTGACATCACATTTTAACTCAACTGTGCTGAATGTGTGCATTGTGGGATATGCACCTTTTAGACGGAAGGCTGCATGATCACTATGTTGTGACAATGCATGTGTTTATGGTATGCAGACTCACTACATGCTTTCTCACTTGGTGTACACAGGGCTGCATCTCATGAAAGAGCAAAGGGGCACATTGCCTGGAGATGCAGCAGGGTGTCAAAATGGCCCCCTTGCCTCAACACCACGCATATACAATTTGTCTGCACAGGGCTGCATCTCTTTGATGACAAAATGAGGATGCACTGTGAACACGACTGATTATGTGCATAAGTGAGCATGCCACCACCAATGTCAGCACACATGCACCATTGTGTACATGTGTCTGAGTTGTGTGCAAGAATGTGTATGTGCAGTAAGGTCCCCCTTCATGCACATGTACAATCTTCAAATCAACGCAGACACCCAGGCATCCAGCTCCTCCTGTGGCGCTGGACTCCCACCTCCGGTCTGCAGTGCTGCCTTGCGATTGGCCGACAGTTTCTCCTTGGTCTTGCGCTTAGCATCATGCCAGCGCTTCTTGCAGTCGTTCACTGTCCTCCTCACCTCTCCGACAGCATTCACCTTAGCTGCGATGGACTGCCATATTGCATTTTTGGTCCCCAATGACACAGTGGAGCTGACGAAGAGCTGCTGTTGTTTCCCTGTCACCTCCGCAATCATGACCTGGTTTTCCTGCAGGCTGAACTTGGTTTTCCTCTTCCCCTTGCCCTTCTCCTGGGTCTCTGGCTGGTCCTCCTGGCTGTTTGGGGGGTTGTTGTCTCCTGTAGTACTGGGTCCAGCTTCCTCCATGGTTCTTCATATATATATATATATATTTTTACTGTTTTTGATACTTCGTGGGCGTTTTTTAGTCGCTTTTCCTGCCTAACATGAAAAAAGAGGCATCATGCTAATTAGCGTGCAGTTTCTGGCCGCTGACTGGCCTGCCGCCACTTTTTTCACGTTAGCGGCAAGATTTTTATCGCCGTAACGCTGTTGTTAATGTCGACAATTTCCGCCGAGATGAGAAACTATCGCCATGTAGCGATGGCTTGTACATACGTCGCTAACATGGCGATAGTTTTCGGCGGTATACGGCGATAAAAAAATTGCCGCTAACTAACGTTAGCGATAGTTATCGCCAGTCCTTGTACATATACCCCCCAGTCTCTACATTCACATCAGTGCCTGATGAGCGATGAGCCACATGGTGGAAATGCGAGGAAACTCGTATAATAGATTTCCCAGGACATTGGGCAGTCACCAAGGGTCCTTTGCTGTTTACAACATGAACTGACTCAGCATTAAAGGGAGCATCAGATTTTCGTTTTCTACACTGATGAACAAGCACTCAATATCCCCTAGTAAAGGTAACGTCTTTTGTATGTTGATGCTTGTCTGCATAGGCCTTCATTTTCATTTTACAATCCAAGTCTCTCATATGAGTTTTTTCCTCAATACTTGATCATTTGTTGGTCCATTGAGGTAACTTGGTTGTCATGACTCTCCCGAACATCAAGGTTGCAGGGCTTTCACCTGTGGTTGAGTGAGGAGTCGAACAGTAAGTTCAAAGAGTAGAATTCGATACAGTTTTAAGGTCGAGCTTTTCCAATATAGCACGCTGAAAAGTTTTCTTGAGAGTACTCATGAAACGCTCGACATGGCCATTAGTCTGTGGCCAAAGAGATGTGCTCCTTATATTTCCCATACTTTTTCCTTATATTTTTCCATACTTATATTTTTCCATACTCTTCTTCTCTACTTGCTTTTTTATTCTTCCTTTTTATTTTTCGTTTTGCATTAATCCTTTATTTTTTCCGAAGATACCTTGTCATATATTGATGCCCCAGCAGGGTTTTTACTTTGTCAACCACACTCGCTTTAAGACAGCACCCATCCACGGCGGCCGATGCACATAGCCTTTTTTCACTCACATGAACACCATTCAAAGATGGCAGCCATTACCGGCGGCCGATGCACGTAACCTTTTCTATTTTAACCACTCTATTGGAATACTCTGCTGGCGTTTCCCGAATGGAGATACATGCGTGACCGGAGATTCGTACGAGGTATTTAATTCACATCTTACACCTCGGAGACTTTCTGCACACTTACGCGCTGAGCTTTCATGTTCAATTCACTTTTGATGACACCAGTTAACAATGTTTTTGACTACGAGATTCGTACGAGGCATTGAAATGACATTGTGTATCCCGGAGACTTCCTGCCTATTAACGCGCAGAGCTTGCATGTTCTATTCACTTTTAAGTATATCATTTAACTTTACGTTACTCGTGCAGACGTTTGTGATCACGAGTCACCTTACATCCGTGGAAGTTTCACTTACTGCGTACAACTTATATTCTTTAGTTCACTTTTGACGACAATGTATTTCCACATAAACCATTTTCCGGAGGCATGTTGGTTACCATAGCGTCACCCGGTCATGTGTCAAAGTCACCTTTTGTGTCACTTAGCGGGCATCATAGTTTCACTTTCTTTTACCTACATGATGGCATGTTATTCTCAGCACGCGTTCTTATGATTCATTACTTACATTAAAACCGCCACGTTCGCACTTGTTGTATTCACCTGGCACTACAGTCACCTAGAAGTTTGCTAAATCACACGTGGATTATCACCATGATACTTCAGAATGAGTACCGGGGGTAGTGGAAAGTTCATACCCTGGACAGTCATTTCATTTTTGCCTTCTTTAACTTTTTTAGGAACAAACCCCCTGATGAAGGGCATTGACTTGCCCGAAATGCATTGGGGACGATTTATATCCTTGTTTGGACGCTTCACCATTGATGAACGCAATATTTCTACATGAATTATGTGATTAATTCATAGAATCGAGAGACAATCATATTGAACAATGATGAATAAAAAGTTAAATTGAAACACTACGGTTGATTTTTGATTAAAAGCGATCAAAGATATTCCATTTGGACACTGGCAGTGCACCTGAGGAACGCTTCCCAGTGGGATAGCGCAACAGTGTATCTCTTCTGATGCTTCACATTAAGATGACTGAGAAAGTCTCTGAATTCTCAACTATTGAAAGGTGGGCCTTTGTCAGATTTGACGATCGCAGGAACATTCCATGTCGCAAAGATGCTGTCCAATTTCTCGATGACTCTTTCTTGAGTGATGCATGAGAGATCTTCTATCAATGGAAAACGAGAGTATTCATCAACAGTCACCATCAGGTAATGTCCATTGGCAAGACGACCAAAGAAGTCAACGGCAATTCCTTCCCATGCATGCTTTGGCAACTCTGATATGTTTAAGGTGTGTTGAGTGGTTTTTGATGAAAGGCAGTAGCACAGATGACAGGCGTTCAATTTTCTTTCAACTCTCTCATCGAGATGGGGAAACCAGACTATCAGGCACATGCATCAACCATTTTAGCGAGTGCAAACAGTGCGCTTCGCAAAAATCGGCCGTTTGCGCCCTCAAAAATGGCATTTGCGATGCATCAAGGTTCAAGGCACTCGCAATTTGAGAATTCGCAATTAATTGCGAGTTCTCAAATTGCGATAGCATTTAAGGAATCGCATTTTGCGATTCCTTAAATGCAATGCAAGAACCACTTTGAAGTAGCGATTTCGCTACTAGGGGCGCAAATTACCATGAAGTTGAACTTGATGGTAATTTGAAAAACTTTGAAAAATGCACTAAAGTGCATTTTTCAAAGTTGTAGGTTACACACACATGTCCTTGGGACATGTGTGTGCGCATCATTTGTGCACAGATCAATTTCAGGGGTGCAACAGGGTGTCCTTTGACACCCTTGCACCTTGAATAGCATGTGCAATTTGCGAGTACCAATTGGTACTCGCAAATTGCGCATGTACTATTCCCATTCATTCCTATGGGCCTGTAGGCCCATAGAAATGAATGGGAAGCCATTCCTAATTTTTCGACTCGCAATTTGCGAGTCGCAAATAAGGAATGTGTAGGAATCGCTATTTTTATAGCGATTCCAACATGCATAGGCTTTTGCGAGTCCTTAATTGCGATTCCTTAATAATCGCAATTAAGGACTCGCAAAATCCGACCTTGATGCATGTGCCTGTATGTCTCTTAAAGCTCACTTTGTGGCAATGATTCCACAATGTCCTTTATGGGCCACTTCAATTATCTGTTGTCGCAGACTCTCCGAAATGAAAGTTCTCGAACCTCTCAGGATAACACCTTGTGTAACAGACAGTTCATCTTTGACATTTTTAAACTTCTGGTAGTCACTGTCACTGGTAAGAGGCTGAGTCTGCTGGTTTCACGAATGATTTGTAATGATGTCGTTTAGTTTTAACATGCCACTATCTGGACTCGTGGCAGTGACAATTTGTTCCAACAAAATGGCAACCAGTGTGCTTGATTTCACAATTAAATTTATGTAGGCTTCAGCTGTCTTGGAAGGGGTACCAAGGCACTGTAGAGGCACTTGTGAAAAGTAGTTGGCAAGGTTTTTATCTTTCCCTGGACGATGCACAATTGTGTAGTTATATACTTGCAATCGTAGTCCTCAACATTCAATGCGAGGAGGCATCTTGCCTTTGGATTGCCAAAGATGGTCAACAATGCTTGATGATCCGTCACAAGCAGAAAAGGCTTTCCATATAAGAATGTTCACAAGCCCACACCACTGCAAAACTTTCTTTCTCAGGTTGTGAATAAGCACGCTCAGTTTGGAACAAACGTCAACTTGAAAACGCCAGAATATGTCTTCAAGCATGTGGGTGTCCACTGTGCTGTGCACGGATTGCGCCTAACCTGACGGTGTTAGCGTCAACAGCAATCACTGGATGAAGCTTTGGATCAAAGTATTCCATTTCAGTAGAGTTCTCAATAGTTTGTTTGATCTTCTTGAAGCTATGTTCGCATTCATGTGACCAATGAAATGACACATTATTTTTCGTCAAGTCTCTCAACGGAGCACTTACGGTGGCAAAGTCTTGTATATAGCTAGAACAGTAGCTGGCCATGCCAAGTGATGGAGCGCGATACTGCTCTAAAATTGTAGGGGTGCATTATAATCATGGATAGTCCGCACCCGCATATATTCCTGTGTTGTATTAACATTTGGTCATTAGAAAACGTGTTGTAATAATAATTTGCATGTGAATTGATAGAAATTGTTGTGCCATGCAAGAGAGATGTAATGGCATTTATGTTTGGAAAAAGTAACCTTTAGTATATTGCAATTGCCTAATGAAAAACGCATGTCTAATGCAATGCATTTTGATTTAAACGTGCATCATGTTGGAGTCTGCACGTGGAGATGACTAATTGTGCTTAACGTGTAACAATTGTGGATGCTTGCAAAGGAAAGCACTGTTAACTTGTGTGTATAATTTGATGTCTGAAGGCCTAAATGAAATGTTCACTTCTGTGTAATTGAAGGCCTATTCGTTTATTCTTATGTTGGCCGATTTGTGTAGGCCTGAAAATGTAATTTCCCTGGTAAGCTCTCGCATTTGGAGGTAGTCAGCGAATATCATGTGCATGCAAGGTTGTTCTGTTCTCACGTTTCCGTTGCAGGTGGAAGAAGCTGCCTTTGTTAGTTAAAACTAACACCTTTTGTTTTAGGAATTAGGCATGGAGGAGAAGTGATACTTTGTAAACGGAATGTCAATAATTGGAAGCCGGTGTTCTTTCTCACTGAGGAGGCCTGGGAATCAAGGTCATCGAGCCGAACTTGGAGGGAGTGAGGAAGACGGTGGAAATTTACCTATGAGAAGTGCCCAGTGAGATGAGGTGATCTGTGGGCGTGTTTTACATCTGTGCATTTTGTATTAGGGACAGTGTTCCGAGGGATGAGAGAGGAGAACAGGGAGTTAGGAGAAGGGGTAAGAAGATCGATTAGAATGAGCTCTGTAGCTTTGGCTACTTGACTTATACAACGTGATTGTACTTCTTAGGAAGTCTTCACGAGCTGACACCTTTAATTGATCTTGCCTGGGGAATGCTAAGTAGGGATGTCACTTTAGGGATAGAGTAGGGATAGTCTAATGCTTTTTACTTTTCAGCCGCAGATGAAGTCCGACTTAGATGTTGGAGCAGTCCTTGCCTGTGTTCTGTTTTTGGAACTTTTCATTATCTATCAGATTAGGCTCACTCGTAGATATGGCTTTGTATTAGTTCCCATGTACTTTTACAACCTCGTCCTGAGGTGCTTGTACATTCAGTTGTTTCTGGCTTTGTAATAAACTCACTAAATTTAAATTCGGAGTCTGAAATCTTTGAGTCATAATCTTCGGAAAAATGTTGGATTGCCTCAAATGAGTTATTTCTCCCCTTTACGCTTCTCAGCAGGTAACAAAAGATCCATTGACCTAGGGTTCCTAGTTAAATTCTGGTAGCGGAACCCGGCCTTATCACAAGGAATGAACGTAACATGGAAACATCTTGTGGGAGACTGGCAGTTGACAATGATTGCACTTTAGCTAGATCAGGTGTCATGCCCCCACCAGAAAAGATATGGCCAAAGAAATTTAGCTTTGTCTTATGGAACTCGCATTTATCTGTGCTCAAAGTCAAACCGCCATCCACAAGTAAATGACACACTTGTGTGAGAGCTTCATCATGCTTCTTCTGTGTAGCTTCGAAAACCAATATGTCATCACTATAATTAAACGCATTCATAACAGGCTGTATGATACTTTGAATGACATCTTGAAACAGCTCTGCAGCTGATGACACACCAAAACACAGTCTTTTGTATGGGAACCGACCAATATGTGTAGAAAAGGTTGTAATGTACCTGCAACCCTCCTTGAGCTCAAACGGATGATATCCATTATTTAAATCAAGGTGAGAGAAGACCTTCTCACCATTCAATGGGGTTATCATGTTGGCGATGTGCCGACCTGGATGTTGTTCTCTTTCGATTGCCTTGTTCACTTGATGCATGTCAACACAGATACGTACAGCTCCTTCACTGTCCTTTTTGGGCACTTCCACTATGGGAGAAACCCAGGGAATTGGACCAGTGGAACGTTCAATGATGTCATCTTTGAGCAATGTTTCAAGACCTTTTTCAACAGCTTCCTGAAAATGAAATGCAGTTCTTCTGTGTCTTTGAGCAATTGACAAACATCCTCATTAATTTTTTTTGTACTTTCATAGTCTTGAGTTTTCCTAAACCATTAAACAATGAAAGGAACTGACTTACTATTTCGTGATGTTCATTCATGTTATAGTTCACAGATATCAGCACCATATCAGCAGCTGTGCTGAAACTGAGTAAACAGGCACTTGATGCTGGGCCTTGAAGTACTGAATGGGTGCTTGTAGTTTTGTTTTCTTGTGCTTCATCGTTGCTTCAAATGAACCTTGACTTTTTAGGGGCGTTGATGCAGCCCAGGTGTACACTTTAGTTTTCGATGATGTAAGTCATGGCATTGGAGATAGTTCATTGTATTTTTCTACCGGCGTTATGTTTATCGATGCACCACTGTGGATGTTAAAAGGTATTGAGCACCCATTTACCATTAGTGTATTCTTTCGGACAATGTTTGAATGACATTGGTGCTTTTTCATGGCGACTTTTCTTTGACCTGTATTTTTCTTCACAATCGGCCAGTCCAACATGCGCACATTTTTCTGAGGTAAACATCGACATTGCACAACCACCATCTTCACTTTCACTTGAGGTAGATACTTAAGAACTTTTTGACAATGATTTAGATGACAATCGACTTCATTTGGTGTCGATTTTCAATTGGTGTGGTCGCTTGGCCTTGTGGCCGTTTGTCGAGCATCGCATCTTAAGTGTTCGGGCAGCCATTTTGTCTTCGAGCTTTGACGCACTTTCTTTTACCTTCGCCTTGCAGACCATTACAAAATGGTACTCCTTCCCACAGTCTTAGCAAACCTGTCCAATGTGGGACATATACCTTTGAGTGGAAATGAAAATCCACATCTGAAGCACAACTTCTTCTGTGGCAACATCACTCTGTGTCTCTCTGCCTTGTGCTTTGGCTTACTTTTCACATTAATCACTCACTCACTCTGGGCACCTCTGGCCTCCATGATAGCAGCTTGTCGATCGACATGCTCCTCAGCTCTGGCAGCCATGAGAACTCGTTCCAGACTAAGAGTTTCCCTCAGCATTCGGCATCTAAATGAATCTGACAGGCATCTTTCAATAACTCCTAGGTGTACAGCTTCCTCAACATTAAATTCATTGAACTTACTTTGTTTGATGAGCGTATCCAGACTCGCAACAAATTCTTCAATGGTTTCGACATATGTCTGTCATTCTTAACTGCAAATGTACCTTATGTGATCTATATTTGGCATTGAATTGAACGTGAGATTCAAGGCTTCTTTGATTTGATGGTAAGTAATTTCATCAACTTGTGTCATTTTTTTAATGACTTCTTTTACACCTTCACCAACTGGATTCTTAAGGTATTTGATAATCTTCTTGTTATCTGTTTCTTCTTCTAGTGCATCAATGAAATCATCAAATGTCACTATCCAAGCAGTCCACCGGTTGGTAATATTCAGCTTTTTGGCAGTATCGAATGGTGGTGGCGGTTTCAGGAAGGCAACGGCATTATAGCCATTGGTAGAACTTACTGGTGTAGAAAGTAGTGTTCTTTCCGACACTGCTTGGTGATCTTGTTTATGAAAACCATCCCTGATCCCTTGCCACGTGCTGGCCTCAAGGTAATCTTTTATGAAAAGTGGCCTCTTTCTTGGTTTTCATTGGGAAAATTGGGATTGATTGATTGATTGATTGATTGATTGATTGAAACAACCCTTCACTCTTCCGCTCTTGGCTTTCTGATCTTCGGAGCCCCATTTGGCAGCTGTGCTGGTGTGCCACTTCAGGTATGGATGGCTCCGTGAACACAACCCCGGGCACTTCTTCTTGGGCCACTTCCCCCACCTCTGTGGTATGATGACTCTCTTTACTTATTTTTGGTAAGCAGACAACCGTTACTTGCATCAGAATCGCTTTGCTTTTAGCCGTCTCTTTGTACTGACTGACACCTGATTGATCTCTGCCTCGCAGCGCTTCTGATCGCAGCGTTAGCTTGCAATTGGCTGTTGCTATTTGCTGCTCTTCCAAAACCTGGTTGTATCCGCCTTTAGCGTTATCACTGCGTATGATGCATAGCTTTAGGTTGCGTAGTAGCACAGTACCTCTCTTTACGGCCTTCCCAGCAGGTTCTTGGCCAACGATATGTAGACTTCTCAGTAAGACGTTCATTATCTTCAAATGCTTTACACAGGCTGGAGTTGCGCTTTGACTCCACATGCATCAAGTGTCGATTCTGCACGTCGTCACTGCGTGCACAAGCAGTTGCTGGACCACAGCAAACTCTCTGGGAGAGCACTGTCAACCTTCGGGTTACTTATCCCCTCTCTCGTCACAATTGTACTGGCTTCCCCAGCCTGGGTACCTGCTAATGACTACGCCAAACACAAAGCTTAGTATAACACGTCTTTATTCATCTGCGTGTGGCAGCAAACTCCATATTCTAAACCTGCATTCACTTCACTGCTCTAACTCTTATGTCACAGTTCTACGGTGTCCCTCAGGGGCCAAAAGGGTCCCGCCATTGCTAACTCACACGACACAACAAGTTTGATTGGCCTACAAATAATGGCGGCCATTTGGCGGTGTTCCTTCTGCATCGTATGGTGCTGTGGTGTTCATTGATTCTATCCTTTATCTTCCTGGTGGTCATTCTGGTGTAGTATAAATTAAATGGGCAAGTGATACATTTTTGCTGTTGCAGTTAGTTTAATGATTTTAATTTTCAGGGTCTCCCAGTTTTTAGATCCACTTTCTTAGTCTGTGTGGTGAATGCACACGCCACAGAGTTCTTGCATGTGAAATGTACCACTGGGGCTTGGTTCCCCCAGAGTGTATTTTATTGTGGTACCAGCGACATCTGGACCTTGGTGTGTACATGTATGTCATTTATGTTGGTATTACGTTTGTAAGCAAAAAGAGGGGATGGCCATTGTTTATTGCCACTGTTCAATATCCTACATGTTAGAGATGGGGTGTATGTGGTTACACATGCCATTCTATCCGTGTTAGTTCTTGGGTTTGTTTCCAGTAGGGAATCTCTATTATTGTTCTTGGCCCTTTTATGGGCTCTTTGTACTGTTCTCCTAGGGTTCTCCAGGGGTTACTGGGCTCCTCGCAACTCTGGGCCCTGGTGCCTCTGCAGCTGCTGAGCCACGCATAGCACCGTCCCTGGGTATACGATCTTAGAAGAAAAAAATTCAACGTGCCCGCAATCTCTGAACACGTAAGGTATACCATTGAGCCCTAGCTTTCAGGAAGATTGGCCAAATTGCTTGATATCTCAGGTTTCATTATACAATCTAATAGGATATTTTAAACAATCACATTTTCTAATAGGATATTTTGGATAAAAAGCATATATTTAAATGCCCTCAGTGCTTATGATGCTAATTGTATTTCCCTTTTAGCTTGTAGCATATGGCTGCGAGAGTAATAGCTGTTTCCATGACATCCTCCCCCTGGCTAAACAGCGTTCGTGGATCAGGCTGAAATACTGTTTTCTCACCTGCTTTCAAGGAAACGTTCCAAAACGGATCTAACTCAGGTTGTAAAAACAAAGCAGTAGTCCAGACATTATTTTTTTTAACACAATTTATCCAATCCTCATGACTCAGAGAACCTGAAATTCACAGATGCACTTGTATAACTTCTAATTGGATCCACTTAATAATACATATAAAAAGGTTAAAATGCCCACAGCAAATACGTTATTTTTCTCTACACAATCACTCACCCATAATATGAACAGAAGATTGAGGGTCTCCAATGTACAAGTCTAGTTTGGGCACATTTTCCAAGGTTAGAATGCTTAAGTGCGGAAATTCAAAAGTACACGGTGACTGGAACATCCAATTACATAGTGTTACGTTACGCGTGATATGCGCTACTTTGACATCCATGAATAAACTCAAGCTTGTGTGAAGCTAGGTACAAGCACGTTATTTAGAATATTGTAACAAAAGTAAGAAGAACATGAGTGAATCGCCAATTAAGAATAAAATTGACCAGTGTAATAAGGATAAGCAACAAATAAATACATGCAAAACAGATCATCCGCCAATCATAAATACTACTACCAATGAGGAAAATGTGATTGGGTAATTTTAAATTGGAAAACCTCAAATTGTTTTCAATTAACCTTCATTGTTTCAGTTCCTCCTTCCTCACTTCAGCATGTACTGATTTATAGTGAATCTATTTTAGACCATGCATCTGGTATGGGTGAGGGCTAGTGCTTAATTTATAAAAATGTAGGTGCTGGGGCCGAATGTATTTCGCAGTATAAATGGCTTGGATGCACTAGTCCGATCACATTTATAGAAGTATATTAATATGTTTAATGTGGTACAAATGTGCTCTACTCATAAAATGGGGTACACCAAGCCATCATGTGGTAGACTCTGATTAATAAGTGCAGGTGAAATAGGGGCCGTGGTTGGCAAATACCGGCACAAATTAGGCACTGGAGAGGGAATTAATGGTAAACTCCTCAAGCCAAAACAGAAACTTGGGCTCAGTGAGAGAGAATTGTAATTTCTGTGTTGAGGAACGGGAAATTATCCTATAAAGATTAATTACGTAATATGAGCATTACCGTCCTGGACTTCCCTTCCTCATCTCATTCCTTACCACACTGGGGATATATCTCAGCCGCATGCCAATACAAAAGTTTTTCCCCTGGACTTGTTGTTAAAACCTAATCTTTCACTAAGTGGATGCTTAATTATCAACCCAAGAACAACACAAATAACTTTGATGTCAAAATATAACAAACAATTGTATTTAGAATGTCATGGATATTTAATAACATCTGTTGATATAATTTATCATCCATTCGACCAGGTACATCATCAAAAACATTTGGTCCAACAATAACATAAAAAACAACTGTATACAATCAAAGTACTAAAACAAGTTGTGTGGACGCAACTTTTCTGTGGCTTCTTGATCTTTATTCCAACTTCTTCAGGACCAGTAACTGAATTAAAACCATTGATACTTTTCAGGGTTTTAGATCATGTATATTGAAGTTGCCGTGCTTTTATTATTCTTCACCCATAATAGTATGCACAGTCTGTTTGTTTCCCACTGTGTCTTTTTTTTAGGTTACAGCCTACCAGACATGCTAAAGAAAACTTAGGGACATTCAGAAGGTTGACCTAGGAATGCATTCCGCCCATTGCTTACCATTGGCTTTGTGGTTTGTAACTTAGATTTTCTGTCTTTCTGTTTGCTGGCTTGTTTTTCTTTAGGCTGTCCAGCTCGAGATCGTCCCTCCAGTTGCCCAAACCTTGTTTACTGTATTCTTCCATGAATTTGCTGTCTGTAAACAAACCTTTAAATCTTGTGCTTATCTTGTCCCATTTGCTGTGCATTCAAATACAGAGGCCAAATGTCAGACTGTCTCTTCCAGGAAGCTTGGTGTTTATTTTGTTTTCTCCGACTTAAAAGTGAGATGAATTATGTGACAATCATGCTTGCTAGTGGAGGTCTGCTTGAGGAAGGCTGTGCAGATGATATGAATTTTTTCTAGCACACAACAAAATTTAAATGTCTGTAAATGAACTGTGCTGACGATCAAATCAATACATTGAGTGATGACATTTCCACACACATTATTTGTGCGCTGTATACTTTTATCAGTAAAACTGTATGTGAGTGCAAATGTAATGGTAATTTCAATTGAAAATTTGTTGTCTGTAAGGGCACGCTACCATACCATGCATACTCTATGTTACCCCACTCCACTCTACTCTGCACCACTCCACTCCACTCTATGTCACACCACTGCACTCTACTCTGCACCACTCCACACTGCCACTCCACTCCACACTGCGTCACTGCACTCTTCTCTGCACCACTCCACTCTACAACTCTATACTCTACATCAGTCCACTCTACCCTATGCCAATGCACTGTACCCCACACTACTCTACTATGCACCACTGCACTCTTTCCACTGCACTCTACACCACTCTGCGCCACTCCCCACCCCCCTACTCTGCAACCTTGCACTCTATGCCAGTGCACTCTACACCAATGCATTCTGCACCACTTTTCTCAAATCCAATGCACTCTATGCCAATCTACTCTGCACCAAATCACTATGCACCACTATTTTCTATGCCACTGCACTCTATGCCACTCTATTCTACTCTGCATCACTGCACTCTGTGCCACTCGATTCTACTCTGCATCACTGTACTCTATGCCACTGCTCTCTAAGCCACTGCACTCTATGCCACTTTACTCTCCGCCACTGCACTCTGTCAGTGCACTCCACGCCACTGTACTATATGTCAGGGCACTCTAAGACAGTATACTCTGCAACACTGCTCCCTTTGCAACTCTACTTTATGCCACAGAACTCTAAGCCACTGAACTCTACGCCAATCCACTCAAAGCCACTCTAATATACTCTGCACCACTGCACTCTACGACACTCTACTCTAGTCTGAAACAATCTACTCTGAGACTGCAGTCTATGCCACTCTATTGCACTCTGCATCACTCCATACCACTCCACTTCACTCTACGCCAATACACTCTACACCACTTTATTTAAAACCAATACATTTGATGCCATTGCAAGCTATGCCAATCTACTCTGCACCACTGCGCTGTACTCCACTATACTCTACTCTGTGCCACTGCAATCTACACCACTCTACTCTACACCATTGCACTCTACGTCACTTTACTCTTAACCACTGTACACCACTGCACTCTATGCCACACTATTCTACACCACTGCACTCTACAACACTCTACTCTGCACTGACACTCTCTGCCACAAAACTCTCTGCCACACTACTCTGCATCATTCCACTCTGCACCACCCTATGCTACTCTTTTATGCTACTCTTCTGTACCCTATGCCAATGCACTCTATGCCACTCTAATCTACTACGCACCACTGCACTCTGACACTGCATTCTACAGCAGTTCACTGTACGCCTCTCTACTCTGCACCACTCTACTCTATGCCAGTGCACTCTACCACACTCTATTATGCACCACTGCACCCTTCACCACTGCCGTCTACACCACTCCATGCCACTCCACAACGCTGCACTTTACACCAATGCACTCTACACCACAACTCTATACCCTGCACCACTCCACTCTATGCCACTTCACTTTACTCTGTCCCAATCTACTCTAACACCACTGCACTCTATGCCATTGCACGTTATGCCACTCTGCACCACTCCACTCTATGCAACTGCAATAAATGCTGTGCCACTCTACTCGATGCCACTCAACTCTATGCCACTGTGCTCTATGCCACTGCTCTATGGCACTGCACTCTTCCCTGCACCACTATACTCTACCCTGCACTATGCCACTCTTCTCTGAAATAATCTAATCTATGCAACTGCACTTTAAGCTGTGCCTCTCTATGTCACTGCACTCTACGCTGTGCTACTCTACTCTAAACCACTGCACTCTATGCCAATTCACTCTACAACACTTTACTCAAAAATAATTAACCCTACTCAGCTGTATCTATGCCAACTACTCTGCACCACTGCACTTTACGCCACTGTACTCTACAAAATTCTACTCTATGCCACTGCACTCTATGCCAATGCACTCTATGCCACTACTCTATACTACTCTACTCTTCCCTGCACTACTCCACTCTACCCTGCACCACTCCACTTTACACCACTTTACTCTATTCTGTAACATTTTGCTCCATGCCACTGCACTCTATGCCACTCTATGCCACTCCTCACTACTCCACTCAACGCCACTGCAATCAATGTTGTGCCACTCTACTCTACACTGCTCTACTCTATGCCACTGTGCTCCACCCTGCACCACTATACTCTACCCTGCACCACTGCACTCTACTCTGCACCACTCCACTCTACTGTGAAACAATCTACTCTACACCACTGCACTCTAAGCCACTGCACTCCAAGCCACTGCACTCCAAGCCACTGCACTCCAAGACACTGCACTCCAAGACACTGCACTCCAAGCCACTGCACTCTATGCCACTGCACTCTACGCCACTGCACTCTACGCCACTGCACTCTACTCTGCGCCACTGCGCTCCGTCAATGCACTCCACCCCGCTGTACTGTATGTCAGTGCACTCTAAGACAGTATACTCTGCAACACTGCTCTCTCTGCCAGTCTACTTTATGCCACAGAATACTAAGCCACTAAACTCCACGCCAATCCACTCTAAGCCACTCTAATCTACTCGTCACCACTGCACTCTATGACACTCTACTCTAGTCTGAAACAATATACTCTGAGACTGCAGTCTATGCCACTCTATTGCACTCTGTGCCACTCCACAAAACGCCACTTCACTCTACGCCAATACATTTTACACCACTTTAATCAAAACCAATACATTTGACACCATAGCATGCGAATCTACTCTGCACCACTGCACTGTATACCACTATACTCTAGTCTGTGCCACTGCAATCTACACCACTCTACTCTACACCATTGCACTCTACCTCACTTTACTCTTAACCACTGTACACCACTGCACTCTATGCCACTCTATTCTACATCACTGCATTCTACAACACTCTACTCTACACTGCCACTCTACTCTGCACCATTCCACTCTGCACCACTCTATGCTACTCTTTTATGCCACTCTTCTGCACCCTATGCCAATGCACTCTATGACACTCTAATCTACCATGCACCACTGCACTCTGAGACTGCATTCTACACCACTTCACTCTAAACTCTGCACCACTCTACTCTATGCCAGTGCACTCTATCACACTTTACTATGCACCACTGCACCCTTCACCACTGCCGTCTACACCACTCCATGCCACTCCACAACTCTGAACTTTAGGCCAATGCACTCTATGCCACTACTCTATACCCTGCACCACTCCACTCTATGCCACTTCACTTTACTCTGACACAATCTACTCTACACCACTGCACTCTATGCCACCACACTTTATGCCACTCTGCACCACTCCACTCTACGCCACTGCAATCAATGCTGTGCCACTCTACTCGATGCCACTCAACTCTATGTCACTGCGCTCTACGCAACTGCTCTATGCCACTGCACTCTTCCCTGCACCACTATACTCTACCCTGTACTATGCCACTCTTCTCTGAAATATTCTAATCTATGCCACTGCACTCTATGCCACTGCACTCTAAGCTGTGCCACTCTACGCCACTGCACTCTACGCTGTGCCACTCTACTCTGAACCTCTGGACTCTATGCCAATTCACTCTACAACATTTTACTCAAAAACAATACACCCTACTCAGCTGTACCTAAGCCAACTACTCTGCACCACTGCACTTTACGCCACTATACTCTACAGCATTCTACTCTATGCCACTGCAATCTATGCCAATGCACTCTAAGCCACTACTCTGTACTGCTCCACTCTTCCCTGCACTACTCCACTCTACCCTGCACCACTCCACTTTGTAACACTTCACTCTATTCTGAAACATTCCACTCCATGCCACTGCACTCCATGCCACTGTACGCCACTCTGCACCACTCCACTCTACGCCACTGCAATCAATGCTGTGCCACTCTACTCTACACCGCTCTACTCTATGCCACTGTGCTCCACCCTGCACAACTATACTCTACCCTGCACCACTCCACTCAACCCTGCACCACTCCACTGTGAAACAATCTACTCTATGCCACTGCACTCTATGTCACTGCACTCTGCTCCACTCTACGCAACTGCAGTCTACGCTATGTCACTGTAGTCTAAACTAATGCACTCTACACCACTTTACTCAAAACCAATGCATGCTACACCACTGCACCCACTCCAACTACATTGCACAACTGCACTTTATGCCAGTATACTGCACAACATTCTTTTCTATTTCACTGCACTCTACACCACTTCATGCTATGTCACTCTACGCAACTGCACTCTACATCACTGCACTCTATGCCACTCTATTATACTCTGGACCACTGTACTCTACTTCATTGCTCTCTGCACCACTCTACTCTGCAACACTCTATGACCCTGTGCTTTACGACCCTGCAATCTGACACTCTACTCTGCATGATTTCACTCTATGCCACTGCACTCTACTCTGCACCACTCAACTCTATGCCATTTTATGGCACTATACACCACTGCACTATATGCCACTGTACTCTACGCCTCTGCACTCTATGCCTCTGCACTCTACGCCACCCTACTCCTCTGCATTCTACCCTGACCCACTCCACCCTATGCCGCTTTACTCCACTTTGCGCCACTCCACTCTATGCCATTGCACTCTGCACCAATGCAATCTACTCTACATCGCTTTACTCTATGCCACTGCACTCTACCCTACTCTACGTCACTGCACTCTGCGCTAATGCACACTACACCACGTTACTAAAAACCAATGCACTCTACACCACTAAACTCTACACCAATCTACTCTGCACCCCTGCACCACTGCACTTTACGCCACTTCACTCTAGGACACTCTACTCCACTTTACGACACTCCATGATACTCCACTTTATGATGCTCTACTCCATTAAACTCTGCTCCACTGACACTCTACTCCACTCTATGCCACTTCACTCTACAGCTCTCTACTCCACTCTATGCCATTCTGCAACACTACTTCACTCTAAGGCGCTCCACGCAACTCCCTCTATGCCACTCCATGCCACTTTACTCCACTCTTTTCTATGACACACTACTCCACTCTATGACACTCCACTCTATGGCACTCCACTCTATGACAATCTACTCTGCTGTATGCCACTCTACTCTACAACACTCTACTCCACTCTACGCAACACCCTCTATGCTACTCCACCTTGCACCACTTCTCCACACTCTATGCCACTCCACTCTATGCCACTCCACTCAACTCTTACACTGTGCTCCACTCTACGCCACTGAACTCTATGCCCTCCATGACACCCCACTTCACTTACAGAGGTAAGCCACTCAACTCTACTGTGGACCACTCCAGTTCACTCTAAGCCACTCCATAACACTCCACTCTACTCTACTTTATGACACTCCACTCCACGTCACTCTCCTTTACCTTACAAACTTTTAGCCATGTTGAACAGCAGCCACTCTGGTGTACAACGTTGCTAAAACACATTGGCAAAGCCAATAGATCTTGCATAGGCGAGACATATTGGCTTAGCCAACGCTTGTTTAAAAAAGGAATGACGGCTTGTGCTCCTGACGGACCCTGATTTTAACAGGAAACATGGGGCACCATATTGGCAGCCTGCAAGACCTTTGTTGGTTCATAAACGATCAGACACAATTAGCTGTGTGAACTCTGTCGAACAGACAGGTAATTGAAAATGCTGCTTTAAGGAACTCTTTTTTGAATGCTGAGATTTTCATTATCACAGTGGCGGTCTCGCCCACGGCCGAAAAGGTACAGTAGACTTGCTAAAGTTGGTTTACCCATGTGAAATTTGAACTGCGTGTTTTAAAATAACAAAGTCTTAATTATTAGTTTCTTATCTCATTGGGAAAGAAACGAACTGCGCGTACAATTATGGGTGAAGGACAATAAAAGCACATCACATTCCATATAAATGATATAAAACCCTGAAGAGTGTCAATGGTTTTAATTCAGTTATTGGTCCTAAAGAAGGTGAGATAAAGGTCTGGAAGCCACAGAAACACATCGTCCGCACAGCCTTTTTTAGTACTTTGATTATATACAGTTGTTTTTTTATGTGATTGATGAACCAAATATTTTTGATGATGTATCTGGTCCAGGGGATGATAAATTAATCAACAAGTGTTAATAGTGTTTTATGTGTATTTTTATTAAATATCTATGCGATTCTAAATACTGTGGCTGGAGCATAAATGGTTATTTTTTACATCAAAGTAATATATGTTGTTCTTGGGTTGATAATTTAGAATATAAAATCAAAAGGAGTGGAAGAGTTGTGTTAAGACAGGGGGTGGGGAGGGCAACACCAAAATTGTTGTGAGACCCTCAACAGTATTGTTCCACCAAAGGCATGTCTCCCGTTGGCATACTTAGCCACTGATCGTTACATCATTGAGTCTTTCCCTCCACCAGGAGGGACTGTCTTGAATCTGAGACCATATGGGATCCACCATGAGATGAAATAACAGTTTCAAAATACCTCCTACCTAAAAGGACACATTTTATTAAGAAGATCAAGGGTAGTGGTATGACTAAAAAATACGAGATGTGAAAAGAGAGGTATTAGGTGTCTCTCACTACTATCTCTGGAAGAACCAGGTCAACATGTTTCAGCCAATTTTGCGCCCTATGGGTCGATGGCTTTCGTCAGGACGAAGGATCCCTTCATGAAGTCAAATTAAACCAAATCAATTGGGGCACTTTCCCTCCAACTTTTGAAGTTTTTTTCTTATTTTTTGGTCTTATGGGACTCTTTGTCCAGTCCTAGAAGGAGGCAAAAAGACATGGAGAACAATGTCTTATGTATTAGAATCTAGTACTGATGTTGTTCCGAATTTCTAATAATGCATGCACCCAATGATTTCTATAAATGTGTATTTTTGCTCCATTAAATGCAAACATCTTCAACCCTTTTGGGGTTGTTCGTCTATGTGAGCAAATGTAATAATTGCTCATGTATTCCATACTAGGATGGATCTTAATTTGGGGGGGGGGGAGGGGCTCTATTATCAAAGGCTCCTCTATGCGAATTTTGGACAACTTATGCTGTGTAGATCTCACTGTATTTTGAAATGATAAGTAGTTTGAGTCTATGTAGATGTAAACATACACATTGCTTTGAAAATGAACAGTAAGGGTAAAGGAATCTGTGACCACAATGTTACGTACGTTGTTTTTTAAGGGAGTGAGTTTTAAAAAATGTCCATTTAGTGCCCCCTGCAGAAACTGGTAGAAACCTGTCTTGTAAGGCTTCTGTGGCATACCTTAGTTTCTGTTTTAGAAGGTCTTCATAGGTCTGAGCAGAGGCGCCTTATTACTATCCATTTTATTGGAGAGGAGAAGCTATAAAAATTGGAGTTTGGAGGGTTATAAATAGATAAAGGAGTGAAAGGGGTTTCAAAATTACCCCGCCTATTGTGGAGACATTTAGAGAGTCACCTTACAGTTGTAGTTTCCCTTTACCTTAGTCCTTCAGTGAGCACTCCACGGCACATCCTCTCCAGCCTGCATCCTAAAGCAAGTGGGGGAAGCTGCCAGCTTTTATAGAAGTGTTCCTTGCCAGGTGTTCCCAATCGGTAAAATAGGAAGACATGAGTGGAATCTTAATCATGACCCCGGGGGACTAAGAGTGGTTTTGTCATGCCCCCGGGGGACTTAGAATGACGTTATCTGATCTTGAAACAGGGGTTGATGATTGCTGGTGCCCCAGGGGTATCTATAACTAACCCTGGGCGGAGCTGGCGTAGTGCCACTACGTGGAGCTCCACGGAGTTGTGAAAAAACGTCATTGAACTCTGCTCGGCTCCTCTCCCCGACTCCACCCCCCTAATAAAAATATAAATAAAAAAATGTAAAAACACTTACCTCTGCTGTGGCGTCTCCGGGCTGCCCTCCTCCTCTCGCTGTGGTCTCTCTCTCACATACCCCTACGTCAGACGTACGTCTTGCAAGAACTGCGCATGCGTGTACGCGCGCGCATGCGCAGTCCTACCAAGAGGTACATCTGACGTAGGGGTTTGCGGGAGAGAGACCATGGCGAGGAGGAGTAGGGCAGCTCGGAGACGCCACAGTAGAGGTAAATGCCTTCTTTCTTTTTTCATTTTAAAAAAAATATTTTTTATTAGGGGGGTGGAGGCGGGGAGCCTATTTTTTCAGAGGGGAGACTGGCTAACTCCACTCCGCTGCGGAGTCTAAGTTTTGCCTAAACTCCGCATTCTCAGCGGAGCGCGGAGTAGGCAAAACTCTGCACACTCCGCTGGCGGAGCGAAGTTCTCTGCCCGCCCTTATCTACAATAGGGATCACCTCATGTACTATTCGAAAATCATTAAGATTGTACTTTTGTCTGAACATTCGGTTCTACAGGTGTAATAGAACCTTTTTATCTTATAGAATAATCATGAATTCAATGGTGGTTGAATGCAGGTATCATTTATCGAGATCAAAAACAAAAAAGCAGAAAGATAAGAGCGGTTTTTAATCATGGCCCTGGGGGACTTAGAGCAGTTTTGTCATGCCCTCGGGGACTTAAAATGATGTTATCCGATCTAATAACTGAGGTTGATTTTCACTGGTACCCTGGGTTATCAGTAATAGCGACTAACTCATGTACTATTTTAAAGTCATTAAGATTGTACTTCTGTGTAATCATTTGGTTCTAAAGGTGTAATAGAACCTTTTGATCTTAAAGAGTGATCACAAATTAAATGGTGGTTGAATGTAGGTGTCACTAATTGTAATATATGCAATGTACTCTTAATGTTGTAAAACTGTTTTCTTGGGAGAGATATACATTTTTTGAGTCTCTTGTTTTCTATTCATTTATAAATTACTGGGGAAGTATGTAATCTATATTGGCGCCCACTTCAAATTACTAATGCCCAAGGAATATTGTCATTGAGAACTTTGTGGACTGTTCCTAGATGGTAGACCCAACGCTGTTCTTTTTGTAGTAAGTTTCTTTCAGCATTTGTGTCTACATAATCTAGGATTTCCAAAATCACCCACCTCAAATCCTCAGTTGAGTGTTTTGCGGTGATGAAATAGTTGCTCATTTTTGTTGTTGCTCTGTTGCACCTTATGTTGCTTCCGTGCTCACAAATGCTTATCTTTACTTTTCTACATGTCATGCCTCTATATCCTAAGCCGCAAGGTCAGGTGATTCATGTGAATAGCTGGTGTTGTATTACTATTTGCATGTCTCTTCAAAGTCCATATGAAATTGGGTGTGAGCTGTAGTACTTTTGGAGTTGTTGTTAGAGGGCCAACTAAGCAGGTGCCACGTGGATAGTGCACTGTAATGGGAGGAAGTCCTAGCATTGTTGAAATTGTTTCCTGCCTTACAACTTTCTTCTTTGGTCGGTTGTGAATTAGATGATCCCTAAGGTTCTTTTGTCTTTTATGGGCAAAGCGTGGTATAGGCCAATTCAAACTGCCCGAGTTTACTATTCTCCAGCTCTTACGTACTAGGTTTTTTAAGAGATTACATGCTGCATTAAAGGTTGTTACACATGCCAGTGTTTCTTGTGGTTTTTCTTTATTTTATAGGAGTACCTCTCTATGTTGGTTCTTTGCCCTTTTATAACTTTTTGTTAAGATCAGTGTAGGATAGTTTCTAGATTCTAGTTTTTAGTTAGGGCTTCCGCTTGGCTTTGAAAATCTGTCGTCTAAGTGCAGTTACTTCTCAGGCGGCGGTATTGGCTGTAAGGCCGGTTTTCTTTTAGAGACCGAGGGGGAAACTGTTGTATAGTAACAGGGTGTTCTTATCTGTTGGTTTGTAATATGTCCTGGTGCCGATCTGGTAATTCTTGGCAAAGAGGGTGATGTCTAGGAAGGGAAGAGTGGTGTTGCTCATCTGGCAAATGAACTTTAATAACCTGTTCCATGTATTCAGCTGGGCTACAAAATCATGTGCAGATGTTGTATCTCCTTCCCAGATAATTAAAATGTCATAAATATAACGTTTCCATAGTTTTACCCCATGCTGGTATGGATTGGTGTTTGTTAGGGTATTCTTTGCCTCAAAATCACTGATGTAGAGTCCCGCCAGGCTTGGGGCAAAGGTACTGCCCATCGAAGTCCAGTGGACCTGAAGGAACAGTGTGTTTTCGTACTCAAAGTAGTTTTCAGTTAATGCCAGTCTACTGCATTCCAAACAAAATGCCTTGGAGTTCTGTATTGCCATTCTGTTTTGCAGAGTGTTTGCTCTATGGTCTCTACTGTGGTACTCTGTGGCAGGCTGGTATACAAGCTTTCGATGTCAAGTCTGATGAGTAAATTCATTTCTGGGTCAAAAGGAAGATCTTGTAGTATCCTTAGGGCATCTGAAGTATCTTCTAGATATGTGGGTGTCTTTTGGCTTGAGAAAATGGTCTGTGAACTGTGAAAGTGGCTCCAAAATAGTGCTAATACCCGAGACGATCGGGCGACCTGGTGGAGGATCTCTGTTCTTGTGCATTTTTGTAAATACAGTGAGATTTACACAGCATAAGTTGTCCAAAATTCGCATAGAGGAGGCTTTGATAAAAGAGCCCGCCCAAATTAAGATCCATCCTAGTATAGAATACATGAGCAATTATTACACTTGCTCACATAGACGAACAACCCCAAAAGGGTTGAAGATGTTAGCATTTAATGGAGCAAAAATACACATTCATAGAAATAATTGGGTAAATGCATTATTAGAAATATGGGACAACATCAGTACTAGATTCTAATACATAAGAGATTTTTCTCTATGTCTTTTTGCCTCCTTCTAGGACTGGACAAAGAGTCCCATATGACCAAAAAAAGAAGAAAAAAACTTCAAAAGTAGGAGGGAAAGTGTCCCATTTGATTTGGTTTAATTTGACTCCATGAAGGGATCCTATAAAACAACCTTTCGGTCCTGACAAAAGCCATTGACACATAGGACGAAAGATTGGCTAAACATGTTGACCTGGTTCTTCCAGAGGTAGATGTGAGAGACACCTAATACCTCTCTTTTCACATCTCACATTTTTTAATCATACCACTACCTTTGATCTTCTTAATAAAAGGTATTCTTTCTAAAGGTAGGAGGTATTTTTAAACTTTTTTTTTCCCTCACATGGTTGATCCCATATGGTCTCAGATTCTCGAGGCAATCCCTCCTGGTGGAGGAAAAGACCCAATGATGTAACCATCAGTGGCTAAGGACGCCAATGGGAGATATGCATTTGGCGGAACAACGCTGTTGAGGGTTTCACAACAATTTTGGTGTTGCCCTCCCCACCCCCTGTCTCAATACAACTCTTCCAGGTCTTTTGATTTTATATGTTTATTTAAGGGAAGTTGAGTGGAACTTCAACTTTTCCCTCCCTCTTTTGATTTTTGAGATATGACAACAGCAGACAGCTGTGGGAGATAAGGATTAAGAGTGCAAATGACACTCCTACACATCCTGAGATACAAGATAAAACACCAGACGGAGTTACAAGAAACCCTCTGAACGAATAACGAGAACCCACAAGGACGAAGAGGATCTTCTTTAACTTTATGCTGATCTCTTTCCTCTATAAACCCCCCTGCTTCTCCTTCTTTCTCTTTTTTTCTCCTTCCTTCTCTACAAGAGAAACTCAACATTTACAGTGTCACTCTCAAATTACACAATGGCAGATAACCAAGGGTTATCACACACTGATGAGGAAGTCGATTCCATCTTGACAGGGCCATCATTAATTTCAGATTTCAATGTCACACAAGTGCTATCAAAAACAGAGGACTGGGAATCACTCACAGAACTTAAAAAGGAACAGGTCAAAAATGCACTCCATGGGGTCATGATGACTGGGTATTTGAGGGCCAATGCTGCACCAAAAGGATTATGGGTTTGAAATTCCCCACATATCTTCCTAACTGACAAGGTTTTTAGAAAAGACTGGGCCTTCATATCCTGGAGGTGCACCAGGGACTGGCTGGTCTTATTAATAAAATCAGCCACAAGACTATCCGAGGCATTAACAATCAAGAAAAACTTCAAAAGTTGGAGAGAAAGTGTCCCATTTGATTTGGTTTAGTATGACTTCATGAAGGGATCCAAGAAAACAACCTTTCGGTCCTGGCGAATACCATCGACCCAGAGGGCGCAAAATTGGCTGAAACATGTTGACCTGGTTCTTCCAGAGATAGATGTGAGACACACCTAATACCTCTCTTTTCACATCTCACATTTTGTAATCATACCAGTACCTTTGATCTTCTTAATAAAATGTGTCCTTTCTAAAGGTAGGAGGTATTTTGAAACTTTTTTTTCCTCACATGGTGGATACCATTTGGTCTCAGATTTAAAAGACAATCCCTCCTGGTGGAGGAAAAGACCTAATGATGTAATGATCAGTGGCTAATTACACCAATGGGAGACCTGCCTTTGGCGGAACAACGCTGTTGAGGGTCTCACAACAATTTTGGTGTTGCCCTCCACACCCCCTGTCTCAACACAACTCTTCCAGACCTTTTGATTTTATATGTTTATTTAAGGGAAGTTGAGTGGAACTTTAACTTCTTCCTCCTTCTTTTGATTCTTGAGATAATTAAGCATCCACATAGCGAAAGACTGTTTTTAAGGTCCAGGGGAAAAACGTTTGTATTGACATTCTGCTGAAATACATCCCCAATGTAGTAAGGAATAGGATGAGGAAGGGAAGTATGGGTTGGCTAAACCTTATCCCCTGTACCTTTGTAAAAGGGGATAGTCTCTAAATTTTTATGTCTCAGAAGCATGCACCAGGGGAAGATCACTCACACACACACACACACACAACTAAATTTATAGAATAATAAAATAAAGGCACAGCTTGCCCCTGAAGTAAAGAGAAGAGCATCCTCATCTCAATCAACAAAGTAGCCTTATGGTCTATGCCCAGTTGGTATTGGAAAATGAATGTAGAGAAATAGCCAAAGTGATAAGAAATCACAATGTATGTCTTGGGCACAAAATTAGATGTAAGAGAAGAGCCCCTGCCCAATTCCTGTGGCCCTAGATTACCAAAAAATGGAACTGCCTTTGTTGACCTAGAAAAAATGTAAGAAGGAAGAATAATTGACTGCTCCCAGTGGAAGGCCAAACCTACCTTAGGATCCAGTCAGTGCACCAGCTAATCTGGAAACACAAGGATAGTTTCATATCCATGCCTCCACTTTAAGTGCAAAAACCTTGAATGTAATCTCCCTCGGGCCACAGAGGGAAATGACAACTTCTGGCTGACTCAGCCAGCTCATGGGGGAGAAAGATATTCATGCTTTCTGTAGACTCACAGAGGAGCACCCATGTTGAGTGAGGGGTGATGTGTGTGACTGGTCACTGATTATACATCAGGAGGTGTGATCTGGTTGCGGGCGTGCCTTCAGAGGGATTAGTCTGCAACTTGTGCTAATGATACCCAACCTACTGAGATGAAGCTGCTGAATGCAATGCTATGCATGTGACTGGGTCCTAGGCCTGAAACGGTGCCAGGATGACGTAGGTGATGGTGACAGCCCCACCTGATCTCCGGGGATGGAGTGCACCTGAGGTAAAGGACTAACATCAGAAGATGGATGAGGTCAGTTGATCAACTGAAATAGCTGGGGGTGTACGGATGCATCCGGACAGTAAGTGCGTTGGGACAGCGATACTTATGGAGGAGATGCCATTACATAATGCAGAAACACAACCCACCATCTGATACTGCTGTGGCGGTAGACATTTTTTTTGTTTCAGCATTATAGATGGCTGGGAGCCCAGAGCCATTGGTGTCAGTACACAGAGAGCTATGGGATGAGGCCACTGGGGAGGGCTGCAAGGCCTCCCCACCTCTCACTTAGAGGGGTCCTTGAATATTTGATAGAAAACCAAGGTTTTCAAGAATCTTTCACCAGCAACATAGATCTTTTAACAGTGTTCAACTTCCCTTCACTGTTTACTTAGGAGCAGAAATCGCTGATGTGCCCTGACTAGTGTAGCTTGAAAGGAGCAGTATTGCCATGACTGATGGTTGCTAATATTAGTAACTGGAGGAGTGATCCAGAAGCATTAAGGGGATGAAAAGAGAATTTAAATTGCTGTGATCCTGGCAGAGGGCAGAGTAGTGACCCTGCCCTGGTGTTTGTCCTGACTGGGTGCTTGAGGGGAGGAAATAGCCCACCAGTCTCCTGTGGAAATAGTGCACTCTGTGTGCAAGGATTGCTAGGTTGCTCTCCGTACTAATATCTTGCTCCATTGGATACTCTCCTGGCTGCCAATTTTTCTGAACAATGATAAACTAGCACACTGTCAGTAGAGTCTTTTATCCTGAAGGGGAATCACACTGCTTCCAGCACATTCCCCCTTTCACAGTGTGGTGAGTCTTTCTGAGGTGTACTAATGTAAAGCTCACTCCTGTGGTATGTTTTCTGGAAATACCCCACACATTTGACCATTGCCTGCTTTATATTTGACTCTTCTTCACGGCCTTTGGACAACCCTCCCAACAACTTCGATTATTAGTGATGGTGGGGATGCCTAGGTGACTGGTGTACCAGCGACCGTCATGATGCAGGAAGCATCCTTAAAAACTATCCTTAAAGAGATTTCTGCAGCGGGCTCAGAGTTAAAGAATATGGGAACAGAAATTGCCCCCCTTCATACAAGGTGGAGTGAGTAGAGCAAAAAGAGATTGAGATTGTGAGCATACTGGACAGGGCTCACACTTAGGGTCTGGACATTTGGCCGTTGAAATTGATGTCAAAGAACGACCATGATGAGACATTGTCAGATTTTGTAGGATTTCAGAGATATTAGAAAATTGTGATACGAGAGCTCTCTTGACCGGGCTTCTCCCACACTTGCTTAGTATGGTTCTTACTCCACTGGTACTGCAGAGGGCCAATAGAATTTGGCTCTAAGCATCCACTAATAGAGACATGGGCAGGCCTTGACTGATCATAGCCTGCTTTCTAAGACATGAGCAGGCCCAGAATGGAATGGCCTCTATGACCTAGAGCATAAGTACTCGCAAACATTTACTCAGGGGCCACAAATTACAGTCTGCTGTGTGACAGAGGGCCGCACTGATGCCAGCAGAGTGGCGGTAGGGGGTCTGGGTGGGTCAGAGATTGTGTAAGGAGCACTAAAAATAAGTAAAATAAACAGGCAAGCATTTATTGGCAGGTTAATAAATGCTTGCCCGTTTATTTAACATTGTTTTCTGAACATTAGTGCTCAGCAACTAAACAGCAGCTGATGCTGCTTTTCACCAGGGGAGCCGCATGTAAAGGTCAAGAGGACCACAAGCGGCCCCCGGGCCATACTTTGACTATCACTGACCTAGAGGGTCATGATGCTTAGTTCATCACAGACTTCTCTGTGGAAACTAACGCAAGAGAAAAGCTTTTCTGTCTCTGAATCCCAGGGTCCAGAAATAGGACATTAAATACGGCCTACTGGAACTGCCTATTATGTGAGTGACTGTGGATGGAAATCCAGAGACTGTATGGAACCTGAGGGTTTGGAACACTTTTGGCCAGTCTGAAAGATCTTCACATGGATACAGCACTCTCACCCCTGAAGTAGGACAGAAGTTCATCATGGGGAGCGATGAAACTGTGCCGACCGAGTAGGCTATCAGAGTCCCTTTTCTGGAAACACTCTAAGAGAAAAAGGGGCAGATTTACAAGAAGGTGCCGCAGCGTGGCACCGCAAGCCTTTTGGCTGCGCCAGGCTGCAGCACTTTCAGAGCACAGGAATGCGACATATTTACAATGATATGTCGCATTCCTGTTCTCTCCCCTGCGCTGGCGCACAAACAGCTGCCATGCGCCGGTGCAGGCACCCTTGCACCATGGTGCAAGGATGCCTGCGTCATGGGGAGATTGTTTTTGTGCAGGAAGGGGCACCTTCCTGCACAAAAACAATCACTACAGGCATTTTCCTCTTTCAATGCGTGCTGTAGAATGCAGCACGCATTGAAAGAGGAAAAAAACAAGGAGAAATGAAAACATTTCTCCTTGTTGCGCCTCGCTACGCCACCCGCGTACCCTACTGACGCATTTCCAGGTTTACGAATCCTCGTAAATCTGGAAATGTGTCTGGTTCCATGGGTGTTGCGTGGGAACACCCACAGCAACACCCATGGAACGCCCCTTCCACGCAAAGTGCTGCGTGTGAAGGGGCCGTATTTACAAGGACAGGGAAAGCCACGCAGGGTGGCTTTTCCTGTCCTTGTAAATATAGGGCTGTGAAATGCGCTGCCAGTGCGTCACAAAAAGTGACGTACTGGCAGCGCAAGGGGCTTGTAAATCTGCTCCAAAGTGTTTAAGGCTGTAGTGGAGATCACACATAACAAAGCTCAAGATAAATCCAGATCACCTTTGAAAGCAATGGAGAAGCAAGAGGGAGAAGAAAATGTATTAGGATGGGCGTAACTTGCGTAATTTGCTGTAGTGTAGTTATGAGGAATTACTGCCAAATTGTGCAAGATTCCATGTAGTTATGCAAGAAGAATATTCGCCACTAAGCACTATTTCCTCGGAGCATAAATGAACCCTCGCATCCAAAATGGATGTAAGGATGGATTTTGTGCTGGGAAATAGTGCTAAATGCAACAGAACACAAATAGCAGCATAATTTTTTCTCCAATTTACTCCCGGCATTTAGCGTTATTTTCATACTGCAAAATGTACATTTGCACTCAAAATGGATGCTAGTATGCATTTTGTTCTAAGAAATTAATGCTATCTCCTAAACCGCAAGAACAGCGCAAGCTCCCTAAAGTCATTGTTTCTGTTCTTATTTTCCTTGCAAACTACTCTTCATTAACGTAGCAGGTGTAATCATGTAATTATGGTAATAACACGGAATTACTGAAAAAAATCTGATCACTCCAGCATGATTAAAAATACTCCCAGTCCTAATGAGTATACCCTGGACATCGTGTTGCTTGAGTTGCTATGCTGAAACGTAATCAGTTGCGATTTGTTATGTTATTATGAAATGGGCCAGCTTCTACAATTAAGTTACTGAGAAGAAGGGTTACATACATGTACACTTGTATGATTAACATAGAGAAATGACTGGCCAAGGTGCTAAGCTGCCAATCACTGGGGCCTAGTGTCTGACTACCTACACCATATCGGCCTCTGCACCCAGGAGGATTTCTTATGATCTCTTGTACATCTTGTCTTCCTTAATTGACCATGTTACATGCTTTTCCACCACTGCTTTGATATCCCTTCTAATCCCCTGCACCACCTCACAGCTCTTTCATCACCCTCTACCCCTTTGTCATCCCTCCCTATGGCATCCCTCTGTACTCTCTAGGCGTCCCCTGCAATACTAGTGCCTCCCTCTTCCTCTGGTAGGCACTTTCTTAACTTTTTTGTGGAGTTGAGGACTGTAACTTCACTCTTGATACAGTTATTTACAGGATTAGCCAAGTAAATGTGGCAAACATTTAATGGGGATTACAGAATCTTAGATATTTGATGTCTCATATACTTCTGACAAGGAATATTTCTACCTCTCGAACAAGCATGATACGTAATCAGAGTTAGACTACTATTTGATTTCCCAACTGGTATCCCCACTAGAGAGATTAAATATGATACTCTGGAAGGCCCCCTTATGGATCATGTTCCTGTCTGCCTGCACATAGATTGGAGTCTGAGCAAACCAACCAGGGACGCGTGGTCTTTTAAAATCTCTCTCTACAAAATGCTTCCTGAGAAGCTTAATTGAAATACCATGTTGCAACATACTTGAACAATAATAAGGGCTTGGTGCTTTTGTCGCATATACTATAGGTGGCAGCCAAGGCTACAATAAGTGTTCAGGTCATGGGAGTTTCCCCTATTGCCAAAAAGTATAGATCGGAACATACAGTTCTGTGTCAATGTTGATATCCCATTCTAGAAGTGTACTGCTGCCCCTACAGGAATGAATAGGAGACTAGACGTTTTGAATATGGAGCTAAATAACCTATATACTGAAATGTTAGAATGTATACTATAAAGGCTCAGTGGTGGCAACACTTGCAGGTCTCTCAAATATCCTATTGTTCGTGAACAATTTTCTACTTGTGCTTACCGGTTTGTGCAATTCTCTCCTGGCCCTTCTATTTGTCATTGTGGAAATCTCCTCGATAGATGGTCACAAAGATATTTGGGTCAAGAGTGAAGCACTGCCTAGGTCCCATGTCACAACAAAAGACTCTACAGCAGAATATAAATTTCAATGGATTGCAGAAGGGCTCATATATCTGGGGATTTATATAAAAAAGGGCTTGGACGCAGTAGCGGCTTGTAGTGGGAGTGTTACAGGGCGGTGGGGCAGGGTGGGGGGTAGTAAACTCTGGCAGACGGCCGACCAGAGGTAAGTACATAAATAAATAAAGAAAACGAATTACATTACGCGCGCTGCAACGCAAATGGCGTTGCAGCGCGCGCAATGTAATTCGTTTTCTTTATTTATTTATGTACTTACCTCCGGTCGGCTGTATGCCGGAGTTCACTACACCCACCCTGCCCCTCCCCTGCCCCGCCCCGCCGCACCGCCCCGCAACACTCCCACTACGAGCCGCTACTGCTTGGACGGAATAGTTTTGGACAATTTAGACCCACTAATTGCCAAAACCAACTCACATTAAGCTAAATGGTCACATTATTCTAATGCTATGGGGAAGTAGGCATTCAAGTTGTTAAAATGGCTTTAGCCTCTCACTTCAAATATATGCTAGGCATGCAACCACTGACAATCAAGACCACAGTCTTATCTTCCAGTGCAATAATACCTTTCATTTGGGGCACCAGGAAACCCACACTGAGGGTCTCCACATTGATAGCCTGTAGGAAATATGACTATATGAGCATAACCAATGTTAAACATTACAATGCTGCATTCCCCTGTCATAACTAATGTATAAGTGGCCGAAGACAAATGTGGGATAGCATATTATTTACATTGTCTATAATATAGCTATCTGTAGGTACACAGATGGCCAGTCCTGGTTGTACCTTATCATTGCCATGTTATAATAAACTGTGCATTGTGCATAGCTGGGAATGCAGCTGGTTCTCTATCTCCTATTAATCTCTTGCTGTCCTTTTTTTTTTAAATTTCCAATCTTATCATTGCTGATTGGGCGCTCCAGTCTGAACTGCCATTTATCAGTATATTCATGAAAGTCATAGTCTTATAGATCATTTCTGTACTATTAGGCAAAATAAATGGTAGAACACCGTGTATGGAAAATTTAACATTGCTATCTACTTTAGCTTATGTTCTGCATACATCTGAAAAGAGACTAGTAGGTGTATCTGCACCCCTGTACTGTTAATATTGATGATGGATGTTTTGCTTTGTGAGTGGGGTCCTAACTGAACCTAATGGACTGCAATTCTCACTTAGCGAGACGGAAAAGGCTATTAGTTCATGTGTTCCCGGACGTGCCCCCGGTCCCGACAGAGTACCCAATGACTTGTATAAAGAAAATTTGGAAATTTGGGGTCCTTATATTAATTTACTTTCTAATAGTATCCTTTCGGGTATGGACATTCCACAATCATGGAAACTGGTAGAAATAGTTAGCATTTTTAAGGAAGGGGACCGTACACTTCCAGCAAATTACAGGCCTATTAGCCTCATAGACTCACTACAAAAACTTTTCTGCAAGCAGGTTCTCGCCCACCTCCAAGAGTGGATAAGTGAGGGGAATATTATTTCTGAGTGGCAGGCTGGTTTTAGGACACAAGTGAGTACCCTAGACCAGATCTTCCGCTTTATGTGTATTTTTTGGAGGGAAGTGACAATCCGCAATGGCAAACTTTATGTTGCCTTTGTCGATTTACGTGCAGCCTTTGACATGGTACAGAGAGTGAAACTATGGGAGGTTCTTAAACACATGGGTATGCCGACTCCCCTCTTGAACATTTTAATAAGACGTCACGCAAACACCTTGGCACAAGTAAGATGGGGTGATGAAGGGGCGCTAACAGAGTTGATTTACATTGATAAAGGAGTTAGACAGGGGTGTGTATTAGCACCTACCCTGTTCACCCTGTTTATCAATGGTGTTATTAGCTTTCTGAGCAGGAATGGATGTGACGCTCCGAAAATAGGTGGACAATGGGCCTTCGCTCTCCTATTTGCGGATGATACTCTGCTCATATCAAAGTCGCCACAAGGGCTTCAGCAGCTGCTAAATGATTTCCAGGCATTTTGTCTGGAACGGGGGCTGGAGCTAAACAGCTCCAAAACAAAATGTATGCTTTTTTCGTCAAGCTTAAAGTCAAAATGACTACCTTGGCATAAGACTCACTCAAAATATGAGCTGGCTCCCACAATTGGAAAGAGTGCAACTATCCTTAATCCAGCAAATGGTGAATATAGTCAAGATCCATAGGAAAACTATATCTAGGAAATTAGCATCAGCACTAGAGATATATAACGCCAAAGCGCTTGGGGCAGCCCTATATGGGCGGAGGTGTGGGGCTGTTCAAACTGTAGTGGTCTCTCAGAAACTGAACAAATATTTCTTAGATCTCTACTGAATCTTCCGGTGTCTACCCCACTGATTCCACTCTATCTAGACCTAGGCCAGAAAAGAATTGCACACAAAATTGTTTTAAGAATACTTATGTTTTAGCATCGGCTATGGTCTACTCCAGGTCAGTCAAATATACTTTTATTTGATTTCGTTAAAAATCATAAAAGGGTGGAATAACCACCATAGATAAAACATGCATAAAGAGTACACAATTTTTAAATTTAAAAAAATCAAGAAAAGACATGAAACATTTTTTCAAAATGCAAAAACAATGGTTAAAAAAGTTTTTTTTAAAACGTGCAAGCAGTGCAATAGAGGGGTTTCGGGGCTGAATGATCTGAAATTACTTAAGTTGATTAGAAGCTTCTATTTTGTCCAGTTCTTTTGCCGCGTTTTCAAAAGTTTATGGCACTGCAGGACAGTGGGATTGATGAGCCTCCGAGGCATTGAATCACTGCTGCTCTACAAGTTCTCACTTGTTCCTTCCTAAGCACCTCCCGAAGGACCGTTTTACGTGTTTCTGCTAGGGCAGGGCAGATGCATATTAAATGCTGTAGGGACTCATCCCCACCCGCATAGGCGGCATTCCTTTGATTGCCATAAGTGTTTCCATTTCGGGTTAGGTCCTTAGATGGATATGACCCAAGCCGTAGTAACGTAAGAAAGTGCTTTCTCTGGTGAGGGAAATGATCAAGCAAATAAGGTTGGGGTTGCAGCCTTTGGTATGACTGTATCACGGTCCAGGCGTGGGATTTTTTGCTAGAGCTGTTTTGTCTAGTAACAATGAGTGCTGTTTTATCGCTTTGTTAACCGCGGATTTAAAACCGATGTAGGTAGGAACAGTAAGCCAGGCCTCCTCTAGCTGTAAACCCGAGAGCGAAGCCTTCAGAGCTTTGAAGATTGAGTTATTAAGCCTGGCTTGATTTTCAATCTCTACCCAACAATAGTGAGCAAGTGTGTTGTCCTCATGCGTTCCTCATCCTCCAATAGTACTTGGCTAGTGCGCCTTGTCTGTCTGGGATCTGATTTTTTAGGCCGTATTCTAGCCGAATTTGAGCTTGCTACTCCAGGTCTTGTGTCTTACAGGGTAGGTCTCCGTGAATTAATGACACCAATTTGTGTGGTCAAGATTCCTTGGATGTGCGCAGTTAAGAACTTGCTCCATAAACTAGGATTAGATGTATACTGGAGCCATCCGGAAACCCTCAGCCAGATCAACAACTCCAGTCTCAAAGTTGCGTACTGGGGCACTGTTGAGACTGATTTGATAATGAACTGCAAGGGCTCACTCTCTATTGTTTTTATGAATTTTAAACACTCTTTGTCATTTGAGGCCACGATTGATGAAATTGAACCCCCATTAGCAAGAAAATTATATTTACAGTTCAGGTATGGGTGCCTACCTGTAAATAATTTTACAAGAAAATGGGGTAAAGTATGCGAGAGGGATGAAGGATACTGCCCCTGCTGCCAGGGGATACCAGAGTCACTTGAACATGTTTTATTCTTTTGCCCCTTGTACTACCAATAACGAACTAAATGGATAGCTCCATTGTGCAGAAATTTGGGGATAAGAAAGTACAAGGAGGCTTATAGAATATTGCAGTCAAATACTACGCATTTGATTGTATTTTGTCCAGCTAAGTTCTTAATGGCTATGTGGATTAGGTGCATCAAGTATTCCCCTGTTAGCTTTTAGGTTGTTCCTTACTGTATGGCTGGTGCCAGATTCATATCGTGTGCCTTGCACTATTTTAATTGAATGCTGTTTTTCTTATCTTTTTAAGCTTTTTTACACGTTTTTTTTATTGCTTTTGATGTATTTTATAATGAAGTTCCCATTTATAAATAATGATGAATTCGAATCTGTTACACTTGGCTGCTATTTTGATTAAATACAAGGATGCACTTTGATCACTTTATTATGCTGCTATTGTAATTGGACCGCGAACGGTCATCTACAATGTTATGTTTTATTTGTATCTTGTGTTTGTAAATGTCCCGTTCTATGGTGTACTTTTATGATCTTAGTGATCGAAATAAAGTTTTTTGTATCGTTTTGCTTTGCTTTTCACAATAAAAGCCATAATAAACAAAAATGTGATAGCTTCCTTGGTGCCTCATAAGGAGGAAGCTGTAAGAATGTCTAACCCCATGGAGTGACCCTAGATAGAGCCAGAGGATGGTTCACTGAAAACATTACTTAAAAAGATCCCAGAAAGAACTGGCGCCCCACAGTGAGGTGGCCACCAGCTCCCAAATGTCCAAAAAGGCCCGGATAGGAGGCTACTGTACTCTTTGACACTGTAGTAAGAGTGAGAATGAAACTCAGTGATAGTCTTACAGAAGTATAGTGAAGGCTCCTTGGGGTGCCACAATAGATGACGCTATTCAAAGGGTTACATTTTGAAATGGTTCTCTTTGTGATTATCCTCTGTGGTGACTGGTACAGCCTCTAGCATAAGAAGTTGAGAAAAAGGACTCTTCAGACAGTAGGGCATGCACATCGCAGCATCTATAGTACCACTGTTAGCAGGTGTGGGTACACACAAATCTAAGGCAAGATAACCCCTCTTAAGGAGCATCTAGGTCAGACAATTGTGTACAATAGGAAATGCAAGGAAAGCATTTAGAATTCCCCCCAGGGAAAGGAACAGAATTGCATCCACCCAATTCTTTCTCCGCCAGGTACTCAGACAGAACCTGTTTATGCAGCATGTTCAATTGGTGAAGGGACTGTGTTGGACTTGGCCCTTTCATCCCCAAACCTTTTGCCTTCACTCCTATTTGCTTGCTGAATTCGTTTTTGTTGGCCTTAGGAATCAGTGCAGTTTACCACTGCTAACCATCAGTCCTAAAGTGCTGATACTCACCCCTCTCAACTTGGTAGAATTGGCTAATACCCAATTGCCATATTTACTGTACTTGTAATTTACCAATTATGGGGCACTACCTGTGCCAAGGACTTGTAATTTAAATGATACTAGTGGGCCTGCAGCACTGATTGTGCCACCTTTTTAAGTAGGCCTTTAAACATGTCTCAGGCCTGTTATTGCAGCCTGTGTGTGCATTTTAAGCTGCCATTTCGACCTGGCAAAATAAACCCTCTTGCCAGGCCCAAACCTTCCTTTTTAATACATATGTCACCCCTGGGGTAGGTCCTGGACAGCCCAGATGCAGGGTACAATGTATTTAAAAGGATCAACGTACTTTTAAGTTTTACATGTCCTGGTAGTGAAAAATTGTCAAATTCATTTTTCACTACTGCAAGGCCTACCTCGTCCATAGGATAGCGTTAGGGTAATATGATTATATGTAGTAAGCTGTAATTTACAAATGGGAACAGGTAAAAAGTTCATTTTGGGTATTTTGAAATTGTAATGAAAAAATCCTATCCTGTGATAAAGTCGGATTTTAAATTAGAATTTTCAAAATGCCTCTTTTAGAAAGTTGGCATTTTACTGTCTTAGCCATTTGGTGCCTGTAGCCAGTCTCTGAGTCACATGACTGGGTGTAGCTGACAGTTGCAATTTGTGTATTCCTCCTAGAAAATCACACATAATAGAGAGCTTAGGTGTGCCTGGATGGACCTTCACCATCAGGAAGGGAGGAGAAAGAAGAAAGGATCGGAAAGGTAACCCACTGGTCCACCTTACCTGGCACTGAAGTTCAGTTCCTTTTAGTTTGATGTGCAAATTCAATCAGACAAAATGCTGTCAATAACAACCCAAAGTACACAATGGCTGAAACAAGCTGGCTCATCGCTTCATACTGTATGCTGAAGTGACCAGAAGCAAAATGTGATAGTTCCTTACAGGTAATCATAAATCACAGCATTTTTAACAAAGATAATAAGTAAATCAAGCCAATAACATTGTTTATATTCAATATATAATTCATATGGATCAATTTCAGAATCACCACCGTTGTTTTTTAAAACTCTTTTATCGGAATATCCCTGTGATTTATCAACACATTTTCTGTTTGAGATATATGTACACTATGCTTCAGCGACATCAATTATTGTGATGTCATCAGGATTATGGTCATGTGGCACCACTTCCTGGGATTCATGTTCAAAGGTCATCTGATATCAAAGGTCATCTGATGCCACTTCCTGTGATGTAATTTAATTCAAATGTTGTGATGTCACTTTTGCTCTTCCTGGTATTGTGATTATTCGACATTCATGACTATGGCAGCATTCTGGCATTTGTTCCAGGCCGAATGGGATTCCCACTTCCTTGACCACAACGTTCTTGGCATTCACTGCTCTATGTGGGCATTTTTCCCCCTCAAACTGTGAGGCATCATCATCTCTGCATGGGAACACAAGAAACTCCAGGAGGGATTCAGCCTTTTGGAGATTTTTCAGCAAGCTGCAACTTGAGTCCTATGGCCCAGCTTACTCGATTACCTATGTCCTTTCTTTGTCCTTTTTCTCATGCTAATCTGATCCCCTGTATGTCTTTGTCTCATTTCAATGCTTTATCTTGTCATAATTCATTAGGTTCTAAGTTCCTTCACACTCACATAAAAAAACTGGACATTTATGTCTTTAGGCCCTTTAATTCATTGCCTGGTGGCTTCAATTGCATCTAATGTTAAAAAGAGTCTCTAGAAACATGCAGCCATTATTATTCTGGATGTTTATGTCTCAGTCATTTGCACTACAGTTTACCTATTTGGTTCCCATCCTTATTTCTTTATTGTGGCTCATGCTTACGTCTATGTTTTGATAGCACAGCTGTAAAACAGACCTATTTATATATAAATATATATAGGTCTGTTTTACAGCCATGCTATCAAAACTTAGACGTAAACATGAGCCACAATAAAGTAATGAGGATGGGAACCAAATAGTCGGTGAGCACCCAAATTTAGGCAGTTTGAGTAGTAATGCACCTGATATCCTGGGTAGAAATCTTTCTGGGCCCAACATGGATGTCTTAGGACTGCCTCCAGCAGCCTGTCCCTATGTCTTGGTGTTGGCAGGGGTAACAACCCTCAAGAAGGAACAGAGGGAAACTTGGGTCCAACTGCGCAACAAATGTGTGGATTGGCTATCTAAATGTAGGAGGTTTAATGTGTCAAACATGAATGATATCATTATGGTACGAAGAGTAGGGTGGGTGGGTGTCTCACCTAAGAACATAGAGGGGGATTGTATAGTGATTAATTTTCGCAGACCATCTATGGTTAGATCACTATTGAGGGTACAGGAGGATACAACCACCAACCCCACAAATATTTGGTCACTGCCGCTGGGCTATTTTTACAAACTGATTTTTGGGCCCCCTACAAATGACCCTGCTTTTTCAACTGTACACAATAGGTTTTCAGCATTGTCTGACTTGGACACTCAGGATTGACTATCGCCATTACTGGAGACTAACGAGCTTGACCCCATACTAAATGCCACCCTATTTTTAAGTGAGACACATGACCACGGTGCTGTAACTAAGGCTTCCGCCGATTTAGATCTAAACATATTAAGTTGGAACATCGCTGGTTTACGGTCCAAAATAAACTTACCGCATTGGTTAGAATTGGTAAGACATCAGGACATTATTATGTTTCAGGAGACCTGGGCCACACAAGACTTATATCTTGAAGGGTTTGAATGTTTTAACACTGTTGCCCCAATTCCCAAACTAGGCCGACCATCGGGTGGTCTCTCGACTTGGGTAAATATTGCTGCAGGAGGTAGTGTCAAGGTTCTACAAACAAAAAGTGACAAATTCTAAGCCCTAATATATAAAAGAGGAGTATCTATTTGTCTACTCATTTTTTATCATAATTATTTTTATACCACACCTAATATAAATTTTATTAATTTGTTCGATTTTGTTAGCACCTTACAGCATCGTAATGGATTTGATAAAATAGCTGACATTTGTTTGGGGGCGATTTCAATGCCAAGATTCCCAGGGAAAAACTGCAACCATAGGGCCCAGCAGTAGAGTGCTAACTTGTAAAAGGGGTGAGGAATTAATGGAACACCTGCGAAACCATAATCTAATCAATGTTATGGAAATTGCCACAACAACCAACAAGAATAACCCTCCAGAGCCAACGTTTAGAGGTAGGGGCAGCGCCACTACTATAGATTACGCTTTTATCTCACCCACTGTTGAGGATTGTTTATTGAAAGCCGAGGTTGTCCCTACTACCCATGGCAACCATAACGCAATTAAAATAGTGTTGAGATTCTCCCCCAGACCGACATACAAAAATTAATGTGGTGCCAGGAATCAGACCCCTTCTACTGATAATCTAAGATTGGTTTGGCGAGGTGTCAATAACACTGACTTGTTTTATTTGACTACCCGAGACTTATTGACTTGTGCTTGTCATCACAGGACCATAACCCAGAGGTAATTGGCGCCTTCACTAAACTTTGTGAGGCAATTAAATCAATACTATCAAAACCAATTGTCGCAGCACAACACGGACCAAGATGGTTCAACAGTGAATGTTCCGCGATTAATAGACAGCTACGTAAGGCCCTCTCAACCAACCCTAGATGTCACTCTCTTATTAAATCACTTAGGCATAAGTATAAGTCAGTTATTTCCCAAAGGAAGGAAGAACTATTGAAAGAACACTGGAATGCCCTTGCCAATGCAGCCACTTAAAAGAATGGTAATGGTTTTTGGGCTGCTGTCAAAGATATGAGATCTATGGGACAACCACTGACCCTGATAAGTTGTAATATAAATATTGAGGCATAGGAGGCCCATTTCTCTATGATTTACACAGCCTCAGTACATGATAAGGATCCCTTTGAGCACCAGGCCCCCATTGGGATCCCAACATCTCTATCCAAAGTTGAGGAAGCCATTCAACAGAGCTTGGGTAACAAAGCTCCTGGGCCCGATGGGCTGCCCATTGATCTCATTAAGCACAAACCCGACTTCTGGGCGCCTCTCTGTGAGAAGTTGGCCTAGCATATGCTGTCCACTAATTATAGTGGGCACCTTGCACCAGTCCAAACAACCCCTTATTGGAGATAGGTTAAAGACAACCTTATTGAAAGCTATCCTAGTGGTAGCTATGGAGAGCAGCCTTCAGGCTAAGTCTTGAAGGAATGTAAAGCAGCTTGTTTTACCAGTCTATAATCTCTTGAGTGATCAAATGAAAGAGCACCACACCAGGTATATATTAAAAATATATGTATTTATTGCTAAACACACCCCTCTAGTCTCTTTATGAGGCCAGAGTTCAAAGTACATAAGTTATAAGTTATTTAAACACAGTAATAGCACAAATAAACGTTTGGGCCCTAGGGGCGTACCAAACCATATACCAATAAAGTGGTATAAGAACCACGACTGAGCTAGACACTAGGCCTAGAGCCTCTAGAAGTGCTTGGACCACAAGGAACCACCCAAGGTAGTGACACAGGGGACCCACGGGGGACGCGTGCAGTGTAATTACACAGCCGCGAATCGCCGTTAACTTCTATGGAGAAAGTCGCGGTTTGGAAATTAAAGAAAAGGGACACTTAAAGAAGGACTTGGAGCAAACCCTTTGAGAACTAGGTTGTTCTAGAGTCTCTACCCACGGGAGCACCGGAGTACTCTTGTTACCTCACCCAGGGAAGCCGGGTGCATAGGTGCCTTTCGGGGTCGGGTTTCGTCGTCGATTTGAATGGCGATCTGCGGCAAAGTGCTGCTGGCGACCAAGTGGAAAGTGTCCGGGTGGATCCAAAGGTGCATCGGAGATCTGAAGAACCTGAAAGCAGAGGGGACAGAGTCTGGGTCACTAGCCAGTGACCAGGAAGGCGATTAGCAGATGCCCACCGATGTCGAGTGCTTCAGGTAGGTTGACGGTCGTCTTGACTCTTCAGCCACGAGGTCCAGGAGGCGTTGTCGGCAACCAGGAGCAGGATTCGGGCTGGTACACGATGTCTGTCGAGTGCTGAGGTGTCGGCGACTGGATTGGACCCAACAAGCCTTGGCAACGGCAAGTCTTGATGAAGTTGAAGATTGACGATGATGCAGACCAGCAAGGTCTGAGGAACTCACCCAGCAAGGGTAAGTGAGGGCAAGCCTGGAGCAACCAGGGAGCCCAAGAAGAAAAGGATTTGCCTTCGTGAAGGGCTACTAGCCACCGGGCTAGCGACCACGAAGGAGCCTCGAGACGGTGCACATGGAGCTGGCTCACAGGACACTCGTGGAGTGGAGGCCAGTGATCTTCAATGCAGTTGGTGCTGGAGGCTAGGGCTACTCAGAGCCCAAAGCACAACTTCGTGGGAGACCCAGAAGAGGATGCACTAGCAAATGCGTGCGGTGTCCAGGGGTCACGGTTCCACGTTACCCACGACAGCTACGGGCCTCAGCTTTGCTGCAGACTCAGGGCAGCCTCGGGGAAGTCTGGAAACCCACCTCTGGTGATGCAAAGACTTCGGCGTCCGACGGGAGCTTAGGCGATGCAGATTGGACAATTGCTTCTTTGGTGCCTGCCAAGCAGGGGAGTCACTCCTTGACCCCAAGGGAGATTCTTCTGTCCTCTAATCTTGTAGTAGAGCGTCGAAGGTCCAGGATTCTGTGTCAGAGTTTCGTCCAGGGATAATCTAAAGTCCTAAGGACTGGGTTCCTATACTTATACTAAGTTTAGGGGTTGGACTTACTCTGTGGCCCCACCTATGGGTGGGTCAGGGCAGAGGGGTGGCTACACCCTTTCCCTTTGTCCAGTTCACGCCAAAGCAGGGGCTGCAAGCCCCTGATCCGGTTTGAACTGGGGTATGCACAGGGACACCAAGTGTGCCCCCAGTGCAGGACTTCAAAGCACCCGAGAGTGCTCCCGCCCAGCCCCAATACACACTATCCTGTCTGGGGAGGTGGTCACACCTCCCTGGGACAGGAAACCTATTGTCCAGGCCTCCCTGCCGGAGTTTCGGTCCAGCAGCAGGAGGCCAGACTTGTGTCTGTGGCAGCAGCATCCATTTTGTGATGCCAGGGCTTTAGAAAGAAGTTACCGGCCAAGCCAGGGTTAACATGTCTCTCCTCTAGAAGGGTGGAATGCTACCCCCGCCGCCAGAATTGGCGGGGGGTAGTATTCCAAGATGTTTGACACCAAACACGACATGTTTCGGTGCAGCCATTCCAAAGTTAGCATTTAACGCGAGGTTATAATGCGCTTAAGAGTATATGGTCAGGTTGCACTACAAACAGCATCAGAGAAGGGTCTCCGAACGCTGCAGAGGGGCCCTGCTCATGCAGGGGCACCCTCTCACATAGGAACCACGCACTCTGCCTTCAGGATTGATAAGGCCTGCCATAGGAGTGACTTATAGGTTTATATGTGTGTATGTATATAGTGATATAGGTAACCTATATCACAGTAAGGGGTGCATGCACCACCTTACCCAGGCTGCAGTAGCAGACCTGTGGTGTCAGTTTGGATGGCCTTCCAGGGGTGGCACAATACATGCTGCAGACCCTGGTAGGCCTCTGAGGTACCTATGCCCTGGGTACATAGTATACCATATACTAGGGACTTATAAGGGCACTCCAGATTCCAATCAGAGATGTGCCTAAGGCACATGGAAACCATTTTAGAGAGGAAGCAGCTAGGCTGGGGTTCTGATTAGCAGGGCCCCAGCCAGACTAATGTCGAAAAACAGTGAAGCATCAGCAAAAAGTGGGGGTACCCATGTGAAGCAGATCCTACTCTCCTACACAACCCCCCCAAACGTAGGGACATTAAACTAACCTTGCCCAGTTACGTCTTCATGTTCTAAGTGGAAGTACCTAGAGAGTCCATCTGCATTGGCATGGTTACTTCCAGGTCTATGTTCCACTGTGAAGTCCATCCCCTGTAGGGAAATGGACCACCTAAGCAGTTTGGGGTTTTCACCCTTCATTTGTTTTAGCCATAAGAGGGGCTTATGGTCTGTTTGAACAAGGAAGTGAGTACCAAACAAGTATGGCCTCAACTTCTTCAGAGCCCAGACCACAGCAAAGGCCTCCTCTCAATGGCTGACCAACGTTTCTCTCTAGGGGTCAGCCTTCTGCTAATGAAAGCTACTGGCTGATCCTGACCTTCTTCATTCAATTGTGACAGTACAGCCCCTACCCCCAATTCAGATGCATCAGTTTGAACAATGAACTTCTTGGAGTAATCAGGACTCTGTAGAATGGGAGCAGTGCACATGGCCTGCTTCAGGTCATCAAATGCCTTTTGACAGCTAACTGTCCACTGAACCTTTTGGGCATTTTCTTGGAAGTTAAGTCATTCAGGGGTGTCACTATTGATCCATACCCCTTGACAAATCTCCTATAGTACCCAGTCAGGCCTAAGAAGGCTCTCACCTGAGTCTGGGTAGTTGGAGCAGTCCAGTCCATGATGGTCTGGATCTTGCTCTGCAAAGGTTGAACCTGGCCTCCACCCACAAGGTGGCCCAGGTACACAACCTGACTCTGCCCTATCTGGCACTTGGTGGCCTTGATAGTCAGGCCTGCCTTTTGCAGGGCCTGTAAAACATCCCTGAGGTGGACCAGGTGATCCTCCCAGGTGGAGCTAAAGACAGCAATATCATCTAGATATGCTGCACTTCCAGACCTGTGAGGACTGTATTCACCAACCTCTGAAAAGTGGCAGGTGCATTCTTCAGACCAAAGGGCATCACCACAAATTGATAATGCCCACTAGGGGTTGAGAATGCTGTTTTTGGCTTTGCAGCATCAGCTAGTCTGATCTGCCAGTAGCCAGCTGTCAAGTCAAATGTGCTTAGATACTTGGCTGACGCCAAAGTGTCTATTAGCTCATCTGCCCTTGGTATTGGATGGGCATCAGTCCTAGTGACTGCATTGAGACCCCTGTAGTCCACACAAAACCTCATCTCTCTTTTTCCACCACTGGTGTGAGGTTTTGGCACAAGGACAACTGGACTAGCCCAAGGGCTATCTGAGGGTTCAATAACTCCCAAATCCAACATTTTCTGGACTTCAGTCCTGATACAGTCCCTGACATGGTCAGGTTGCCTATACATCTTATTTTTAATAGGCAGACTGTCCCCAGTGTCCACTTCATGAGTGCACCAGGTGGTCTGACTGGGTGTCAGTGAAAACATGTGTCTAAACTGATTGAGCACCTGTCTACAATCAGTTTGCTGCTGGGTAGTGAGGCTGCCTGCCAAGGCTACACCATCTACTGACCCATCATCAGGGTTCTGTGAGAGCAGGTCAGGGAGTGGGTCACTCTCTTCCTCCTGCCCTTCATCAGTAGCCATGAGCAAGCCCATGTCTGCCCTGTCCACATATGGTTTTAACCTGTTGACATGGAGAACCCTGTGGGGACTCCTGGGTGTTCCTAGGTCTACTAAGTAGGTAACCTCACCCTTCTGCTCAACAATAGTGTGGGGTCCACTCCATTTGTCTTGGAGAGCTGCTGGGGCCACTGGCTCCAACACCCACACCTTCTGTCCTGGCTGATAAACAGTCAGTACAGCCTTTTGGTCATGCCAGGCCTTTTGAAGTTCCTGGCTAGCCTCAAGGTTTTTAGTTGCCTTTTTCATATACTCAGCCATCCGGGAGCGGAGACCAAGTACATAGTCCACTATGTCTTGCTTGAGAGGTAACTCCCATCCTTCCTTCACCAAGCACAGTGGACCCCTGACAGGGTGGCCAAACAAAAGTTCAAAAGGGCTGTAACCAACCCCCTTCTGAGGCACCTCCCTATATGCAAATAAAAGGCAGGGCAAGAGTATGTCCCATCTTCGCCTAAGCTTTTCTGGGAGCCCTTTAATCATGCCCTTCAAGGTTTTGTTGAATCTCTCAACTAAACCATTGCATTGTGGGTGATAGGGTGTGGTGAACTTGTAAGTCACTGCACACTCCTTCCACATTGCTTTTAAGTATCCAGACATAAAGTTAGCATCCCTGTCTGATACAACCTCCTTAGGAAAGCCCACTCTTGAGAAAATTCCCAGGAGGGCCCTTGCCACCACAGGTGCTGTAGTGGTCCTAAGGGGAATAGCCTCTGGGTACCTGGTGGCATGATCCACTACCACCAGGATAAACCTGTGCCCAGATGCTGTTTGGGGATCCATGGGACCAACAATGTCAATCCCCACCCTTTCAAAGGGAACCCCCACCACAGGTAGTGGTATCAGGGGGCCTTTGTAGTGCCACCTGCCTTGCCACTGGCCTGGCAAGTTACACAGGAGCGACAAAACTCCTTGGTGTCTTCAGACATGTGGGGCCAGTGAAAGTGAGGGACAATTCTGTCCCAAGTCTTGTTCTGGCCCAGGTGACCTGCTAAGGGAATATCATGGGCTAGGGTCAATAGGAAGCCCCTGAACTTCAGAGGTATAACCAACCTCCTGGTAGCACCAGGCTTGGGGTCTCTACACTCTGAGTACAAGAGTCCATCCTCCCAATACACAGTATGGGGACCACTAGCTTTCCTAGCAGCCTCAGCAGCAGCTTGCTGTCTGAGGGGTTCAAGAGAGGGGCAGCTCTGCTGCTCCTGGCTCAGATCTGCCCTGGAAGGTCCCCCTGTCCCCAAGAACTCAACCTGGTCAGGTTCAAGCTCCTCTGGCACAGTTCCTTCCTCAGGACTGAGATCATCCCCCTCAAGGGACTGATCTTCCTTCTGAGCCAAGGGGAAGGCACTGCCTTTACCCTACTACTCCTCCTCTTGGAAGGCACTTGGTCCATTATTCCAGAATCCAAGGCCTGTTCAGTGCTAGACATTTTGGCTTGTGACCTGGTCACAGCAAACACATCTGCAGGGATCCCCAGCATTTCTGCATGGGTCCTGAGCTCCACTTCTGCCCAAGCTGAAGTTTCTAAGTCATTGCCAAGCAAGCATTCGACTGGTAGGTCTGCACTTACCACAACCTTCTTAAGGCCAGTTACCCCTCCCCAGGAGAAGTTAACAACTGCCAGAGTATGGTCTGTTCTGACATTGCTAGCATTGGTCACTTGGTACATCTCACCAAGTATAACTTGCCCAGGATTCACAAGGTCTTGTGTCACCATGGTGACACTTGCCCCTGTGTCCCTAAATGCCAAAGCCTCTCGTCCATTGATTAAAGGCTGTTGTCTGTACTTGCCCAGATTACTGGGACTCACAGAGGAGGTCACATCCATGCCTCCATCACAGACTAACACAGCCTGAGTGAGTTCTCTGACTAGGTCAGAGCCCATCTCAGTACCCAGGGTCAACCCTACTAAACCCTTGGCTGTAGTACTCCCACCACCAACTGTAACTGTACTAGGGGGAACAGGTGCCTTAGGGGCA
>CAWUFW010017628.1:0-253953 GCA_963921515.1 Calotriton arnoldi | reverse complement strand
GCCAATGGGCTAGCAACTGCAAAGGAGCCTCGTGACGCCGCACGTGGATCTGGCTTACAGGACACTCGTGGAGTGGGGGCCAGTGATCTTCGGTGCAGGTGGTGCTGGAGGCTAGGGCTACTCGGAGCCCAAAACACGACTTCTTGGGAGACCCAGTAGAGGATGCCCTTGCAAATGTGCTCGGTGTCCAGGGGTCACGGTCTCAAGTCACCCACGATAGCCACGGGCCTCAGCTTTGCTGGGGACTCAGGGTAGCCTCGGGGAAGTCTGAGAATCCACCTCTGGTGATGTGATGACTTCGGCGTCCGACGGGAGCTTCAGAAATGCGAACCGGACAGATGCTTCTTTGGTGCCTGCCAAGCAGGGGAGTCACTCCTTGACCCCAAGGGAGATTCTTCTGTCCTCTAATCGTGAGTAGAGCGTCGAAGGTCCAGGATTCAGTTTCAGAGTTTCGTCCAGGGATAATCTAAAGTCCTAAGGACTGGGTTCCTACCTTTATTCTAAAAATAGGGGTTGGACTACTCTGTGGCCCCACCTATGGGTGGGTCAGGGCAGAGGGTGGCTACACCCCTTTCCCTTTGTCCAGTTCGCGCCAAAGCAGGGGCTGCAAGCCCCTGATCCGGTTTGAACTGGGGTATGCACAGGGACACCAAATGTGCCCCCAGTGCAGGACTTCAAAGCACCCGAAGTGCTCCCGCCCAGCCCCAATACACATTATCCTGTCTGGGGAGGTGGTCACACCTCCCTGGGACAGGAAACCTATTGTCCAGGCCTCCCTGCCGGAGTTTCATCCAGCAGCAGGAGGCCAGACTCGTGTCTGTGGCAGCAGCATCCATTTTGTGATGCCAGGGCTCTGGAAAGAAGTTACCGGACTAGTCAGAGTTAACATGTCTTTCCCTCTAGAAGGGTGGAATGCTACCCCCGCCGCCAAGATTGGCGGGAGGGTAGTATTCCAAGATGTTTGACACCAAACACGACATGTTTAGGTGCAGCCATTCCAAAGTTAGCATTTTACCGCGAGGATATAATGCGCTTAAGAGTATATGGTCAGGCTGCACTACAAACAGCATCAGAGATGGTCTCCGAACGCTGCAGAGGGGCCCTGCTCATGCAGGGGCACCCTCTCACATAGGAAACACGCACTCTGCCTTTAGGATTGATAAGGCCTGCCTTAGGAGTGACTTATAGGTTTATATGTGTGTATGTATTTCGTGATATAGGTAACCTATATCACAGTAAGGGGTGCATGCACCACCTTACCCAGGCTGCAGTAGCAGACCTGTGGTTTCAGTTTGGATGGCCTTCCAGGGGTGGCATAATACATGCTGCAGCCCCTGGCAGGCCTCTGAGGTACCTATGCCCTTGGTACATAGTATACCATATACTAGGGACTTATAAGGGCACTCCAGATCCCAATCAGTGATGTGCCTAAGGCACATGGAAACCATTTTAGAGAGGAAGCAGCTAGGCTGGGGTTCTGATTAGCAGGGCCCCAGCCAGACTAATGTCGAAAAACAGTGAAGCATCAGCAAAAAGTGGGGGTACCCATGTGAAGCAGATCCTACTCTCCTACACAACCCCCCCAAACGTAGGGACATTAAACTAACCTTGCCCAGTTAAGTCTTCATGTTCTAAGTGGAAATACCTAGAGAGTCCATCTGCATTCGCATGGTTACTCCCAGGCCTATGTTCCACTGTAAAGTCCATCCCCTGTAGGGAAATGGACCACCTAAGCAGTTTGGGGTTTTCACCCTTCATTTGTTTTAGCCATAAGAGGGGCTTATGGTCTGTCTGAACCAGGAAGTGTGTACCAAACAAGTATGGCCTCAACTTCTTCAGAGCCCAGACCACAGCAAAGGCCTCCCTCTCTATGGCTGACCAACGTTTCTCTCTAGGGGTCAGCCTTCTGCTAATAAAAGCTACTGGCTGATCCTGACCTTCTTCATTCAATTGTGACAGTACAGCCCCTACCCCCAATTCAGATGCATCAGTTTGAACAATGAACTTCTTGGAGTAATCAGGAATCTGCAGAATTGGAGCAGGGCACATGGCCTGCTTGAGGTCATCAAATGCCTTTTGACAGCTAACTGTCCACTGAACCTTTTGGGCATTTTCTTAGAAGTTAAGTCATTCAGGGGTGTCACTATTGATCCATACCCCTTGACAAATCTCCTATAGTACCCAGTCAGGCCTAAGAAGGCTCTCACCTGAGTCTGGGTAGTGGGAGCAGTCCAGTCCATGATGGTCTGGATCTTGCTCTGCAAAGGTTGAACCTGGCCTCCACCCACAAGGTGGCCCAGGTACTCAACCTGACTCTGCCCTATCTGGCACTTAGTGGCCTTGATAGTCAGGCCTGCCTTTGCAGGGCCTGTAAAACATTCCTGAGGTGGACCAGGTGATCCTCCCAGGTGGAGCTAAAGACAGCAATATCATCTAGATAAGCTGCACTATAGGCTTCCAGTCCTGTGAGAACTGTATTCACCAACCTCTGGAAAGTGGCAGGTGCATTCTTCAGACCAAAGGGCATTACCACAAATTGATAATGTCCACTAGGGGTCGAGAATGCTGTTTTGGGCTTTGCAGTATCAGCTAGTCTGATCTGCCAGTAGCCAGCTGTTAGGTCAAATGTGCTGAGATATTTGGCAGAGGCCAAAGTATCTATGAGCTCATCTGCCCTGGGTATTGGATGGGCATCAGTCCTAGTGACTGCATTGAGACCCCTGTAGTCCACACAAAACCTCATCTCTCTTTTTCCACCACTGGTGTGAGGTTTCGGTACAAGGACTACTGTACTAGCCCAAGGGCTATCTGAGGGTTCAATAACTCCCAATTCCAACATTTTCTGGACTTCAGTCCTGATACAGTCCCTGACATGGTCAGGTTGCCTATAAATCTTGTTTTTAATAGGCAGACTGTCCCCAGTGTCCACTTCATGAGTGCACCAGGTGGTCTGACTGGGTGTCAGTGAAAACATATGTCTAAACTGATTGAGGACTTGCCTGCAATCAGTTTGTTGCTGGGTAGTGAGGCTGCATGCCAAGGCTACACCATCAACTGACCCATCGTCAGGGTTCTGTGAGAGCAGGTCAGGGAGTGGGTCACTCTCTTCCTCCTGCCCTTCATCAGAAGCCATGAGCAAGCCCATGTCTGCCCTGTCCACATATGGTTTTAACCTGTTGACATGGAGAACCCTGTGGGGACTCCTGGGTGTTCCTAGGTCCACTAAGTAAGTGACCTCACCCTTCTGCTCAACAATAGTGTGGGGTCCACTCCATTTATCTTGGAGAGCTGCTGGGGCCACTGGCTCCAACACCCACACCTTCTGTCCTGGCTGGTAAACAGTCAGAACAGCTCTTTGGTCATGCCAGGCCTTCTGAAGTTCCTGGCTAGCCTCAAGGTTTTTGGTTGCCTTTTTCATGTACTCAGCCATTCTGGAGCGGAGACCAAGTACATAGTCCACTATATCTTGCTTTGGGGGCTTGAGAGGTAACTCCCATCCTTCCTTCACCAAGCACAGTGGACCCCTCACAGGGTGGCCAAACAGAAGTTCAAAAGGGCTGTAACCAACCCCCTTCTGAGGCACCTCCCTATATGCGAATAAAAGGCAGGGCAAGAGTATGTCCCATCTACGCCTAAGCTTTTCTGGGAGCCCTTTAATCATGCCCTTCAAGGTTTTGTTGAATCTCTCAACTAAACCATTGCATTGTGGGTGATAGGGTGTGGTGAACTTATAAGTCACTCCACACTCCTTCCACATTGCTTTTAAGTACCCAGACATGAAGTTAGCACCCTGTCTGATACTACCTCCTTAGGAAAGCCCACTCTTGAGAAGATTCCCAGGAGGGCCCTTGCCACCACAGGTGCTGTAGTGGTCCTGAGGGGAATAGCTTCTGGGTACCTGGTGGCATGATCCACCACCACCAGGATAAACCTGTGCCCAGAGGCTGTTTGGGGATCCATGGGACCAACAATGTCAATCCCTACCCTTTCAAAGGGCACCCCCACCACAGGTAGTGGTATCAGGGGGCCTTTGTAGTGCCACCTGCTTTGCCACTGGCTTGGCAGGTTACACAGGAGCGACAAAACTCCTTACTGTCTTCAGACATGTGGGGCCAGTGAAAGTGAGGGACAATTCTGTCCCAAGTCTTGTTCTGGCCCAGGTGACCTGCTAAGGGAATATCATGGGCTAGGGTCAATAGGAAGCCCCTGAACTTCAAAGGTATTACCAACCTCCTGGTAGCACCAGGCTTGGGGTCTCTACTCTCTGAGTACAGGAGTCCATCATCCCAATACACTGTATGGGGACCACTAGCTTTCCCAGCAGCCTCAGCAGCAGCTTGCTGTCTGAGGGGTTCAAGGGAGGGGCAGCTCTGCTGCTCCTGGCTCAGATCTGCCCTAGAAGGTCCCCTGTCCCCAAGAACTCAACCTGGTCAGGTTCAAGTTCCTCTGGGACAGTTCCTTCTTCAGGGCTGAGATCATCCCCCTCAAGGGACTGATCTTCCTCCTGAGCCAAGGGGGAAGGCACTGCCTTAACCCTACTACTTCTCCTCTTGGAAGGCACTTGGTCCATTCTTCCAGAATCCAAGGCCTGTTCAGTGCTAGACATTTTGGCTTGTGACCTGGTCACAGCAAACACATCTGCAGGGATCCCCAGCATTTCTGCATGGGTCCTGAGCTCCACTTCTGCCCAAGCAGAAGTCTCTAAGTCATTGCCAAGCAAGCATTCGACTGGTAGGTTTGCACTTACCACAACCTTCTTAAGGCCAGTTACCCCTCCCCAGGAGAAGTTAACAACTGCCAGAGTATGGTCTGTTCTGACATTGCTAGCATTGGTCACTTGGTACATCTCACCAAGCATAACTTGCCCAGGAAGCACAAGGTCTTGTGTCACCATTGTGACACTTGCCCCTGTGTCCCTAAATGCCAAAGCCTCACGTCCATTGATTAAAGGCTGTTGTCTGTACTTGCCCAGATTACTGGGACTCACAGTGGAGGTCACATCCATGCCTCCATCACAGACTAACACAGCCTGAGTCAGTTCTCTGACTAAGTCAGAGCCCAACTCAGTTCCCAGGGTGAACCCTACTAAACCCTTTGCTGGAGCACTTCCACCAACTGTACTAGGGGGAACAGGTGCCTTAGGGGCATTGGTGGGTGCTGGACTGGAGTCTTTGGACTTGGTGCAATCACTGGTCCAGTGGGTCTTTGCTTACAGACCTTGCACCATGGTTTTCTTTGGCCTTTCCCTTTGGTAGACGGTGAATCCCCACCAGAAGAAGATTTTTGGGGGCCTGATGAAGACTTTTGATCTTTACCCTTCTCCCCACCCTTGTCAGAGTTCTTAGCATCTTGCTTCTTGGTTTCCCCACCTTGGTTCTGTACCTTCTGCTTCACCCTGGTTCTGACCCATTTGTCTGCCTTCTTTCCCAATTCTTGGGGAGAGGTCAGATCAGAGTCTACCAGGTATTGATGCAACAGCTGATTTTGACAGTTATTAAGAATCTGCTCCCTCATTATCAGATTGTACAATCCTGAGAAGTCACACACCTTACTGCCCATCAACCAGCCTTCCAGAGCCTTGGCAGAACAATCCACATAGTCTACCCAGTCTTGAGTCTGTGCTTTTTGGGTGTCTCTGAACTTCAACCTGTACTGTTCAGTGGTTAGGCCAAACCCATCAATAAGAGCACTCTTCAAGACCTTGTAATTATCAGCATCCTCCTCTCTAACAGTGAGGAGCTTATCTCTACCTTTGTCAGCAAAGGAGAGCCACAAGATTGCTGCCCACTGCTCCTGAGGGACCTTCTGTACCTTACAGGCCATCTCTAATGCAGTTATCCATTTGTGGATATCATCCCCACTCTGGTAGGGACGGGACAATCTTGCTCAGGTTCCTATGGTCATAGGACCTTTCCCTGTCTCTAGGGACATGGCTGCCACCATGGGACTCTAGTCCCAACTTTCTTCTCTCTCTAAGGAGATCTAGGGATTCCCTATCTAAAGCCAATTGCTTTTTTCTGATTTCCAGCTGAGTTTCCTCATACTGGACCAGTCTGGTTCTCCTCTCATGAGAGGATTCCCTCCTGTGAGAGGAGACAGAGCTCCCTATAGAGGTGCCAGAGTGGTTAGACTCCTGAGAAGGAGATCTAGACTTCCTGGGCACACTCTTAATCCTTCCTGGGGGACAAAGAGGGTGTCATCTTGATCATCCTCATCATCATCCACAGGAGGGATTGGGTTTTCCAGGTCAGGGTCATTGTCACCCTCCTGGCCAGTTTCAGAGGGGGCTGGGGGTATTGGTACCCCTGGCCTCGTCCTCTTCTTCTGCCCCACCCTCAGCTCCTACCCCTTCAGTCCCTACAGGCTTACTAAGGTCATAAGCCACCAACAACTCCTTGAGGTGTTGGGTGGTGGGGCTTTGGCCTGTCCTTATTTTTCTCAAGTTACATAAAGCTCTCAATTCCAAGAATGGGAGTGTATCATACTTGGAGGGTGGAAGCTCAATGGCTTCCTGCAAGGATTCTTTGGATCCTGCCCTTAAAGACATTACTAGTGTGGTGTGGTGTATGCACTACCTACTCTAGTGTGGCCTACTAAACTCTCTTGAGTTGTAGAAAGGGTTGTGCTATCCCTTAACACACAACTCTAAGTTCAGTAGAACTTACTGTATTCTAAGCTTAAATTATATGTACCTTAGGTACCTTTAGTGGTTTTCAGTTGGTCAATTCAATTGAGATTATCTGGTAAAACAATAGCAAGCTGGAATCCCACACGCTGCACACCAATGTGAGAAGTTGGCCTGGCATATGCTGTCCACTAATTATAGTGGGCACCTTGCACCAGTCCAAACAACCCCTTATTGGAGATAGGTTAAAGACAACCTTATTGAAAGCTATCCTAGTGGTAGCTATGGAGAGCAGCCTTCAGGCTAAGTCTTGAAGGAATGTAAAGCAGCTTGTTTTACCAGTCTATAATCTCTTGAGTGATCAAATGAAAGAGCGCCACACCAGGTATATATTCAAAATATATGTATTTATTGCTAAACACACCCCTCTAGTCTCTTTATGAGGCTAGAGTTCAAGTACATAAGTTATAAGTTATTAAATCACAGTAATAGCACAAATACACGTTTGGGCCCTAGGGGCGTACTCAAACCATATACCAATAAAGTGGTATGCGAACCACGACTGAACTAGACACTAGGCCTAGAGCCTCTAGAAGTGCTTGGACCACAAGGAACCACCCAAGGTAGTGACACAGGGGACCTACGGGAGACGCGTGCAGTGTAAATACACAACCCGATACGCCGTTGACTTCTATGGAGAAAGTCGGGATCGGGAAAATAGAGAAAAGGGACACTTAAAAGAGGACTAGGACAAAACCCTTTGAGATCTAGGACTTTGAAGAGTCTCTACCCACGGGAGCACCAGAGTACTCGTGTTACCTCACCCTGGGAAGCCGGGTGCATAGGTGCCTTTCGGGGTCGGGTTTCGTTGTCGATTCGAATGGCGATTTGCTGCAAAGTGCTGCTGGCGGCCAAGAGAAAAGTGTCCGGGTGGATCCAAGAGTGGATCGGAGTTCTGAAGAACCTGAAAGCAGAGGGGACAGAGTCTGGGTCACTAGCCAGTGACCAGGAAGGCGATGGACAGATGCCCACCGATGTCGAGTGCTTCAGGTGCGTTGACAGTTGTCTTGACTCTTCAGCCACGAGGTCCAGGAGGCGTTGTTGGCAACCAGGAGCAGGATTCGGGCTGGTACACGATGTCTGTCGAGTGCTGAGGTGTCAGCGACCGGATTGGACCCAACAAGCCTTGGCAACGGCAAGTCTCGGTGAAGATGTAGATCGTCGATGGTGCAGACCAGCAAGGTCTGTGGAACTCACCCAGCGAGAGTAAGTGAGGGCAGGCCTGGAGCAATCAGGATGCCAAGTAAGAAAAGGATTGGCCTTCGTTAAGGGCTACTAGCCAATGGGCTAGCGACCGCGAAGGAGCCTCGTGACGCCGCACGTGGATCTGGCTTACAGGACACTCGTGGAGTGGAGGCCAGTGATCTTCGGTGCAGGTGGTGCTGGAGGCTAGGGCTACTCGGAGCCCAAAGCACAACTTCTTGGGAGACCCAGAAGAGGATGCCCTTGCAAATGTGCTCGGTGTCCAGGGGTCACGGTCTCAAGTCACCCACGATAGTCACGGGCCTCAGCTTTGCTGGGGACTCAGGGTAGCCTCGGGGAAGTCTGACAATCCACCTCTGGTGATGCGATGACTTTGGCGTCCGACGGGAGCTTCAGAAATGCGAACCGGACAGATGCTTCTTTGGTGCCTGCCAAGCAGGGGAGTCACTCCTTGACCCCAAGGGAGATTCTTCTGTCCTCTAATCGTGAGTAGAGCGTCGAAGGTCCAGGATTCAGTTTCAGAGTTTCGTCCAGGGATAATCTAAAGTCCTAAGGACTGGGTTCCTACCTTTATTCTAAAAATAGGGGTTGGACTACTCTGTGGCCCCACCTATGGGTGGGTCAGGGCAGAGGGGTGGCTACACCCCTTTCCCTTTGTCCAGTTCGCGCCAAAGCAGGGGCTGCAAGCCCCTGATCCGGTTTGAACTGGGGTATGCACAGGGACACCAAATGTGCCCCCAGTGCAGGACTTCAAAGCACCCGAAAGTGCTCCCGCCCAGCCCCAATACACATTATCCTGTCTGGGGAGGTGGTCACACCTCCCTGGGACAGGAAACCTATTGTCCAGGCCTCCCCTGCCGGAGTTTCGTCCAGCAGCAGGAGGCCAGACTCGTGTCTGTGGCAGCAGCATCCATTTTGTGATGCCAGGGCTCTGGAAAGAAGTTACCGGACTAGTCAGAGTTAACATGTCTTTCCCTCTAGAAGGGTGGAATGCTACCCCCACCGCCAGGATTGGCGGGGGGTAGTATTCCAAGATGTTTGACACCAAACACGACATGTTTAGGTGCAGCCATTCCAAAGTTAGCATTTTACCGCGAGGATATAATGCGCTTAAGAGTATATGGTCAGGCTGCACTACAAACAGCATCAGAGATGGTCTCCGAACGCTGCAGAGGGGCCCTGCTCATGCAGGGGCACCCTCTCACATAGGAACCACGCACTCTGCCTTTAGGATTGATAAGGCCTGCCTTAGGAGTGACTTATAGGTTTATATGTGTGTGATGTATTTCGTGATATAGGTAACCTATATCACAGTAAGGGGTGCATGCACCACCTTACCCAGGCTGCAGTAGCAGACCGGTGGTGTCAGTTTGGATGGCCTTCCAGGGGTGGCATAATACATGCTGCAGCCCCTGGCAGGCCTCTGAGGTACCTATGCCCTTGGTACATAGTATACCATATACTAGGGACTTATAAGGGCACTCCAGATCCCAATCAGTGATGTGCCTAAGGCACATGGAAACCATTTTAGAGAGGAAGCAGCTAGGCTGGGGTTCTGATTAGCAGGGCCCCAGCCAGACTAATGTCGAAAAACAGTGAAGCATCAGCAAAAAGTGGGGGTACCCATGTGAAGCAGATCCTACTCTCCTACACAGTCAATCTGGTAAATCAGAGCACATTAAATAGGATCTGCAAACAGCAAAGGTCACTGGTGCACTGGGTCATGGCAACAGATCCAGCATCGCCTATTGGGCGTGGAGTGGTGCTGCGATTTAAACGAAGGTTTCTCCGGGAACAAAATATAAAATATGCGATGTGCACGTGCAACTTGAAATGATTTTGTGTATGAGCGTGGGTGTCCGGCACTGCGCCTGTTTTTCATTCATAGGATGCATGTCCGACTCCCTGGACTGTTATATGAGCTTCTTTCCTCAATTTTTTAACCTGTTAGAGAGAAACCTTTTGTACCTTTTGGAGCTCTTCTTACAAACCCTGATACAGGAGCCACAAGCGCAGGTATGAATAAGATTGCTGAAATTAATTCTGCGATGGTATAACTACAAAGACAGCAGTTATTAATTTAAACGTTATTAATTTAAACGTCGCCAATGTTGGAGCTCTCATAAAAACATAAAGCACTGGTTAATAGGCAAGAATATTATTATTACAGTTTGCTTTTGAACGAACTGGGGTGTCAGTGGGTTAGTCGATTCTTAGCCTCAAAATTGCAAGCACTATACCCTGCGCCATCTTGGCCTCTGTCGCTCCACTGTGAGACATCTGGTTTTGACTATTTCGCCTGCGTCACATGTTTCCGTTTATGCTTCGCAGCAAACAGGAGTTGTGTGCCCCACTGACCCCCACGGTGTACTGTAACTCCCACTACAACAAGAAAGAACAAGCATTGGCATAGCCAATAGGTCTCGCCTTTGGGACCTTATAAGTGTTTAGCCATGCAACAGTTGATGTTGTTGCAGGAAGGATATTGTGCTGCATAACTAAATACTTATAAGGCCCCAAAGGCGAGACCTATTGGCTATGCGAATGGTTGTTCTCTTTGGAACTGTAGAAAAGTTGAAACCGTGAAGCTAAGAGATCTGATTGGCTGCTGCAGGAGAAAAAATGATTTTGCATCAGACAATAAATTACTTGGGGCATAGTCTGTGTGTACTGCAGAAAAAGAAGCCACATAAAGAGACAAAATAGGCACACCCTGACTCCCAGGCCCCAGTGGGGTCTGCCATAGCCCCTCCTTCCTGCAAATTAAAATAAAAAAAATCTGCAGCCTAACTCTGCTGCATCGAAGGCCATGCACAGCAGGTTTGGAAAACAAGTACATTATAAAAAAATTGAAATTCACAGAATAAACCACAGTCCAAAAAATTAGTAATGTTTCTGGCTCAACAGTGTAAAAACTCGGAGGTTTGCCAGTTATGATTTCCAACACTCACAACGCATGCCATAACTCGCACCAATTGCCATGCACAAATGCACAAAACACAAATTTGCCAACTCCCCCCCTCCCCCAAAAAAATAGCCACCAAGAAAGCAGCGTGGTTAGCAACATGAGTTATGGGGGGTGTTGTGTCCTTAGGAGACCATAACTGGTGAATTTCAATACTTTTCCAAGTTATGGTTCTGGTTCGTCCATTGAAAAGACACAGTTAAAGTGCAGTATGGTTATGAAATAAAATCCAAGAAATGGAAAAGTTATGGTTAGTTGCACAAACCATAGCTTATGTCATTGCCATGAAAACCATAACTCACTCACCAAATGTACTTCTCACGTCCTTACACATGGTGAGATAGATAAAAACAGATATGTTTTTGATGGTATCACTGGTGGTACTATGCATCCCTTCGATTATGTTGCTATAGGTGCTTTATAAATTATTTGTGTGGAGAAGTCTGCTATTTAATGATTATTGTTTGTACAGTGCATTTTGTGGGTGAGTGGGTTTGGGACATAAAGTGAAGGGAGCACCTTAAATTGGAATTTTCAGAACTTTTCAGTGCTTTCAAGGACTCAAAAAAACGTTTGCAAGAGGTGCAAAGCACCCCAATACAATTCTGAGTTGGTGAGTCACACCTTCCACAGTTTTACTTTAACTAAAGGTTTTAGTTGATATGACTGTAATGCCACTAAAGGTACATAAGCACTCTAAAAATTGCAGTGCTTCCGGCTTACCTTTGTTAAAAAACGCAAGACAAAAGAAATCCCACCAACATGGGATATAGATACTCATCCACTGGTGACAAGACGTCTTTTTACAACTAAACACACAGGGCCTCATTACGATGTTAAGCCGAAAGGCTCCAACTGACAGTCGGATTCTCCAAGACCGTGTCGGAGCCCTTCCGACCGACTCGGTCGGGTTGCATTCCGACTGACCGATTACGATGTTCGCGGTCGGAATGCAACCTGTGCGATCTTTCGTAATCGGTTCCGACAGGCTCACAGAGAAGTCCTGTTGGTTGGAACCGCATCGTACAGCTCTACGGGCAGTGTTTCCAACTGAGGGATTACGATGTCGGTTTCCGACAGCCTTTCTGAGTCGGACAGTCTGACAAGAAAAGGCTGTCGGAAACTGACTTTGGGGGCCCCTAGCAGGCCCCCCTTCATCCTGAGGTCTACGGTTGGGTCCGTAGGGGTACTCAAGGGATCCCCCTGTAAAACATGCAACGTGTTGCAGGCACCATGGGGTGCCTGCCACAGGGTGCATGGTTTTACGCAGACACCCATTGTCCCCATAGGAGCCTGTGTAGTCGGTCGGACCACAGGCTCCCTTTGAAGTCAATGGGAGTCCTTCCGAAACGGTGTTCGGAAGCATTGTATTCGGTCTGTCGGAACCGCGACTGTAAGTCGGTCGGTTCTGATTCCGAGACAGTGTATGGCGAAAAGTTTCCGCCCAACATCGTAATGAGGCCCACAGTTGTTTGTTGTACGTTATTTTGAACTAATGTGATTCATTTCAGGACATTTTCCTTACAGATAAAGATCCCCCTTCCAGTTATATAAAGTTTTATAATTATAATTAAAGTCTATAGAATTGTAAAAGCTGTTTGCTGCAGAAAAAAATATACTAATCTTATTTATAATATTAATAATTATAGAGAGTCAACATGTGCCTAAATACAATTTACTGTGGTATTTGAATATATACTTGCCTTTACAGCCAGCTTGCTCAATGCATTCCTTTTAGCTTGGTTAAAAAAAGTACCATACTTTGCCATGAGATCTATCACATATGTTCTGTTAGTCCCACGGGGACAAAGATTTACTGAGGTAAAGCATAGATTAGGAGTCGCAACGAGTTCTAGGCTACCAATTTGTGGTTCTCCCCTTCAAGGGTAGAGAACCACAGAAGCCTGTGAATATTTATACAATTGCTTGTAGCGTTTCCTCCAGAGTCATATAAAATTTTTAGGGTGAGATTGCAAATCTCTAATTTCACTGTTAATAGCCATCACAGGTTTTTTGCCTTGCTGCACAATGCAGTGTGGCATACATAATGAAGGCTCTCGGTTTTCCATTTATACTGATTTTTAGAGATAAATACAGACGGAAATTCATCTATTTCCCATCTGTATTTATTTTTAGAATGGTTAAAACGAAAAGCTTATTTTTCACAACAACCAGTGTAAATATTGACAAATACATATAAAATGAGCAAAACATAAATATAGATAAATACAAACTAAAATGTCAAAAACATGTCATTAAACCTTGAGCCCTACAGATAAGTATTACTACAGATAATTATTACCTACATTTATTCAAATTACTGTGCGGCATACAAGCATCACCTAATCATTTTCCGCGCCCAGACTCCCGCTCCATGGCTGCTGTTTCCATAAAGCACCCAGGGGCTTATTTACAAGCCCCTTGCGCCACGCGCACGTCACTTTTCCCATGTTAAAAATGACGTAAAAGTGGCGCAAGGGGCTTGTAAATAAGCCCCCCAGAGTGGAGCTAAGGGGGAAGCCTCAAATTGACACAAGGATGTGGAATTGGCTCTGAATGTGTCAAACATCCTGATCAGAGTAAGCTATTCCTAGGCAGATCTAAAAGCAAATATGCTCAGGTGATTAAACTGGTTTCATTGTGTCTTTTGTGTACAGTCAGAGGTCTGGACTGATCATACATTGCAAATACAATCCAGAAAAGGATGAGACGGCTATGGGGTTTGTGAGGCGGACACACACAGATTGCCAAACACACCAAAGGAAAAACAGATAGGACACTGAAAGGCAAGCAGGGACACGACTGTGCTCTCACCCATAGAATGGGATAACACCCCTGACATCAGAATGCACAAACATCGACTAAAATATGTGCTCAATAAGGATACAGATCCTACATAGTTTAGTTAGCCTTCCTTCTAAACATTCAGGAATATTCAGGGAAATGAATACATACACTGGGGGGCATATTATCAAGAACGGCGTTAAAAATTATCGCCGGTTTAGCGGCAGTTTTCTGCCGCTAAACCGGCGATAATTTTAACGCCGTCCTTGATAATATGCCCCTGAGAGACTTTTGATTAAGTAAACTTTTAAAGTCTGATTTAAAGTTTAACGGATAGGGTACTCTGTCACTAGTCAGAGATGAGTGGACCTTAAGTATTCCATTGTTGGAGCCCCCGTTGGCTCCATTGACAAAATACTTCCTCCGACAGCCCAAGGGAGCAGTGGCCATCTTAGAAAGGGCATTACACTGCCCACCCTGCTTAGGATGAACGGTGTAATGTCTTCTTTTTTCCTGTCTGTCGCTGCCAGTAAGAACCTCCATTAAACTTCAGTTTACTGAGGATTCATGTGGGGGAGTAGACCATAATTGTAGGACAGTGAGTGAGGCTCCAAGCTTAATGGCAAAATTCTCACAAAGTCTTCTTAGTAAATATTTGAACGGCATCACGTGCACCAAGCTAAAAAATAGGATTTCAGTGGTCATGAATGAAAGGCTGCCTGACAGAATATTGATGCTAAAAATATCGTGAAGACACAATATTGTGTCACAAATATTAAGGACCAAAATATTGAGAAGGTAAGGGCAAGTAGGTAAGTATAGATTTACTATTTTAACTTCACATCTATGTACCGTGAAGATATATATATTGTCAAGGTGCAGATATGTGGAGGTATACACAGTAAAAGTGTGTTTACCTATCGAAACTTACCTTCACAATATTTTTGTCCTCAATATTCTTAACACAATATTTTGTCCACAAGTAATTTTTTCTATGATATTTTGTCCAAACACCGAATGAACTGGACAGTGATTTCTAGGGGCCTGCGTTTGACACCTTTTGCTCCTTATTTTTCAGTGAGTGGTTTTATGATACCTGAGTCACGAAGAAACTCTGCTTTGCCCCATTTTTAAAAGCAGTACAGATAAAATCCAGCAGATTAGAGGCTGGTAGCCCACCTAGATTCTAAAGCCAAATTATTTCCATAGGTTTTCCTAGAAGAACTCCATATGGGTGTAGGAGTCAGTGCTGCTCCCTGTCAATCAACTGAGTTCTGACAAAATCGTTCTACTAAGGACAGTGGTTTGTGCTTAAGACTTCTAGCTCCGAAATGCTCACTTGTTTCCCTGATTTTCCAACAGCATTCGATAGAGTTAGCAGGGACAGGTTGTGGAGGAAACTTGTAGAGTGGAGCATTAACACGCCTCATTTTAAACTGATTGACCTTTTGCATACCAACACTTGGGTGAAGATAAACGTTGCATATTCTAATCAATGGCCCCTTAATCTGCCTCCTCGTAGGGACAGAAATATGAATTGACAAGCACTTTGACTATTCTGTCTACAAACAACCATCCTAAGGGCAATCAATCAATGAACTCTTTGTTTTTATACCTCGATAGAGGTTTAAAAAAATAAAATTTAAATGGTTAGTAATTAATATTTAAAATAAATGTGGGAATAGCAACATGAAAAAAATGCATAAAAACGAATGCAAAATGAACAAACGTTCATCAAAAAAATAACAATATTAAAACCTAAAGTCTAACTTTTTGGATACAATTTAAAAAACTGTGCTTCCTTTGCAGATGAGATTCCAGAGTTAAGAAAAATGGGTTTTAAAAACCTTCTTTGTAGGTTTAGAGCTGGACAAACACAAAAACAAGATTAAGGTATTGTACTCTGTTACTACATAAAGTACAGGTGCGTTCTGTATGTGCTCGTTTCTCCCAAGCTCCCGTTACGATTCTTAGCCGGTGTACTTGCTCTTAATAATAAATACATCCGTCTCACCTTGTGTTCATGGGTCAATTGATGGTATGGTTGCATTTTTTTAATCAGAGTCTGTGATCGATTTATATTAAGGGGACCTTAGACCGTAGTTTAAGTCAAATGTGCTGCTCATTTCGGATGCAAAGATTTTTTAGCAATCAATCAACCAACTCTTTATTGTTTTTACACCTAGATAGAGGTCAAACAAAATAAAAATAAAATGATTAATGACATTTAAAATAAATGAGAGAATTTTAGCATAAAGACATCATTAAGACATGAAAACACTTATAGGGAGGTATTAATAAACTACGGGGCATATTAGCAAGAAGAGGCGATAATCATCGCTAACCCTGCTTAGCGTGATTTTTTTTATCGCCGGCTATCGCTGGAATATATCGCCACGCTAACGCTGTATTAGCAACGATTAGCGCTATGGCGATGAATATTCCAGCGATAGCGGGGAAATGGGCCAACATCGCTGAAAAACCAGCGATGTTGCATGGAGAAGGGAGAACACCTTGCTGATACGACCCTGTGGTCGTATCAGCATAATCCACCCCCCCATGTTAGGTATGGCTAACACCTGCTAATTGCAGGTGTTAAATAAATGGCGATGACCCCGGTTAGCGCGACTTTTCACGTCGCTAACTGGGGCCATGGCCACCTTGCTAATAGGCGATAGGCCTGTTAGCGGGTGTTTCCCAGGTTTGTTCGTCGGGAACGCCCACTTTGCATGTCATTAGCGATAAATATCGCTGACATGCAAAGCGGTAAAAAAACGGGCGCTAATGCCCGCAAACTGTCGCTAACTGCTGTTAGAGACAGTTTGATGATAGGGCGATATGAATATCGCCGCTTTAGCGGCAAAAAGTGCCGCTAAAGCGGCGATAGTGCCCTTGCTAATATGCCCCTACATTTTTTTGAACATTGAAACCTATAGGGGGATATTCACAAGAACGTGAGCTAAACATCTTCAAAAAATGTTAACGCAACTTTACACATCGCAGTCTATCGCGGGAAAATAACCCTGTGTTAACGTGGAATTCACAACACAGCGGTACCATGCGATAGTTTGCCCCAAACACGGCCAATGTCTGCGATACAACCACCGCGACAGAGATAAAAACACAAACCCCAACACCAAAAAACGTGCGATGAGCCCATTCGCGATGAGGAAAGCAGCGATAAGCAGCGCCAGGTCCGCGACACACACACGGCAGGCGGGAATAAGCACAACAAAAACAGGAAAAAGGAAGACAAACCAAACAGAAAACAACAGCGAAGCACAATGGAGGCAGCCGGAGCTAGTACACAACCCCACAAGCCCCATTGGCAACAAAACATTGTACATGGCAGTCCATCGTGGACAAGGTGAATGCAGCCGGAGAGCGGAGGAGGACAATGGAAGAAAACCAGAACAACTGGAATGATGCGAAACGCACAAACAAGCAGAAACACGCCAACAACCAGAAGGCAGCAATGCACACTGGAGGTGGGAGTCCAGCGCCACACCAGGAGCTGGATGACATGGAGGAAATGGTGTCCACCACAACAGTCTGGAGATGGTGGCAGGAGTCGGGGACCGGAAACTGCTCAAAATCAACAGACACAACAGCAACAGGGAGAGGAACTACCAGGGACTGGGGGGACGGGGGGAGATGGGCACACATGCACAATTAAGCACAGCACAACTGCAGACAAACCATGCCCAAGAGTAACAACATCAACCAACAGCACAAGTCACACAAATCGGCAATATCACACCACTGAACAAGCACAGAAGTGAAAACCACACTGCCTGAAAGGGAGAAGGGTGAGCCAAATCAGAGCTGAAGGGCCATCTCACACACAATGCAGCACACACACATAGGAAGCAGAGCACCCCAACATCGAACACAATGTGGTACAAACAGCAACATTTGCACAACCGAACACAGGACACAAGTGCACCTGCTTGTGGCCGGTAAATGGCCATACGCATCTAGCAAAGCACGAAACAGGGACATGATAATGCACAAGTAACAACACACAGCCCTGATGGGGTAGCAATGCATGTATGGCAGGGACCCAGATAGGCCGTGACACACACATTTGCATACATATCAACACTCATCACAGTTGGAGACAAGTGAATGTGCGGAAACTTCATCAACAATTGCGTGTCAGTACGGCCAAGAGAAGAGCCACAACATGCAGACCAATGCAGCAGCATGTCTGAATGAGGAACGTTGGAAAGTGCCCATGTCCACCCCGGGGGAGTCCATCACCCACACGTCAGTGCCAACGTGCGTTAGTTATCCGCGCATGTATCCGGAGTCCAGGCCAATGCAGCCATGTCCACTGTCGTCTTGGGACATGTGACCAGATCCCCAACATGCAACCAGGCGCCGGGACACGTGCAATGGGTCACATTCAGTTGTGGCTGCAGGTACGTTGTCACTCGTCCATGCAGCAGCGTAGGCCAACATTTCCAACATGAACTCATTGTCCACTACATCTAACATGTCGGCGACGTAACCCATCAGCTGTCCCGGACAGATGTGCTGACTCCAACCCCTGGCCCCAATTGGCACTATAGCCCAATAGGGGAGCGGCTCAATGTGGTCACTGCACACGACGACTCGTGCAATGTCCCAGGTCCAGTTGCCAGCATGCATGCCAATCATCCAGGCATGCCATAAACGGGCATCACAGTGACACTCCTGGTCGTGGGCCAACAGGGGGCGCACACACACGTCGAAATCCAGGTCAGCTACCGTTACGTTGGAGAGGCAGACATCCATGGTCCACTCGAATATGCATGAGCGACAATGCAACACAGGCTGAAAGCAGGTGACGTTGGCAAGGCGGAAGCTTAGCCGGTAACTGATCCACAGCACTGCCAATGGCAGTGTCCCCAGTACATGCAGCAGACGTGCACGGTACCGGTCCACGTGACTGGAGTATCCGGGATGGTCTGCCATTGAGTCAGTGGCTCTGCTTGAAGCGGCACTGTGCTGACCCGCGCCAGTCCTGTGGATGAAATGGCACAGCTTGGATCAATGAGTAGTGTCTGTGTGCAACGGGTGCAGGACTGGGGTGGGGTGGGAGTACGTGTGAAGGCCATTTCACGCATGCTAACTTCGACCAAGGACTTCTGTGTGTGGGATGTGTACACGTTGGTCTCACGTCGGGCAGTGCGTAGTGTGGGAGTCGCCAGCAAATGCTATTGTATCTGTCAGGGGTGCTGGGCGCATGTAAGTCCCAGCTCGGAGCTGCAGATGTGCTACCGCCTGATAGTTCAGACAAAGGACCTTTCATCCCTACAGTAACTTTACCATCTGCTTGCATACAGGAGATGTACAGAGGCCGGTCGTGGGTGGGGTGGGATGTCTGCGACCCAGGGAATCATGGATGATATGCCGAGCACGTGGCACATGAGTGGCCTCACTCTATGTTACGTTGCCTCACAGCTGCTCCTCCCTCCCACGAGCCCCCACACTTGTGTGCGCTGCATGGTTGTATCACGTGCACTCCTACGGCACACCATTGTCATGCCTGTCTGCGCATGTCCAGCGGCATGCCAACAACACCGTGAAGCTGGCCGTTGAGGGTGTGCGGCCACGTGAGTGTAGGCCAATGGTCAACAGGGCGGACACAGGTGTACAGTCCATGGCTGGCTGTGATCGCGCTGCGATTGAGGCTAGGCATCTGACTAATGCAGCCGCAGGACTGATACACATAACACTTGGCATGCATGAGCCAAGACCCCGAGCGGTCTTGCGCTCCTACATTTCCCCGTACGTGCGGGCCCCCTCTCCGGGTGCATGCTACATTGCAACATCGACTATTGTGGCCCTGGTGGCGGCAACACTCCAACACAGAGACACGCTTACCGCACTTCCTGCTCAAGGCCAGACCAGAGCCACGCCCTGATCCCCCTGCCGAATCAGCACACCCCGACGCTGACCTGACGTACGCCGGACCAGCACACGCCGCTTGTGCATGCAGGGGGGGGCGGGTGAAGCTACATGTCCAAGGTCTTGGCCACTGCTGAGGTGACATGGTATCGTCCGCTGAAGACAGCACACTGTGATGTTGCAGGGCTCGGGCCCATCATGCTGACATAATGACCACACGGACACACTTGCTTAGATGGTGTGAATGGCTACGGGCACGTGCGCCCGGCCACGTTTATTAGCAGGCTCACATGTTGAGTGACACCTGTGTTGGATGTGTGTTGGGTGTGTGTACACCAGCCGTCATGGAGTGCCTGGTGCAGTCAAAAAATGACAACAGTGTACATCGTTAAGGACACAACCATTCAACCATAAAGGCTCCATGACTTGAGCTGCACAGAGTTAGTGGCCCCGGATGCACAGCGTCCTGCACGGGCCTACCGCCACGGGCCTCTGACTTGCGGTGCACTGGGGCAGGGTCACGAGAGCAGAGCAGGTTCTCGTAGATGACAAAGGGGGTTGTCGCGGAGTGTCTCGGTGGACAGTGGAAGGTGTACCCCCTGGGCATGATGCAGAGGGCAGAACCACGCAGAAACAGTCACCATGGTGGAGATGAATGGAACAGACACATGTCGAACACCAAGTCCGTCCCAGCCAGATGATGATGCAGCCAACCCCCAGGCCATGGACTCAGACGCCACCAAAGTCCAACCAGAAAGTGCCCATGACTCATTGCGCACAGAGTTAGTGGCACCAGGTCAGTTGTTGCTACTGTTTGGTCACCTCCGTGACGAGGATCCGGCTTTCATCCAGACTGAACCGCATCTTCCTCTTACTCCTCTCCGTGCGTTCACTGGTATGGACTCTGCCATTCATGAATCATGACTAAGTGCTGGATGTGGGACCTACTGGACCGCAGTGTAGGCCGGAGGCAGCGGTCAGCATGAGCCCACAGACACGTGTCGTGTGCTTGCGACGCAGAGTTTGGGACACTGATCGAAGGGAGTTCAGTGATATATACGCGGCACTCGACATTTGGTCACTGCCATTCTAAACTCAGGACACAGTTCCACATGTGGGACCTACTGGACCGCAGTGTAGGCCTGAGCCCTCATCCACGTGTCGCCGGCTTGCGTTGAACAGGGTTAGTGGCACCACGTGTCGCCGGCTTGCGTTGAACAGGGTTAGTGGCACTATGTGTCGCCGGCCTGCGATGCAGACTTTGGCTTCACTGATCGGAGGGAGTATAGTGATGTGGACGCTGCCACAGACTTGGGCTCACTGCCATTCAAAACTCACGACTCAGTACAACATGTGCCAACAACTGGGCCGAAGAGTACGCCGGTGGAGTATGTCAATGAAAAAGGAGTACTGTGGGCCAGCGTCGTGGAGGCCAGCGATGGTCTGCAGAGGCTGCAAAGGTCGCGGGACTGGGGCTTGGAGCTTGCACCGGCATGTGGTGGGCCCTCTTTGACACACGCCGGTGTCGGCAGGTGAGCGGAGCCTCTTGGTGCGCTAGGGCAGGCATGACGGGTCTGGGGACCAGCAGCCCGGGGTGCAGCAGGCGCACAGGGACGCAGGCCCCGTCGAGCACGGCGCCGGCCTCGTGGCGGGCTGAGAGGCACCACCCTGGCAGACACGTTGGCCATTCCAAATGAGAACCACGCCCAGTGCGATGGGCTTTTCATTCACACCCCTATGCAGGCCTGGCGTACGCAGGGCCAACCCACTCCGCCCGCGCATACAGGGGGGGACGTAACGAGCGACATTTCCGCGTTCTGCCCCACAGCCTGTGGGGACATGGTAGCGTCCACTGGCCACTACACTCCATGCACCAGCAGTTAATGTCCACGTGGCCATTCCCGTGGTTTGCACACTGAAGTCTGTCCGGCACATCCATGCCACACCTGGCATTGGGTAGGTTCTCATTCATTAGTCACTTGCCGCTCTCGCACATGCCTGCTCCAAACCTCTCCTCACATTCTGCTATTGTGTGGCTGTGGTGCCATGCCGTGGCTGGGTTGTGTGCATGGCAAGCCCAGGTTCCCAATGGAGTCGTGTTGTCGTGTCTGGTCGGTTGGCATGTTGTGTGGCATGTTGCATGTAGTTTTGCTGCGTGCCCATTGCCAGTGTCGTGAGTTGCATGACTGTGGAGTGGAGGTATGTGGTGTGTTCATTTGGTACTTACCAACGAGCAATGCATTTCCATAGGTGCCATCCTGGGAGCGCTGGTTGATGATGGACTGTCGGGAGATGTATGAATCATGCACACTGCCTGGGGAGTTGGCCACAACATTGTTGAGGAGTCCCCGGTGGTCCACTATTGCCTGCACATTGATGGAATGCGTGTGCTTTCTGTTGCGGTAGTTGTGTGCAGTGTCGGCAGGGGGCACGAGGGGTACATGTGTGCAGTCGATTGCCCCAACACGTGAGGGTATCCAGCTATGGCGTAGAAGCCTTGCTTGGTCTCCAGCTGCTCCTGCGCAGTGTGGGTGAAGTGGAGGTGCTGGGGTACCAGGCTGATGATGGCATCCAGGACAGGTGTGATGAACTTGGACAGGGCTGGCTGTGAGACTCCTCCGACTCTGGCAGTTGTGGGTTGGAAGGTACCAGAGGTCAACATGTGCAACACAGCCGGCAGCTTTGTCTGCAGAGGGATGTTGGTTGTCCGCTGTGTTGGTGCCGTTAGCAGGTGGGCACTGTGGGTCAGGATGCGGGGGATGGTTGTCCTTTTGGGCCTGTAGTGGGCAATGTCCTCCTCTGGCGTTAGGTCTGTGCAGCTGGTGCGTTTATGGTGGATCCGCTGTCTTTGTGTATGCTGCCTCTGTGGTGGTCCGGGGGGGGCGGGGCGGGTCCTGGGGGTGGTGGCGGGCCTGGGGGTGGTGGTGGATGGTGTTGTGGCCCTCATGGGTCTCCGAGCTGCATGATCATTGTCTCCATGGCATCTGTGGGTCTTCAGATGTGGCTCTTGGCTGGGCTCCCTTTCATGCTGCAGGTAGTCGTCCTGCTTAACACCAGCAAAAGGCAGGTGTTAATTCCCTGCTGCTACCGCGGCTTATCGCCTGTTTTTGGTTCGCATCGCAGATCTGGCAGTTCGTTGTGAATGTGGTGTAGTGGTGTTTTCGTGTGTTTTTGCACGGGAACGCCTACTCTGCATCTCATTAGGGTTAGTTGGTGGTGTCACCCGTGGAGGTAAATTTTGCGGCAGTTATCGCGGGAATACTGGCGATGTCTGCAGTTTGCACCAGCTTGTGAATGGGGCGTTAAATCTATCTCCACTTTTGATGCGTTAAGGTGGCGATAACTCGGCGATAAGTCCTTGTGAATATGCCCCATAGTCTTTTATATTGGAGGTAATATAAAGTGCTGGCTTATCGTCTCCGATAGCTCAGCTTCCAAAGGTAGCTGGTCAGAACATGTTGTTCCTTATGTACGCTGACGACATGGTTTTGCAGGATAAAATAACTTGTGGCAGCCTTGAATCGAACACCACTGTAAACAACCGGTTACTAATCTAACAGTATTGTCTGGGGTAAGAAATACACCCATTGTTGTATTTTTGGGCCCCAAACAAAATGAGAGGGTGAATCCATGTGACTATCTCAGCCTTTGGTTGACATCTTATCATCCTACGTACCCAAAACTCTTTTAGCCGAATACAAATGAGCCACCTGTGCACTAGATAACCTAGGGGCATCAATGCCGTCTCCTTCGGCTACTCTGCTTCGACTCATCATTGCAAGTAGCATCCCCTCCCTTTTGTTGTATGAGGCATCAGCAATTGCTGAGAAAATTATTTCTTTCATAGCATGGTATACTAAAAGCTCTTTGATTTATATTTTACTTACTCTCAGCAGTCCATAGTATTGGCTTTCGGAACCTTGCACCCCTCACTACAAGCCGACAATGATATTTTAAAGTACTTCTTTGTGGCTCATCACATGGATCCAACTATTTGGGAAGCTTGACCTCATTGAATACTAAAACCACTTGGTCAGAATGTTTTTATATAATCTAGAGGATTTCAAACTGGTGGACTTATGAGGTGACCTCAATCTGTATTTCCCACATCTAACACATGGTCACCAAGACTCAATCTCTTTGTCTATCGCCTGTGGACCATCTTGAGTTAGAATCTTACTAAATCGGCCTCTAAACTGCTGCTACTTTTCTTGGCCTCAAGCTCCAGTTGTATCTGAGGTCTCCACATCATCTCTAGTGAAACAAAAATTCCTGAGATTTGGCTTTTTACTATTAGCTATCAAATAATTTATATCTGTACAGTAAAATTGGGACACAAACTGTAAAAGTTTTTGACTGTGCGGTCTCAGGTGTGAAGAAATTATGTTTTAGGCAATCAGCAAAGTATACCCATTTTTCTAAACTTCAGGTTACGCACCAATCGTGAAGCAATGAGTCTACCCATGGATTTGCTTCAACTCAAGTTTGCTCTGTAGTCATGAAATTTGTTGATCTGATGCACACAATTTAAGAAAAAATAGTAATACCCTTTATAGAGGATTCAATTGTAGTACTTGTAGTCTTTTAGTCTAAATGTATGATAGTAGCATTTGTTAAATTTGAAAGTCTATATGCTTTTGTGGGCTCACTGTGATTAATTAAGACTTTTAGTTATGTAAATTTATCACCAGCAACTCCACTTGGCTACTGTTTTAACGATTTCATTCTAAAGTTTATATTAACTACATAATACATATTGATAAGAAAGAACAATGAACGAAGTGAAAAACATAAGTAAACGCATAATATTTGAGACAAGACGACCACAATTGCATGAGAGTTCTGTGAAATTAGTTAATAAATAAAGATCAAAATTCAAAAAAGCTCATTTGACTAAAATCAAAAGCAATTCTAAAAAGAGCTACAAGATATCATTTATTTAAAAGCTCTATGTAACTAATTCACATCAAATTATTTCCAATTTAATTTAAAATCTTTCAAATAAATTAATCAAGTATTAGTATGTACAAAGTTATTATACTATGGAACATTTAGATAGAATTATAAATCTTGTGGATCTAACTTCAAAGCCCTCCCATGTATGTACGGAATATGCATTCCTCGCATGCTTTGTTGGTTTGATGTAGCATTCAGAATTATTTTGATTACATAAACTCTTATCAGTATCAGGTTTGTAATCTTTCCATTTACTTACAGGCTTGTTGTTAACTGCCTATCGAGCGCTCGCTGAGGCAGAGAGGAAAGGTGAAAAGGTCAGATCCCTGCCCCTAATGTCCCATTTCTACTCCTACTCCAATCAATATGGGCCTCATTATGATGGCAGTCGGGCTTTCATCCGACCACCATCCTTTCGTAAATTGGACCGCCCGACTGGTCGTCGGCAATCCCACCATAGGCATTAGGGTGCGACCCCCACCACGGCGGTCGCAATGTCTATATTTTGGATTGCGGCGGGTGCTGTGGGCTACAGCACACGCCACAGTACAAAAAATAGCCTTTACACATATCCCTGCATTGCCTGATGTATGGTGCAGGGATATGTGGCGGGGCCACCAAAACCCAAAGCTGATGGCCAGGGGGCAGGGGGCCCGCTACAGGCCCCCAATGTCCCTTTCCGCCAGCCTTTTCATGGTGGGTAAACCGCCATGAAACCGCTGGCAGGGAGGGACATCATAATCCCTACGCAGTGCCTGGCAGGCGATCCGTGGCGGTCGGTCTCTCCGACCGCCACTCATCCACCCACCATCCTATGTGGTGGGCGGGAATCTTCATTATGATGGCGGTGGGACCGCAACCGACGGGCTGTCGGTGATGGTCTCACTATCATCGTAATCAGGTCCTTATGTTCTGAGACATACACAACAAGGAAGCAGTAACTTCTATCCCGCCCACTAATTCTTGCACTTGGTGGCGCTCTATCACTATTTTTGTTCTGCTTCACATATGTATTAATTCATGTTAAAAATATTAATATATAAAGTATGATTGTATTTTAAATTGGTGATAGTTAGTGATGTGATTTTCATGTTATAGTTAGCCAAAGTTAACTTTTGTTCAGGTTAAATTAATCATATTTAATGTAGGCCTCAGTTTGGTAACCCAAACAAACGTTAAAAATGCATTTTGTGCTATCTCGCTCTTTCTCTCGTTTCAGGATCCAAGTTCTAAGCTGCAGTCGTTTGAATTAATGAATAGATTCAGTTGTTCTAGCTTTGTGTGAAGTGTTATCATTTTGAGCTGGACTGAAAGCCGAATAATGAGTTTTTTGCACCTGTTGCTTGGATGGCCTGACCGTGATGGACCATCCTGTATGATGTATCTCCTGAAAGCCATACAGCTGTAAGCTTCCTTTGTGGGAGGCCTGGGAAGAAGCGCAAAGACACATTATCGGGAAATGGTGGCTCTTGATTGACCCCCACCTCTTGGGAACCGTGGGAAGTATAACAGTTTGTTAAATCTTATGTTTTAAATGCACATTGCTAAGTTAGTTTCAGGTCCATGTATCTACTCTTTCGGGAGCAGATGCCTCTATCCACTTACTTAAGTCCCCATGCTTATTTTATTTCTTCTTATGGAGTTAAGCTCTACAGCAAATCTGTTCTTCTCTTTCTGATAGAACCTTCATTTGGTTCAGCCATTAGAGGCTTTACTTGCTGACACCTTCTGCTCAAACTTCCTGACCTCGTTTGAATCCTTAGCTTAGCAATAGGGAGGTTGTGTTTAGAGGAACTGAATCTAGCTCATTTGCATATGACAACCTTTAAAAAACTTGCCCTTGTATTTGCTTTTTCGACTCACTTTGGATTACACCGAAAATTGCTTTTATGAGGTGAATATTGATTTATAACTAATTTGAGTGAATTGAGTTTGTAATTTCTCTAATCTCCTAATAACCTTCATGGTTTGCAATTCTACCACTCTCTGTCCTCCTTGTGGGGCCAAATGGGCTTCACTGTTATTATTATCTTACTGATTTGTTGATGTTAAGCCTCAATTCGAGACTAAGATCCATCAATTCTAGTGCAGCTTGTACTTGAATTTGCACCAGTGATTTCTACAGGTCAAACCCCATCCCATGCTGCTTCAGACTCTTTACTTCCTGTTAATTGTTATCTGGAGATGAAAGGAAATATGCACGTTTCAAAACTCCTTCTATTTATCAATCTTTTGCCTCGCTACAAACAGGGCTGAAATAAAATTAAAGCAAATCCATGCTGCCTTAGCTGTCTCTTCACTTCCTGTTAATGATCCTCTGCAGCACGAAGGAAGTGGGGTTCTCCTAGTCCCCGCACCCCATCTTTCTCATCTTTCCACTTTCCTTTTAATGCCTTCTGAGGCACCGCAAAGTGGGAAGAGGCAGTTTCTAACCATCCTTTTTAGGTCGAGCCTCGAGTAGCGCGCAAGCGCTGCATAGAGGCGAAGACTTAATGTAAGTGAGTTTTCAAAGCAGTCCAAGAAACGCTCGTGCGTCGTGGCTGGCCTTTTTGAGATGGGTACGCGCGGCAAACATGTGTTTCCAATTATCGTGCCCAGACGCGGGCGCGATAAGTGGAAACACATGTCTGCCGCGCGTACTCATCCAAAGGCCAGCCACGACGCACGAGCGTTTCTTGGGACTGCTTTGCAGGCTGCCGCGCTCGCTCGCCCCCGCTCCTCCGTGCTTGTTTCCAAAGCTGGCAGTGCTCACTCATCAGCTCAGACCCTATCCTTATGGCCTTTTTTGCAACTGGACTGCGCAGGGCATACACCAAAAAGTGGCAGGTGTGCTGCTTGCTATATTTAAAGTGCCACTGAAATCAGTGCACTATAATATGGAAGAATGAGCGTCCACCGTCCAGCATCACACAACTGACCGTGCGCTCATGTCGGAGTCGGAACGAGGCAGGACAGATGAGCGAGGCTTCTGCCACTGTCCCACTCACCATCAGGATTGAAGACTGCTGAAGCCTGGCTGCAGTACTAAGCATGCTTACTACTGCCAGCCAATGAATACTCCCAGTCTATGACTCAGTCAGACACACAGCACCACCACTTTACAACAATAGGTTGTTGCCAGTATACCTGCCAAGTCCTGCTGCACAAAGCACTGTCGCACGACTGCTAGAGGCGCCATTTCGACAGCTCACGGATCCACAATCCACACCCTGCAGCCCCGGGGCTGTAGTTTCTAGGAAATTAACATTGAAAGGGCAAACGCGTCACAAGGAAGCAATCCGGCAGTGCAAGGTGAAGCTAGAGAAAACGTGTGCGGTTTACCTTACTTCATTATACTGGCTTTTTAGGCACTGGCACCGTCAACGTGGCACCTTCAGCAACATCACGGGCAAATTTTCTTCCACCCCCTTTGCTCCACTAGATGGTGCTCAGGCAGATACTGCCCAAAAAACGCACCGAACCTCAAGTGGGCATGAAACTAATAGGTGCCAACATGTAAACTTACAAGCTGCCGATATAGGACACTTATACCTACTGAGGATATAATGAGTGCTAACATGCATGAAGTTAAACAATCATGAACAAGCATTGGCATAGCCAATAGGTCTCGCCTTTGGGACCTTATAAGTGTTTAACCATGCAACAGTTAATGTTGTTGCCCCAAGGATATTGTGCTGCGTAACTAAATACTTATAAGGTCCCAAAAGCGAGACCTATTGGCTATGCCAATGCTTGTTTTCTTGGTGTCTACACTTCCTGTCCCTATAATATTTACTTTTAGTTTGGGAATTTGTGAAAGTGACTATTGATCTGATATATTTTACATACAATTGAAATATTATTTTTTTATGAAAAGATAATAATAGTCAATATAGTGCTTACGTGTCTGTCTATCATCGGGGTAAAAGAAATATTACTTTGAACTAATGATAAAGTACACGAATTGAAATGCATAACAACAAAATTAACCGAGAGGCAAATGAAGATAAAAAAGGCTGCGAAAGCGCGGCCTCACGGAAGGCAAAATCTATTGGTATTTGAAACTGCTGATGCGTTCGTCTGTTCGAGTGTTTCCCATACCCTATCTGCTGGCATCTTTCTATGCTGACTAATCATTCTTGACGCTCCCTAAGCAATACACAAGTTCAGATGGTTCTGATAAATATCTTGTGCATATACTTGAAATTAAAGCGTGTCTTTATTGAGTTAAAGATGAATGTGTATGTTATTTCGATTTTAACGAAAACCGTGCCCAAAAATGACAAAAAAGGCACTTTTAGGAACAGAAGTGGAACTAAAACGAAGTTTTTGTGCAAGTCACTCATTATTCCTTCTAGTCATGAGTATACATCTTTGACACTTTTGTATTTTATCGAACCGTCTCCTCTCTCGCTGCGGTATTCAGTTCTGAAGCATATACTGCCATCTACTGGATTAATATTGTATCACGTGTACAGATTCAAAGTACGCTTTTAGTTCTTTTACTAAATAGGTTTATAGTTGTTTACAGTTGCGAATCATGTCATAACTCATAAGACAGAAGACATATTTTTCAATACTTAACATTATCTGGTTGAAACGGGGGTTGGATGGAAGAAATATGGTACCACTATGAGACTGAGCCACATTCGTGACTAAGAATTGTGCTGCAATGTCTATAACATACGTTATTTGCTTGAAAACATTAACCAGGTAAAAGTCGCTGAAATCAAATGTTTATGGGCCTAGGAATGTGCGAAAATGTACAGTTAGCACGTCATGCTTATTTCGAGGTGCGCAAACGTGACAGATGCCTTAAACCTATATATCTTTTCTCCTCAACCCCACCGTGTGGTAAATTGTAAGTGCGCTATAATCGCACCTGATTTTGTGCAAGACGCGGATTGAGATTTATCTCTCGAAGAACACGATATGGGGCATTGCAAGCACAATAAAAGTCACATAAACAGCTAACATTCTAGGTAAACGAACACATCTCTTGATTGGTGGAATAACATTTCCCCCACTATTAACTGTGCTGGGGCGTGCAAGCGGGAACCTTGGAGGGCACTCAGGACATGCGGGAGCCGGCACGGGGCCAAATGACACACACACACCCACAGGTACTTAGTCGGAAACCCAGCCCCCGAGCAGGCGCTTCCTTTTATTATCTCCCCGTAGGCCACGCCTACGTGTGGCGGTCCTGTTGCAACAGGACCGCTAACCATTACATCCCTTCCCAACTCAGTCTTTTGAAAATAAACAGTTCAAACAGTTCAAACAGTTCGTGTAACGGGTACACAGATTCGGGGTACCTGTACAGAGTGTAGTGGTGTTGGTCTTGCATCATCAGCAAACAAAGTCTCGCAGGCGCTGGTTTGGACGAGGATTTGGTCGCAGGTTATACCCCTGAGGACAGCTTCGCAGCCATGTGCTGTCGGGGGTTGCGCCGTTTGGAGGCAGGCCGGGGGGTGGCGAGATGGTAGCCTCCTGTGTTCCCCTGCCTCCATCGCTCCCTGATCCTCCGCTTGGGTCTTCTTGTGCCGCGGTGGCCGGGCCACCTGGTTGATTCCCGATGGGTCCCGTCGGATGTTCAGCCGGGATTTCCTTGAACCATGATATGTTTCGGGACACTTCTTCATCCCCTCTCTGCGCAGTTATCATGGTTCCGTTGTTTGAAGTGACTGTCCAGGCCCCGGGCTCGTAGTTTGTTCTGAACTTTCCCCCTGGGCGACGGTCCTTGAGGAGGACGGTGGTCCCTGTTCGGAGTGTCCTGGGTGCGGCATGGCGGCGGAGGCTTACTCGTTGATTTCGGCGAGTTCTCCGGTCTTGCGCTTCCTCGGCTTCAAGAGGCGGTGACACCCATCCTGTACATGTGGGAAGAAAATCCCATCTTGGGCCGTAGAGTATCAGTGACCAGGGGCTTCTCTGTGTGGTGCAGTGGGGAGTACTCCGGTACTCTCTCAGGAACTCGTGAAGTCGTTTCTCTGGGTCTGCCTGTTTGACCACTGCTATGCGGAACATCTTGTTTAGCGTGCGCATAAAACGTTCAACATCGCCGTCGGCTTGTGGCCATTGAGGCGTGACTCGCCGGTGGTGTATCCCTCGCTGTCCTAGGAATGATGCAAATTCTGTTCCTTGGAACGGTGGCCCATTGTCGCTGCGGATCTCGTGGGGAAATCCAAACATAGCAAACACTTTTTCCAGGACGGGGCCCACGTGGTTGAATGCGGTAGACACAACTGGCTCCCCTATGGGGTACTTCGAGAAGGCGTCTACAAGCACTAACGTGTGTTTCCCTCCGGGGAAGCTCCCGAAGTCTATGCTCACTTTTGACCACGGGGCGGTGCATGCTTCTTCAGTAATCACTGGAGTCGGTCTTTCTGGGGCGCTCGTCAGTTGGCACGGCGGACAGTGACGGACAAAATCCTCGACCATTTTCTCTAGCTCTGGGAACCAAACCTTTTCTCTCATCCGTGCCTTCATCTTCGTTACTCCCTGATGGCCTCCGTGAGCTAACTGGGTTGCGCGGTGCTTTAGTGCTTGAGGTATTACTAGCCTCGATCCTCTCAGTAGGATTCCGTCCCCCGTGGCGCTGAGTTCGTTTCTTATTCGCCATATCTTCGTCAGGTTTTCTCGATCTTCCGGGCTCCAGGAATTGGCTTGGCGGAGGTAATTCGTCCACGACCCTTCTTGGACGGCTTGTAGAGTCCTGGCATACACTGCGTCAGTGGCGGCAGCTTCCTTGATGTCGTCCAGGGTCATGGTTTGGGGGCAGGCAGCCATTGATACCAGGTGTACATAGTGTTCTGCACCTTCGGTGTCTTCTTGTGTCTCTTGCGGGATAGGGTGCCTCGACAGGAAATCAGCGGGGTTCTTTTCCCCCGGCCGGTATACCACCTTCATTTCGTATGGCTGTAGCTGGACTGCCCATCGCCCAATTCGGGAAGGGGGTTAGGTGCAGTGCCTTTGAAGAGAGGAACGAGGGGCTGGTGGTTGGTGACCACGGTGAACGGTTGTCCCGTTAAGTATAGATGATAATGGCTACAGGCCCATTTTATGGCTAATGCTTCCCGCTCGATCTGAGCATATCTTGTTTCGGTGGGCATGAGTGACTTGCTAGCAAACGCCAGGGCTGCCCATCGGCCGGGTTCGTGTTCCTGGGCCAGTACCGCTCCTAGTCCTACTGGGCTTGCGTCGACGAGCACTTCCGTTTTTTTCGCTGGGTCGAAGTACGCCAGCATGGCTTCTTCCAGAAGTGCATCTTTTATGCCTTGAAACGCCTCTTCCTCTTTCTGGCCCCATTGCCACTTGGTGTCTGTCCTGGTAAGGGCTCTGAGCGGCTCTGCCCGAGTAGCTAGTCCTGGGATGAATCTCCCGCAATACGTGGCCATTCCCAGAAAGCTTCGCACTTCAGTTGGCGTTGTCGGGGCGGGGGCGTTCTTGATGGCGTGTGACTTCCTCGGGTCTACTTGGATGCCTTCCTGATTGAACACATACCCGAAGAACTCCAGGGATGGTTGGAAGAATTGACACTTGTCTCTGTGCAGCGTTGCTCCGTGCTCACTGAGGCATTTTAAAGTATTGCGTAGATGTCTGTGGTGATCAGCGGCGGTTGCTGAGTGGATCAAGATATCGTCGCTGACGTTTAGCACTCCTGGTAATCCGACAGCATCTCCCGTATCGTGTTTTGGAATACTTCCGCTGCCGAGGATATCCCGAAATTGAGCCTTTTGTATCTTCGTAGCCCTAGGTGGGTGCTGAAAGTGGTGATGTAGCGGCTTTCTTCTGACAAAGGAAGTTGGTGGTATCCTGCATTTAAGTCGATCTTCGAAAATCACTTGGACCCGTTGACGTCTGCGATGATGTCATCCATCGTTGGTGTGATGTGGCGTTCCCTTCGGATGGCTTTGTTTGGTAGCCTCATGTCGATGCAGAGGCGTATGGCTCCGGGCTGCTTCGGTTTTTCCGCGATGACCATCGGGGACACCCACGGCGTTGGTCCTGACACCTTTTCGATGACGCCTTGCTCTTCCAGGATTTCCAGCTCCTTCTCCACCAGTGGCCGTAGATGGAACGGCACTCTTCTGTGTCATAGAGCGACTGGGGCAACCGTCTTGTCAACGTGTAGTTTGATGGGATCACACTTGATGCATCCGAGTCCTTGGAATAGCTCCGGGAACTGGCTGAGTAGCTCCTCTACTTGGTGGGTTTGGATTCTCCTGGCAAACGAGACGAGGCCCAGGTCCTCTGCCGTATGGCTGCTCAGTAGGGTGTCTGCTTCCCTGTCGATTACATGGATCGTTGCCGTGACTTCCCGGTCATCTGCTTTGATGGGGACTAAAATCTTCCCTTTTAACGGAAGAGGTGTGTCCACCCCGTATGCATATATCCTGATCTTGGACGGCGTCACTGGTGGACATGGTCGTAGACGTCGATATTGTTGGAGGCCCATTACGTTGACAGTCGCTCCGGTGTCGATGACTGCTTTTATCTCGGTTCCTGCGACCTGGACCATGCACGTTGGCTGGGGCCTACGGCGTCGCTTGAGCTCACGTGCGAATGAAATTAGATACACTTCTTCATCATCTTCTTTTGAAGAGTCTTCGACTGGCCCCTGGTACTTTCTGCCTTTTCTTTGGGCGTCTTCGGATGGTGCCGTTTCTGTCACCGATAGTTGTCGTACCGCCCGTGTTGGGGGTCTTTGATTTTGGTAGTCACGGCCTCTGTTTCGTCGTCGGCACACAGTGGCAAAATGGTTGGGTATGCCACAATTGGTACAGGTCTTCCCCTGTGCGGGGCAGTCCTTTGCTGCGTGTGGCTCGTGGCCGCAGTATCCACATCTCGGCTTGGATGTTTCCGGCTTTGGTCTCCTGAGGAAATTTCCCTTTGGTTTGGTTCCGAGGGCATCTGCCCGCTCCGTCTTGATGGCGTCGGACCGTCCTTGGGGCTTGATGAGTGCCTGGTCCATCTCGTTCGCCCTGGCCGCAGATAGGTCGTGCGACCTCGCCAGTATCAACATGTCTTCGAGCGCGATCTTTGGTTGGCATAAGATGAGGCCTCTCAGCGTCTTGTCTCTGCATCCTTGGATGAGCTGCGCCCTGATTTCCTTTGGTTGGTCATCTTCGGTGCACCTGCTGGCGAGTTCGCGTAACCGGGTGTAGAATGTGTCTATGGACTCCCCTTCTCTCTGGCGGGCTTGCCGCAGCTTGAAGCGTTCAAAGTCAGTTGGGGGTCAAAGTGGGTGTCTAGTGCGGTCACCGCCGCATTGTAGTCCGTGGCTGCTCCTGTGTTAGGCAGGTGTTTAAAAAGCTTAAAGATTTCATCCCCCGCGTAGTGCAGTAGCAACGACCTCTTCACCGCTTCGTCGGTCTCACGGGTCGCGATGAAGTAATTATTTAGGCGTTCAATCCATATTTTCCATCTGGGGGATGCTGTTGCTGGATCCTCCAGGTCGCTGAATGGCGGTAATACCCCAGAGGCTGCGTGTTGGAAGGGGGGATGGGCGGGTGCTGCAGCTTGCGCGTTGTCCACCATGGCGGTCAAAGGTGAGAAATGCCGGGCAGGCAAAAGATCAGTCCTCGTGATCTATACCAGTGAGGCGGGCAGCAGAGTCTGCAGTGCAGAGGGGCAGCGCCGAGTGCCAGACCGTTGGGCAAAGTGATGGGCAGGCGACTTCACTGGTGGGCCCTCCAGGTGAGGTGGCGCATGGGCATGCGGAGGTGCCGCCTGCGGTGCTGAGCATGTGCTGGCAGCACGCTGGTGGGTCTTGCAGGCAAGAATTGTCCCAGGCGGGGGCGTGGCCTAACCGCGGTGGTTGCGCGGCAGGAAAATGAAGGCGGGTAGGTGTGTGACGGCGCCCAAATAGCCGCGTTGGGGCCGGAATCAGTAGCGCCGCAGAGTGCACTCACCCGGTGAAGATGCGCGCACGTGTGCGCGAGGCGGCGCGGTCCGCGTCTCCACAACCGCGACCGAAGGTTATCGCGCCCAGCAGCACTGGGCGGGTAGCAGATATCGCGAGCGAGAGTCACGGCCCTCCTCGTCGCCAGTGTGCTGGGGCATGCAAGCGGGAACCTTGGAGGGCACTCAGGACATGCGGGAGCCGGCACGGGGCCAAATGACACACACACACCCATAGGTACTTAGTCGGAAACCCAGCCCCCGAGCAGGTGCTTCCTTTTATTATCTCCCCGTAGGCCACGCCTGGCCTGCGGATGACGTGTGGCAGTCCTGTTGCAACAGGACCGCTTACCATTACATTAACTAGAATAAAGCTCCTCATCAGTGGCGTAACGAAACTTGAGGGGGCCCCCCTGCAGGGTACGAGGTGGCGCCCCCTCCGGACTCAATCTGGAGCTCTCCGGCCAAAGTGCGGAGCTGAGGGGGCCCCCAGAGGTTGCCCCCCCCGCACCGCGGGGGCTGCGGGGGACTGTGTTACGCCCCTGCTCCTCATCCTTCGTTGATGCTCATCATAGTGGTTCAGTCAGACATAACTGAGTCACCCAAGACAAAGAAAAACGAATTCCTAGAAAACAAGCAATGCCACAAATACAGATGCGAAATAGGAGCTGCCGTTAGAGGTGCAGAGAAGTCCAACCTGAAATGCATCAATCCCACAGCAACTTGCAGTGACGTCCTTGAATGACTTCCCCTCCACACCAGGACCCGGGTGTCGCTTGTGGAGTTCTGAAAGAAGCTGAAGACGGGGCTCTTCGGCTAGCACTCTAGCCTGCAACGACCGCAGCCAGACTCAGATATCATCTGCCCAGCCTCTGGATACCTTCATGGGCGATAAGCTGCGCTCTAAAAATCCACCAGCATAGCATAACTCTATTGTAGATGTCATGTAATGGTTGCCAAGGGCAGCAGTTGCTGCTCGAGTTCCCCTGCTAGAGAATCCTGTATACTGCTCTGCACTCCCACTGATTAATAAATTCCTTTAACAAGAGTAAAACGATTTCTTACCTCCACTTGTTAGGAAAGGCCACAACGCAGAGAGGAAACACCTCTCCCTCGGCCTCTTGTCCTCGTTTTCAATCTGGCGATCCTCCTCCAAGTTAGAGTTTCCATTGAAGTGTGTCTCTGTGCCAGTGGGATAACAGTGACTAAAGCACTCACTTCTGAAATCTGAGTGAAACACGGACATGTCGAGGTCAGAACCTACAAAGGTGACATGTTCATACATAGGCAAGGCAAACTTAGGGGCATATTCACAAGGAGCTATCGCCGAATTAACTGCACTTTATCGCAGCCAAAGTCGTGATAAATTTACCTCACCATTCACAAGCCGGTGTTAACAGCCCACAGCACCAGTTTACCCGTGATAGGAGCCGCAAAAAACATCGCCACAGAGGACCCCTGCAAATATCGCTAATGAGATGCAGAGTAGGCATTCCCGTGCCAAAAGCCGAGACAACACCACACCTCAACATTCACAACGACCAGCCACATCGGCGATAAAAACACAAAACAGGCGATAAGGCGCGTTAGCACCAGGAAATCTACACCTGCTCTGACCTGGTGTAAAGTCGGACAGCAGCCTGCAAACGAAAAGGGAGCACAGCCCAGGGCTACATCGGAAGGGCAACAGATGCCATGGAGCCACCCATCATGCGGCCCGGACACCCAAGAGGGCCACAACACCCATCGCCACCACCCCCAGGACCACCCCTCCCTGGCACCCCCCCGACCAAAGACATGCCACATCAGCCACACCTAAACATGTACAAAATATTCCGCTTGATGCCGCACAATCACAACTGGTGACATGCATGTGTTGTCACAGAAATGACCAGCACACATTCACTTTCGAAGCAACAACTGAAACTTTATTAAAATGAACAACGAAATGAAATAAAGACACATGGCCGCTCCCCTCGGGACAATACGTAGGTCACAGCCTGTAAGACAAAAAACATGATGAGAAGGTGTGTCCTGCGCACATCAGAGGACAGAGAGAGAGCGAAGGAGAGAGAGAGGAAGAGAGGGAGGGAGAGAGAGAGGAAGAGAGGGAGAGAGAGAGAGAAGAGGAGAGAGAGAGGAAGAGAGGTAGAGAGAGAGAGGATGAGAGGGAGAGAGAGAGAGAGAGAGAGAGAAGAGGAGAGAGAGAGGAAGAGAGGGAGGGAGAGAGAGGAAGAGAGGGAGAGAGAGAGAGAGTGCTGCCTCTGCGCACCCAGGCCACACTGCTCACCTGCTGCCACAGGTGTGTCTCCAACCACGTGCCGGTATGTATAGCAGGACACCAGGTCACACATCTGAGTCAGAGCCGTCAGCTGAAACAGAGCCCAGATACATGACTGGCACAGTACACACACTTGCACAAGACAACATCGCCTGCCCGCCCATGCACACCCAGGCAGAGGCACCCCAACCCCTCCCGCCGCCCATCGGAGCATGCCTGCCCATGCACACCCAGGCCTCAATGCTCACCTTCCGCCACCGGCACGTAGACAGGAGGTCCCACCACGTGCCGCTGCAAGCCACAAGCCCGGGGCCCGCGGACATGGCACCCTCCACATCATGCAGCCCCGCTCCGCAGGCCACCAGGTCTCACGTTTGGTGCTGGGTCTTGATTACTCCATGGCAGAGGACATACCAGTGCACCCGGCACCATCGCAGGCTGCACACCCGCTCAGCCCAATTGGTGCCACCAACTCTGGGATCCCGGAAGTGACGCGACGTGGCAGTAGGCCCGCATTGCCCACTGGCTCTGGTCTACACTGCGGTCCAGCAGGGCACACAAAACCTGAGCTGTCAGGACCGCCGGGACGGGGCATCATCGCAGGCTGCACACCCGCTCAGCAGCTCAAGGTGCCACTGACACAGTGCACCCAAAGTCACCGTCCCGTGGCGGGGTGCCTGTGCTGTCCGCAAGGCCCCGGGTGCCACTAACCCTGTGCAACCCCAGTCTGCGCCACGTGGTGGTCGGCACGTGCCTTACTCAAGGCCCCGGATGCCACTAACCCTGTGCAATCCCAGTCTGCTCCACGTGGTGGTAGGCCCGTGCCTTACTCAAGGCCCCGGATGCCACTAACCCTGTGCGCAACAACTCATGGGCCCTACATGAGTGAGAACCGTGGAGCGGCCGTCATCCAGTCACCACCGGAAGAGGGGAATGTGACGTCGTCGGCCCCTTATGTTGGCGGAGTCACATGGCCTGTGACGCCTGTGCCGGATGTGTGTGGTGTGTGTGAAAACCTGCCCTCAGGGAGTGGCTGTGACATGCTGACAACTAGACCAGTGACCTGCACACCACCAGCGAGTACGGCTGCGACGGGTAGCAATGACGGCCCCCCCTCGGGGCGTTAGCGGAGTGGTCTGGCCTGTTGTACTCCGGACCAGCACAGGGCTTGCAACAATGACTCGTGGGCTCTGGGCGTGGTCCAGTCCATGTCCGGACAAGGAAGTGACTGATGCATGTGTCCCTGTTGTAGTGTTCACGGAACCCGGTACACAAAATGCAATGTCGCACCCTCTGACTGGCATCCCACAGGATGAACATCATTGACGCAAGGGAAGCCACTGTCCCCACATTCATCCACACATCCATACATGAATGACGTAAGACATTACACAGCAGTGTGTCACTGGATGTTTATTTGCACATCCAGTGCAGTCATGCAGCTGGAGCGGTACAGGGCAATGCCGAGCACACTAAACAATATGGGCCCGTGGAGGGCCAGCCAGTGTCCATTCAGGGATGACCTGTACTGCGGAAGAGGAAGGGTACAGTCTGCAGTCTGTCCGGCGTGTCATTGGTCATCAAACAGGATGTGGCAGTCCATGTCGCTGTCCAAGGTGAGTGCATCGGAGTGTATCGGGGGTCAGTGGTAGGTCTTGAGGCCATGTGCGGCACCAAGCAGAAACAGGCAAGGTGGCGGAAATGGATGCTAGTGCCTCCTGACCACAGTCCGATCCACGTCCTCGTCCCTGGGTGTGTGCCCTGCCCCACCTGTGGGTGTTGCAGTACCAGCTGCGGCACTGTGTGCCACTGACACATCAGGGGCCGGAGGAGGATTGTCGGCCGCACTGTGTGGCAGTGACACATCAGGTGCCGGAGTGGATACGCCTGCCGCACTGGGAGGCACTGACACACCAGGGGGCGATGATGTGGATGGAGTGGGGGCAGCAGCATTCAACATCGCCACGCCTTGTGGCAGCAATGCCATGATGAAGACATGCAGGGCCTGGTAGATCCCAGCTACATTTCGCTGATGTGCAGCGGTGGCTGCCATCCTTTCCGCCTCCATCCGCACCATGTCCTCCATGAGCCTCCGCATGTGTGCCAGCTAACGGCTGGCATCGCTGGGGCCACTCTGAGCGGACAGGTATTCCTCCCTCCGCGTCATGACTCCAGCGATGTCAGTCAGGGCTAGTTGGAGACCATGGGGTGTACATAGACATCCAAGGATGGTGTCCAGTTTGGTAGCCATGAGGTCGAACCCCACCCACACCTGCTCGACCATCTCCCTCTGGCCCTCCAGCACACGGCATTGGAAGGTCATTTGTTGTTCCTGGGGGTCTTGGGAGAGTGCCGGGGCTGTGGGTGCCTCCTGCTGGGTGGTTTGGGTGGTGGGTGGGGTCTCATCGATGTAGCTGGGCTGCCCTGATCCTGGAGGTGGCTGGCGGATGAGGTCAATGATGTCTTGGATGGTTTGGGTGTTGATGCTGGTGTTGTCCTCCTCGTCATCAGTGAAGAGTGGCTGTGACTGCTCTGCAGGAGGTATTGACGATGCCCCTGCGATGTGAAGGGGAGATGGTGTATTACAATGTGTGCACATGTATGTAGCCGCATGGTACAGGTTGACATTCAGACAGCATGGCATTGTACATTGTGACAGTCTGTGGGTCTGGGCGAGGACCCAGGGTCATTGTGGTTGTGCACTGTGCCCTGCTTGCTTGTGCATGTGTGCCATTGTGGCCATCTCCCCCCGTCCCTCCAGTACCTGGTGGTCACTCACCCTGTTGTGGTTGTGTTGTGTCCTGTCGAGCAGTGTCCGGTCCCCCGACTCTGGCCACAGTATCCATACTGATGACTGTCGACACCAGCTCCTCCATGTCATCCAGCTCCAGCTGTGGCGCTAGGCCCCCACCTCCGGTCTGCGTTGCTGCCTTCTGGTTGGCGCTGAGTTTCTCCTTGGTCTTCCGCTTGATGTCATTCCATCGCCTCTTGACCTCGTCCATTGTCCGCTTGTGCTCTCCGACGGCATTCACCTTGTCGACGATGTCCCGCCATATTCCATTTTTAGTGCCCAATGACACGTTGGAGGTGACGAAGAGTTGTTGATGGTGTTCCATCACCTCAGTGACTATGATCCTGTTCGCCTGCGGACTGAACTTGGTCTTCCTCGTCTTCTTGTCCTTGCCCTTCCCTGTCCCCGAGGTCCCAGGCTGGTCGTCCGGGGTGCTTGTGGGGTTGCGCTCGTCCTCTGCGCCTGCTCCGGCTGCCTCCATGGTGCTAGGGTGTTGGTCAGTTTGTGTGTGGGTGTTTTTCTACTTTTATGGTGATTTTTGATGCCTGCCAGGTGTGTGTTGCAGGCCTGGCGCTGCTTGTCGCTGGTTTCCTCATCGCGCTTTGGCCCATCGCGTCTTTTTGGTGTTGTGGTTTGTGTTTTTATCTCCCTCTTGGTGGTTTTTTCGCGGACATTGTCCGCGGTTTCGGCAGACTATCGCTTGCTACCGCCTTGTTGTGAATTCCACGTTGACACAGGGTTATTTTCCAGCAATAGGCAGCGATATTGAAAGTTGCGTTACGCTACTCTTGCGGTAGTTATCACAAGTTCTTGTGAATATACCCCTCAGTCTTTCATTCTTCCGATGTTGATAATATGAGATCCATACATATGGGTAATAGTAATATCTTCTGTCTAAAGCACTTAGTGATAGTAAAACTGTGGGAGCAAGTATTGTACATATAACAACGTTATTATTTAAATGTTATGAGTCATGGCAAGAAACTGATCATTTTGTAGGTAAAATGATGGATCCACAAACTAGCCTGCAGAGCCGAGGAATCATGCCCAGCATTCAGCAGTACATTCTCCTCTCCTTGTTGCAGTAGTGAGGGATCCTGTCGAACACAGAGTGTTGGATGAAATATACAAATATGATGAGGGCTAAAGTCCAATTGTTTGAGGACTTTGATCTAAACGCCAAGGGGCCTATTTACAATCGCATTTTAGAATATTCAAAGTGCTGCTCCTGCAGTACTTTTTCACAGACTCTTACTTGCCTTTCTAAACTGGCCCAAAACACAGACAATTAGAACAAATCTGGATATTCATGGAATATCAATATACAGTTAGTACAGTGCCCTCTTTGCACTTTTACTAATAGGGAATTGGATGTTGTTTCAGGACTGATTCACAAAGCCATGGATGTGTATGTAAAAGTGTACTACAGTATATCCTATGTGCTAGAGGTCCCTGTCTACCGTGTGGTTCTGAGGGCTCTCGTAATGTCTCGTAATGTCTCGACTGGTGAGTTCAGCCTGCCAGAGCGCTAATGAACAGCATGCTAATTGCTCCTGTCACAGTGATGTGGGCACATTTTAACCTGCAGTGCTGATGCATACGGAACAGCGTGCTCTAGGCCAGTGTCCACCATGATGGGGGCTGTAGTCCATCCTGCTACGCTGAGGCCCTCTCCTACCCTGAGTCGCCTATACTGCTCTACAGCAGACTGGGCTCATGTCCAGCCTGCTATGGGATCTTGTCCATCTTGCTGTTGTGAAGGCCCATTTGAAACATGCAGCATTGAGCACTCACATCTATTCTGTAATGCTGAGAGCTTATGTCAAGCATTCATTGCCAAGGCCTATGTCCAGTCTTCATGGCTCAGGTGCAATGTCCATCCATCAATTATGATGGTTCACACCTTAAATATTTAGTGTTAGGACAAAATATGGAGTTGTAACTATTGAGAGATAGAAATATCAGAAATAAAATATTGTGATAGAAAAATATTGTGATGCAACAATATCATTGTCAAGAATATCTTTTTTAGGTAAGTGATATAATTTTAAAGAGTATTGTCTTTTTAAAATTATTTTAGTGTGTTTTATTTCATACATTAATTTTATGTGTTACTATTGTTTGTATAATTGTTATAGTTTTTTTAAATATAGTTTGTAATTGTAAGTGATTTAGAATTTTTTTATTTAATTGTTGATAGTAATTTATAATGTCGTAGCGGGTTGTTGGGTTTGTAGGCGGATAGGGTGGGAAGTAGATTAAGTAATATTTAATTAGTAACTCCCTGACTTCCTGAATCTGCTAATTTATTTTGTTCATATTACTTATTGTTTGTTACTTATTTGGATATTTTTGCTGGGCAAATAATCAGACTGAAATTTTTTATGCAATGCATGCCTCTCTCCTTATTTTTCTTTTTTTCCCTACCTTCATTTGGTTGTCTTGTATTACTTTACTGTATGCTATCTTATGCTTAATAAAAGCATTTTTTTGAAACTTAGAAAAATAATAATTGTTAAATAATTAATAACTTCTAATTAATGATGTGATATTAATTATGAAAATTATGTAATACTGAGTTTCTTAGTTACATTTTAGGTGTGGGTTGCTAGGCTTGTAGGGGTATAGGGTGGGAAGTTAATTAAGTAATAATTAATTAACAGTTAATCATTCATTGGAAATTCATTATTTAATGTATTACCAATTATGTAAATTGTGCTATATTTATTTTAGTTTTTATTTAGGTGTGGGCTGCTAGGATTGTAGGGGTATATGGTGGGAAGTTAATTAAGTAATAATTAAATTACTTTCTTTATAGACAATTAATTATTATTAATTTTTTACATTGTTTAATTGTTTTTTATTTTTGAATAAATATATATATACATTTATATTTAATGTTAATTAATAATGTTTACATTAAGAATTTAACTTTTGTTCTAAATGAACAGGGTTACTGAAATATGTAATGTGCTTGAAGCTAAGCACTTTCCCTATTGTTGCACAGACTGGAGTGGGAATAGTGAAGCTTACCATTACGAAGTCCAACACTTTCCTACTATTGCGCAGCATAGAGTGGAAATTGTAAATGTAACCCCTCCGAAGTCTGACTCCTGCTGCTTAAATGTCCCAACCTCATATGAATCCTCAGCTTACCATTAGGGAAGTTCCATTTAGGGGAACTGAATCCTACTCCATTTACATATGACAATCTTTAAGCAACTTGTCTTTCTATTTGCTTTTTCGACATGCTTTGGATTATACAGAAAATGTATTTTATGAGGTAAATATTGATTTATAACTAATTTGAGTGAATTGAGTTTGCAATTTTGCTAATCTGTTAATAAAGCTTCATGGTTTGCAAATCTACTACTCTTTGTTCTCCTTATGGGGCCAATGGTTTTCCCTGTTATATATTTCTTACTGATTTGCTGATGTTAAACCATAATTTGAGACTAAGTGCCTGATTATGTTGATTGTGGGTCCGCCACCAACAGCCCGTCGGTGGCGGTCCCACTGCCACCGTAATACTGATTACCGCCTGCCACATTAAGATGGCGAGTGGATGGTTGGTGGTCAGAGAGACCGACTGCCACGGATCCGACAGGCTTAAGGAGCGCGTCGTTCCGTTGGAGTGACTTGTATCCCTACAACAGTGGCGGTGCCTACCAGGCACCGCCGTTGGGATTACAATGTCCCTTCCTGCCAGCCGTTTCATGGCGGTTTACCCACCATAAAAAGTCAGATGGATAGGGACATTGGGGGCCTGTAGCGGGCCCCGCTTCCTCCCTGGCCCTCCGACATGGCCCCATATCCCTGCACCATATGGCAGGTACCGCATGGTGTCTGCCACATATTGCATGGATATGCACAGGGTGCATATTTTGTACTGCGGCGTGGGCTGCAGCCCGCAGCACTCGCCGCAATACAAAATATACACTTTGCGACCGCCTTCAAGGCGGTCGCATCGTGATTCAGGGTGCGGGACCGCCGACAGCTTGTCGGGCAGTCCCGTTTCCCACCAGGATGGTGGTCGTACGAACGTCCGACCACCATCATAATGAGGCCCAAAGATCCATCAATTCTAGTGCAGCTTGTACTTGAATTTGCACCAATGATTTCTACAGTGCAAACCTTACCCAATGCTGCTTCAGACTCTTTACTTCCTGTTAATTGTTCTCTGGAGATGAAAGGAAGTAAGCAAGTTTTAAAACTCCTTCTATTTATCAATCTATTGACTCACTACAGACAGGGGCAAAATACAATTAAGCAACTGCATTCCTGCCTTAGCTGTCTCTTGACTTCCTGTTAATGATCCTCTGCAACACAAAGGAAGCAGGATACTCTTAGATTCCTGCTCTCCTTTTAATGGCTTCTGAGTAAGGGTGGGCGGAACAGGCGTAGTGCCTCTACGCGGAGTTCCACGGAGTTGGAAAAAAACTCCGCTCCGCTCTCTCCCCCTCCCAAAGTAACGTGCAAGACGTACAACGTAGGGGTTAGCAAAGAAGAAGGACGGCAAGGACGAGGAAGGAGAGCAGCAATGGCGAAGAGGAGGCAGTCACGGCAGGTAAGTGCTTTTTTTTACATTATAATTACTTTGGGAGGGTGGAGGGGCCGGATAACTCCGCTCCGCCACGGAGTCGGAGTTTTGCCTAAACTCCGCGTTCGCAATCGAATGCGGAATATGCAAAACTCCGGAAACTCCGCTGGCGGAGTGGAGTTACCCACCCGGGGTTACTTCTGAGGCACCACCAAGTGGGAAGAGGCAGTTTCTAACCATCCTTTTTTTCTTGGTGTCTACACTTCCTGCCCCTATAATATTTACTTTTAGTTTGGAAATTTGTAGAAGTGACTATTGATCTGATATATTTTTCATACAATTGAAATGTTAATCTTTTATGAAAAGGTAATAATAGTCAATATAGTGCTTACATGTCTGTCTATCATTGGGGTAAAACAAATATGACTTTGAACTAATGATAAAGTACAAAATGAAATGTATAATAACAAAATTAACAACAATGCAATTGAAGATAAAGTGACTGTGGAAGTGAGGCCTCATGGAAGGCCAAAATCCGATTGGCATTTGAAACTGCTGATGTGTTCGATTGATTCCAATACCCTATCTGCTGGCATCTTTCTATGCTGACTAATTATTCGTGACACCCTTATCAGCAATACAGAAGTTCAAACGGCTCTGATAAATATCTCATGCATATACTTCAAATTAAAGCATGTCTTTATTGAATTGTAGATGAATGTGTATGTTATTTACATTTTATCCAAGACTGTGCTTATTGATAACAAAAAATCATTTTAGCTAAATAAGTTGAATTAAAAGAAATGTTTATATTAAGAGTTTAATATTTTTCCTAAATTAATATGGTTATTCACATTTGTAATCTGTTTGGAGTGAAGTACCTTCCCTACTGTTGTTTAGACTTGAGTGAGAATAGTAAATTTAACCCATCGGAATTCCATCACTTTCCCTGCTGTTGCACAGACTGGAATGGGAATAGTAAATCTTACCCATCTGAAGGCCAGCCCTTTCCCTACTGTTGTTTAAACTGGAGTGGGAATAGTAAATGTACGCCTTCCAAAGTTCTACACCTCCCCTACTGTTGAGCTGACTGGAGTAGAAATAGAAAATCTAACCTCTCCAAAATGTAACACTTTCCCTACTGTTGCCCTGTTTGGAGTGGGAATAGTAAATAGAACCACCCCGAAGTCCAAAACGTTCCCTACTGTTGGGCTGTTTGGAGTGGGTATAGTAAATTTAACCCCTCCTAAGTCCAACACTATCCCTTTGTTTGAGGTGACTGGAGTAGGAATGATAAATGTAACCCCTCCAAAGTTTAACGCTTTCCCTACTGTTGATTAGACTGGAGTGAAAACAATAAAATGAATCTCTCCGAAGTCCAACACTTTCCCTACTGTTGCGCAGACTGCAGTAGGAATAGTAAATCTAACACCTCCAAACTCCTACATTTTCCGTACTGTTGCATTGACTGGAATAGGATTAGTAAATCTAACCCGTCCAAAGTCGTATAACTTCCCTATTGTTGCATTCTTTGGAGTGGGAATAGTTATTCTAACCCCTCCGAAATCCAACACTGTGCCTACTGTTGCACTGGTGGATGTTGGATTAATAAATTGAACTCCTCCAAATTCCTACACTTTTCCAACTGTTGCATAAACTTGAGTGGAAATAGTATATCTAATGTTCCCAGACTATGAATTAGATTATTTTGATATTTTTAATACTTTATTATAATATTTTGGGGAATTGTATATTTTTGGTTTTTGAAGTTCATTATATTTTATTTAGTTGGCAATTTATTTAATATTTTGTAATTAAATTGTCAATATTTTTTACGTTGAAATTAATTCATATATTTCCTTATAGATAGATAGATAGATAAATATGTATATATATGTATGTATATATATATATATATATATATATATATATATATATATATATGACCGCTCCGTTACACCTTGCCGGTGCATTCTCGAACGGGTGCTTGAATCGCAGAGGTGCGTCCGCGAAAGATATCAACGCTCAGTTTTCTTGCTGGTATACCTTCAAGAAAGAAAGCACTCTTGGGGGGTTTTCTCATCCTTATTCCTTTTATTTATGAGCAAACATGACGCGTTTCGGCATCCGCCTTATTCAAATGTTCAAATGCGAGCCCAAGGATGGTGCATTTTTAAAAACAACAAATAGTCACATGACGCATATCGACAAGCATAGTAACGACGGACATCAAATGACATCGAATTATCTTGCAAACACGGGCGCCATCTTGGCGTGTCTCCCATTTGCATATAGATATCCCCTATTACAGGTTATGTTACTGGCATAGGCATTAACATTATACAGCGCCAAGCAACATGTCGATTGCTTCATTAATAACCAAATTACATCACACCAGAGTTTTTGTGTACCATATTTGACAATAGTCATTTCCTACTTTTCAGGCGACATCATGTATTCATAATTGAGCCATGTATTGGCTTTGATTAATGTATAATTACTGCTCGCAAAAATTGCCGCTAAGCATCCTCATTATGCCGTGTATCTTCTGCATGATTCGGTCACCTTACAGTTAAAATGGCATACATATCAAACCTCCAACTTTGGTTAAAAACTCTTTCTCCTTTTCTCCAGTAATGAAACATGTTTCAAATTTAAAGAATCCATAAAATATATATATATATCCTTTCATCAAACAGTCCTTAAACGGCGCGCTCTTTCCACAGTAGGTGCAAATGTCGAGGTCGGACAGTACCTCGCAAACTATTTTCCATCAAAAAAAGAGCACCGCACTCCAGAAGCTGCTGTGTAACTGTTTTTACTTCGCTTAGTTACAGCACAATATCCACCACCACCATCACCGACGTTTCGACCAAGAAATGGTCTTTCTCACGGTTTACGTGAGTCCTTCCTCAATTTCTGACATTTATAGTTTGGCCATGTTAGCCTGTTATGAGGCATTATGGGAATTGTATTTTTTCATCTTCAGATCACAAATGTCTCGTTTAAAGTCCAAAGGGCATTGTATTTGTTATCGGAGTTACTATTGTGAAGGCTCATTGTTAATTATATATTCTCCATCCAGATGTCTGATATGGTTCTTTGTTTAACATCATATTGTGTTATTTAGACAAGTGTCCTTTAATACACCATTGTATATTATGTCTACTGTTGCAGATTGGGAGTTCGTCTCCAGGTGCTCTGCCAGATACATTTGCTTTCTGTGGCTTGGATTTGTCGGTCCTTACTTTTTTGAGCCGATGGATTGCGTACCCCGTTTGAGGTGATCCCCATGTTTCGGAATATTTTGATATGGGTCACAAGGCTTGTCTTGCGTTTTATCGGTTAGTACCTGATGTTTCAACCTGTCAAGAAAGCTCCATAACTAAGGGTATAGTACCCTAATCTTCCTCAGGATAGATGTAATATATATACAGGTATTTCATAGATGCCTTCTATAGATGAATGTGTAACTCCTCATCCCCGTTCAAGCCGTGGGGGGCCTTGGTCTGGATGGTTTGGTTCTTGGATCTTTCTGGATGTACCTGTTGGGCTAGTTGGCCCCCAGGGACCCTCAGGATTGAAGGGGATTTAATTCCCCATCTTAAAACGCGCCATGGGGCCTGTTTGCACACATGTCACCTGAAGCCCCGCCCCCTCCCTTCACCACTGTGCAAACGCGCCCCGTGGCGCGTTTTAAGTTGGGGGATTAAGTCCCCTTGAATCCTGAGGGTTCCTGGGGGCCAACTAGCCCACCATGTACCTCCAAAAAGCGCCACAGAGCTGCGTTGCAGAGAGGTGTATAAAGGGGCGTGGCCTCTGTACACCTCTCTGCAACGCAGCCCCCTGGCGCATACTGGAGGTTCCTGGTGGGCTAGTTGGCCCCCAGGGACCCCCAGTATTCAAGGGGAATTACTTCCCCATCTGCAAACGCGCCAGGGGGCGCGTTTGCAGAGTGGTGAAGGAAGGGGGCGGGGCCTGCGGGCCGATCGTTTTTTTTCTTTTTTTTTCCCTGAAGGGGGGCTGTGTGGCCCCCTTCCTTTTCTTATTTTTGGGCCCTGGGGACCCCATCCCCCAGGGCCTTACCCCTTTTTTTTTTTTTTTAATTATTTCTGGGGAGGGGGCCGCGTGGCCCCCTCCCGAGCACTACTTGCCCCGGGGACCCCATCCCCCGGGGCCTGGCCTCTGGTTGGGGACTGTGGGGGTCCCCAAACCCCCACAGTCCCGCCGGCTCCCCGTGTCCTACGGGAGCCGGCATTGCTTTACACATGGGGAGCAGCTAACATGCTGCTCCCCGTGTGAAAAGCAATTGTCTTTGGATATTGGAGCGAGAGCAGGTTTCCTGCTCTCTCTTCCAATATCCAAAGCAGTTTGCAATGACAGGACGGAGACGCAAGGCTCCCGTCCTGTCATTGCAAACAGCAGTGTCCCAGGGGTAGGCACCCCGGGACACTGCAGGAGCCGGCCCTGGGGGGTGACGGTCCCCAGGGTCACCACAGGCTCCAGGAGGGGGGCCGCACGGCCCCCCTCCCCACATCAGCAAAGCCCCGGGAGGTGGTGGTACCCGGGCTTCGGGAGTCCAAAACGGACCCCCATTTTAATTTGTTAGTGCCCCGGGAGGTGGCGGTCCCCGGGCGTGTGGGGGCTCGAGCCCCCCACACAGGAAAAAAAAAAAGAAGCCCCGGGAGGTGGTGGTCCTCGGGGCTGCGGGAGGGCTCAGAGCCCTCCCGCACCATTTTAAAAAGAAAGCCCCGGAGGGGGTGGCGGTCCCGGGGCTTGGGGGCCCTTTGAGGCCCCCATACATAAATTTAACCCCCCACCATGCCCCCGGGACTTGGGCCACCCGGGGGCAAAAACAATCGAGCGCGGGAGACCGCCCTTCGATTTTTTTTTTCGGCAGGATTCGCGCTCCCTGAGCGCATCCTGCTGATTTAAAAAACAAAAATGCTTTTTTCTGCCCAGGGGGTCCTTGTGGGACCCCCTGAGCAGACCTAGGGGGTCAGGGTGTTTCTACCCTGCCCCCTTTGTGCGTTTTGCGCCATTTTTTTACTGCTTTCTTGTTCCTCGGTTCTACCGAGGAACAAGATGGCTGCCAACACTTCCTGGTTTGGAGTGTTGACAGCCAATTAGCTCGTGATCGGTAGGGTGCGCGAATCCGATGCGGCCATAGATATATATGTACTTTTACTTTTGATTTTCTCAGCAACTACTGAACGGATTTACACCATTTAACAAAAGGGTTCTTTCTGAACCAAGAACTACCTCTTTGCCAAATTTGGTGTAATTCCGTTCAGCAGTTCGGGCTGTAGCCGTGTCTAAAGTTTCCTATGGGAAAATGAATGGGGAAAACACGTTTTGGGACCCCTCTTTTTCTCGGCCCCCGCTTGACGAATCACCCTGAGACTTTCAGGGTAGGAGCGGACCGGAGCGGGCCATAAAGTTTGAAAATTTCGCGAAGATTCATCAACCGACGCAAGAGTTATTTCAAATAGAATGTCGCGGATTTCCTATGGAAAATAGGTCCTAACTATAACTATCTACTGGCGACCGCCAGTAGATAATATATATATATATATATATGTATATATATATATATATATATATATATATATATATATATATATATATATTCGTCCAAACACTCTGCTTAACACAGTGTGGCGCACACTTGAGTGGGATAAATGAAAGTTACTTTATTGTAGTCCCGTAGCTGAACAAATGCGTTTCGGCCATGACGGCCTTCGTCATGGCCGAAATATATATATATATATATATCACTGAAAAAACAAAGGTTAAAGTAACTTGGTAGTTAGGTGAAATGTTTAGTAACAATGTAACATTTTAAACTCTAAAAACACAGAAATTCACCAGTTATAGCTATCTCAAGTAACTATGACGCGTGTCCTGAGGTAACTATAACTCGCCCCCAACCATGCACAGTTTCCTCATCAATAATTTCATAACAAATGTTGTAGTGATATTATCAATAATGTCCTAGAAGATGTCATGAGTGGTGTAATATGTGGTTTAATTAGCAGTGCATGGCAGGGGCGTGAGTTATAGTTACCTTAGGGCATGAAATATGGTTACTTGAGATTACTATAACTGGTGAATGTCTGTGGTTTTTAAGAGTTTAAAATGTTATATTTTACTGAACATTTCACCTAACTATACTGTTACTTTACATTTTGTTTCATTCAGTGAATTTCTAGGGATTTTTTAAAAGTAACATTTTATTACCTTACGTTAAGCCAAAGATCCGCAGTCAGCCAACCCCACACTGTGCATGGACTTGCACGTGGGTTAGCAGCAGAGCCTGGCCTGTGGCCAGGCCCAGCGGACAACCCACCAACAGGCCACCCACCACATGCTGTGCACAGCCTTCGGTCATGTACAGCAGGTGGTTGGCCACAACCCACCTGAAGGTAGTGAACCCCCGCAGACTACCAACCCCACACCATGCACACCCTTTGGAATGCAGCATTGGGTTGGCCTTTGAGCCCCAGGCTCCATCCACTTGGGCCAAACATATATATTTAAGGAAAGAGGCATACAGCTCCCCTGCCCAAGCCTTAATAGGCCCTGGGGACCCCATCCGCCAGGGTCTAAGCCTAAGGGGAGGGAGCATGTAGCCCCCCTTCCTGAACCTCATTATGCCCTGGGGACCCCATCCTCTGGTGCCAAATGCAATTAAACAGGGGGCGACGGCATGTGGCCCTCCCTCCCCAAGCCTTCTTGGGCCCTGGGGACCCCATGCCTTGAGGCCAAATGTAATAAAAAAGGAGAGGAGGACAATGTGGCCATCTTCCTGAGCCTTATTAGACCCCACGGACCCCATTTCCCAGGGGCTGATGTTCTTATAAAGGCTTGGGGACCGTGTGGCCCTGCTCCACAAGCCTATTTTAGCCCTGAGATCCCCATCCCCTGGGGCCTTTCTACTGTAAAGGTGGGTGGCGCACCCGGGGCACCCCCCAAGCACCACATCGTGCAGGAGCCGGTATTGCTCCCATAAGGAGGGAGCATCTGGTTTCTGCTTGCTCCCTCTGGGTGGGAGCAATATGTGTTCTGTTTCCCTGCCCACAGGAGTGCGGGAAGGAAAACAGAACAGAATTCTGCTCCCAGCCAGCAAGAGCATGTTTAAATGTCCTGCTGCTGGGAGCAGACTTGCATGTTTGCCCCCGTCTGAAAAATGCTCCCACCAGGCGGGAGCAAACACATGTTTCCCTACCCATGCTAGTGTGGGCTGGGATACTACTGACACACTCACTGAGCTATCCCCAGGGTATAATGACTTTGGGCCTTTTTAAGACTTAGGGAATGGGGTCCATGCGGGCCCCATCTCCTTTCATTTACATTTAGTCGCTGAGGTATGGGTCTCGCGGGGCCTTTTTAGGTTTGGGGTGGTGGCCATGTGGCCCCCCTCTCCCCTTTTAAATGCATTTGAGCCGCAGGGGATGGGCTCCCCGGAGCCCAAAATGGGCTCGACGAGGGGGCCCTAACCACGCCCGCCTCCCCAAAATTGGCAGTAGCCATTTTCTTTTGTAATTTTATTGCCCAGAGTCCAGCAGCAAAAATATGCTGAATTTTTTCCCCCGCTAAGGGCAGTCCCTCTGCCCCCCCCCCACAGGGCCTGGGGAGCAGGGTATCCCTACTCTGTCCCCTTATATAATTTCTTTTTAAAACTTCAGGATAGGAGACTAAGGGCCTGATTTAGATCTTGGTGGTACTACTTCCATCCCGTAGTGGCGGCCGTCCCAAGTACTCTGTAAAGCTGACGAAGGTCCTCCCACCCTATTTAGATGTATGCTGGCTGACTCTCCTTCCGTGTTGACAGAGTGTTTACTACTGAGTACGCGGCTCACCGCTAATGACGCAGCAGGCTCTAATGCAGGTGAATACCACTCTGTCGATGTCAGGGCGGCGGGATTGCGTCAAGCTGATTTAGATTTCACAGTTGTGTTGGCGGTCTTCTAGAGGTAGGTTGCCAATGGGGTGAATCCATCACAGGACGCGGTCAACATTGTAATATTCCTGTTGCTGTAGGCTGGATGCTAGCATCACATGCCTGATGTGTTTTGGCAAATTGTTAGCACCTGCATACCACACTATGAAACACACTCCATTTCAGCCCATGATCCTTTATCATTCCACAACACAATGACATTTGAAAGCCGAAATTTGGTCACTGAAGTCAGGTTATTTTGTTGCTTTTCCCTGTGTCTTTTTGTTACATAACAATACGGTATACCCAGTACACAGCTGGACCTGGGCCAATAATAGCACGTACAACAAGTGGTCCAACTAACAGGTAAGATTCTCAAGGAAAAATTAGTGAAACACCCAACAAATATTGAATAGAACAATGACCAGGATATCTTGGTTATGAAAAAGGTTTATATAATGAATATCTCAAGAATTTACAGTATTAACGGTTGCTCCAAAGTGAAAATGTGAGTAAAGTGCTCTAGGCAGTGCTCGTGAAGGGATGGGGATGTGACAGTGAAAGTAAAAATAATGACAATATTTACAAAGATGAGAATGGCCTGTCTAACAATGTATCAAAGGACTAAATTTACAACCCAAGCAATGAGATTCCGTGAATGAATATTGAGTTATCCGCTTCTGGGCTAGATGAATAAGTACAGGTCAGAATATAATTAAAGTCGACGTTTCGACCGCTGAGATTGGAGGAAGGTAAATTCATTCCTTACAGTGGGGTCCTCATCAGGACAATTGAAGGAGCAACCTACAAAGTAGGTAAGAAGGCCATCAATAATTGTACAAAGTGAATGGAGGGTGTATGACTGCAAGAGCATAGCAACACGGCTCACCTCAGTATAGCACTGCCAGGTCGACAGTGGATAATTTGGCCATAGGGCTAAGTCGCTCCAAGTGCAGGAAAATGAAGGGCACTGTGCATATAGAGTGGAACTGAAAAATAATGGAAGACACATCAGTGCTCAGAAAAATGTCAAGTAATAAGGCCTTCACTTAATTTAGCCAATATTTTCCACTGTCGATCTGGCAGTGCTATACTGAGGGAAGCCTTGTTGCCATGTTCTTACAGTCATTCACTTTGTACAATTATTGATGGCCTTCTTACCTACTTTGTAGGTTGCTCCTTCAATTGTCCTGATGAAGACCCGACCGTAAGGAATGAATTGCCTTCCTCCAATCTCAGGGGTCGAAACATCTACTTTAATTATACTCTGACCTGTACTTATTCATCTAGCCCAGAAGCGGAGAACTCAATATTCATTCATGGCATCTCATTGCTTGGGTTGTATAGTTCATTCTTTGATACATTGTTAGACACGTCATACTCATCTTTGTAAATATTGTATTTATTTTTACTTTCACTGTCACATCTCCATCCCTTCACGAGCACTACCTGGAGCACTTTACTCACCTTTTCACTGTGGAGCAACCGTTAATACTGTAAATTCTTGAGATATTCATTATATAAACCTTTTTCTTAACCAAGATATTCTGGTCATTGTTCTATTCAATATTTGTTGGGTGTTTCACTAATTTTTCCCTGTGTCTTGTCCCTTTTTCTGCTTTCATTTATTTCTTTGTGGTTAATTAATTTGATTTCATCATATTTCTTTGTTAAATGCCAGGGCACAAAAATCCATGTTTCACTGAGGGAGAACTGTCAGTCATTGTGGATGAAATCATAAGAGTAGAGCCACAATTATTTGGAGCCCAAGTCCAAAATACACCGCTATCTCAGAAAAAGGATGTGTGGTCTGAAATAGTCAACAGTGTGAATGTTGTATCAAACAACCTGCACACACAGGAGGAACTTAGGAAGCGGTGGAATGACCTGCAGGGGAGGGTGTGTTCCTTGGCCTCCAAGCATCACCTGGAGGAACAGAGGACTGTTGTCGGTTCTCCCAGGCCCCCCTTATAACTCATTCTCTGGGAGGAGAAGGTCTTGCAGAACCTATATCCTGAAGGCTTGACAGGAATCCCTGGTGGACTGGAGACTGGTAAGTTATACTGTTAAATGTGTCACTAAACCTAAATGTCCTGTTTGCTTTGAAGTTAGCTGTTGCTAATGTGTTCAGCACAATTTATTTTAAAACGAAACCGAAATATATCAGTAGCATCTTGTTTGGGTTTTTAGTTTGAATGTATTGAGTTGTATTTAAGATAACAGGTTTCAATAGCAATCACATTTCACATGATGTTATGGTGCTTGTAAGCGTTTGTACTCCAAAATACAAATTACATATATATGTTTCACATAGTAAATGTCTGTTCCCTTTCTACTGCAGATTTATACAAGACATGTTCAAGTCACAATTTTGCAAGTGTTTTGAATGTTTCATTGAAACAACTACCATGATGTCTTCTTTAAGTTTTGTGGTAATAATATTGCCATTTAGCTCACTAGCAAGGTACCGCGCCGGGACACTCTTGAGTAGCCGTGCGCGATATAAATGCTTATAACATAACATAACATTTAATTTTGCTCATTCTCCTTTTTTATCATATTTTCACCTATGGTAAAGTGTCATGTATTGATCAATCTCTATTTAGTGCTCTCTTTTGGAAATTGTTTGTGTTGAGTTTTGTATATTGTCCTTTTCTTGTCATGTAATTTAATAGATGTCATTAGTTTCACAAATCAAATTGTATGCTGAATAAAGTGGCATATGTGAAAACTGAACTCTGCACTGTTTATATGATGACTAATGCTAAACATCTCTTTAAGTTGTGTAAATGTCTGTTTTTTAGCTTGTTAGGCCTTGGAATGGTAAATTTCACATTTCTCCTCTCTACTGTGTTGTTTTAAATGGTTGGTACATTTCATGTATACTTACTAATTTATCTTTTAACATTTCAGGACATCTTCTTACCTGTTTATTTGAAGTAGTTCTGTATGAAACATAAACTGTGTAATTAATTACATTTCCACTGAAGGGTCTAATCATAATATTCAATTCCTTTTCCCTTTTAGGTTACTACATTATATTTGCTAAAAACACTTTGGATTTGTAATCCACACTTTTACAAAATATAATTTTTGTTACATTTATTATAGGTCCAACAGCCAGAGCACCTGGCTAAACATCTATGTCCCGGGATACCTCCACTCCAGCCCAGGATCAAACCTCCAGGGAGGACTCAGTTTCGGAAAGTCCGGATGGAGAGGAGCAGCTTGGCCTATCTGGTCTGCCTGGGAAGACGGCTCCAGTGAGTCTCCCTCAGCCCACAACTGCACCTCCCACCCCAGCTGTTATAACACCTCAGCAGACGGATACCTCCACTTCCTGTGTCCTAAGCAACATAACACCCATCTTGTGTCCCCCAGTCCTGGCTGGTGGGGAGACAACACCACTATCACCTGCAGTTCAGCCAGGGCCAAGTGGGATGGGACACACTGGCTCAAGGCCACAGGTTAGATGGGGTAGGGAGGGATCCTGTGGGCCAGCATAGTGAGTCCACTGGGATCACTGTCACCCAGGCCACCTTCGACCAAGTCTTGGGAGCCCTCCATCAGTCCCAAGACATGATGGGCCAGGTCCTTACAGAGATCCAGGACATGAAGCAGTTGCAGAGGAAGCACAATGTTCAGATGGAGTCTCTGAACTCCAATTTGGGCTCCTTGACTGGGGTGCTGCAGGACATTTACACCCATATGTGCAGGACTTTTCCTGCACCATCTTCCCCTTTCTGTGGCCCTACTACATCTGGCCCTACTACATCTTCCTCAACCACAGAACACAGAGGCCCTGTCACAAGAGGTAACGCCTGCACCCACCTCAGTCCCTGCAACAGTGGATCCACCAGCCCCTGGCAGGAGCACACATTCATCCGGATCACCAGGAGAGGATGGCAATACCCCCACCACCACCAAGAGATGCCAAACCTAATTTCCTCCAGTGTGTGACTAGCATTCACTCTGTGGACTATTTTCTAGTCGTATTCACCTTTCTGAGGCCAGTTGTATTTTGGACATTAAGCTTAAAACAATTTTGGATAAACAATTATGGTTTCCTTCACCATGACTGACTTTCCCCTATTTTGTTTGTTTTTTGGTTTACATCCACTTATACTATATTTGCTTTTGTTTAAAAAAAAACAAAAAAACAAAGTCCAAGACATTTCAAAATGTAAACAAACAAAGGACTGTTTATTCATAAATGAATTGCAAGTAGGTAATGTTTCTCACTAATTTCTACCATGACAACAAAATACAAATACCAATAAATCAACAACTTGTATTTCAACACAAATACTCAGTGCCATCTTTACATTTCCAGTTCCACACCTTCCCACGATGAAAGAAAGGGATATTATCAAAAGAATCAGATTCAACAGGCAAAATATTTCTGGATTATGTCATCAGCTGGAGCAAGATCTTCTGCCTCACAATATGAATTGCCTAACAATAACATCACCAGTCCTAAATCCTAACAGCACCCACTTTTGTGGCCACAGGATCAGTCCAATACGCTGTTGCAGTATCTGGGGGAATGTCACAACCAACTTTAAGTGGTGTGCAAATCGGTAATATACTTGATTTGGTGTTCTCTAACATCTCCTCCTTGGTTATTGAATCGCCGCAAGAACAGATTTGGTCTGATCACTTCTTGATCCCATTCTCGTGCGGCAGAACAATACCCCAAGGTAAAGGGAAACCTCTACAAGCACTCAAGAGGAATTGGAAAAGACTGTCGCCTGCTTCCTTAGGACCAGTTCTGATGGATAGCCAACCCCAATGGTCCAATGACTCAGACAAGGATGCTGTGTCCGTGGACGCATGGATACTGGGTGCTCTGGATAAGCTTGCGCCAGCAAGATTAGTAAGCTCCCCTAGAAGAGCTCCCTCGGCCCCATGGTTTACAGAGGAGCTGAGAGCGGCAAAGAACAATTGTAAGCGCCTTGAGCGTGTCTGGAGGAAAGCGTACTGTCCCCTGGCAAAAAATATGTACAGGGATGCCACAAAAGAGCTTCACAAAGCTATGAAAATAGTTAGAAGGGATCACTTTGTGAAGCGCATAAATTTATCAGATAATTCCAGCAGAGAAATCTTTAATATAGTTCGCTCCTTCACCAAACCCTCAGCCCTCGAGGGCAAGATACCCTCATCCCCTATTCTCTGTGATAAGTTGTCAGTCTTTTTTGAGGAAAAAATTCAGAAGGTCTATGAGTTCTTTTCGCCTGTACAGGACACTGTTGAGTCTGATGTGGGAGAGAACCAGTCGGGGGATGTCTCCTTGTCTGCATTTCTTCCAATCTCACTCGAGGCATCCTTGGATGGAATCCTGAAGTGTAAGTCTGGTTCCCCAGCAGACCCCTGTCCTCCAAAATTGTGGGTGGCACTTGCACATATTCTCAATCCAACCCTTAACCTTTTATGGAATAATTCATTAAGTACTGGCAGATTTCCAGAAGCTTGGATACATGCGATGCTCCAACCTCTTCTAAAAAACCTAATGCTGACTTGATGGATTTAAAAACTATCGCCCTATTTCCCTTCTCCCAGCGCTCGGCAAAGATGTTGGAAAAACTGGTACAGCACCAACTTAATAATTTCGTGGTTAATAACGATATATTGCATGAAACTCAGTCCGGCTTCCGGGCAGGCTTTAGCACAGAGACGGCACTTCTGGAGGTGGCCGAATCAATAAGAATGGAAGTGGACGGAGGAGCCTCAGCTATGCTGGTGTTGTTGGATCTGTCTGCCGCATTTGATACGGTGGACCATTCATTATTGCTGGCCAGACTGAGGAAGGTGGGAGTGAAGGGGAAGGTACTCGCTTGGATCAAGTCCTATCTTAGCGATCGCACACAAAGAGTGACATTACACCCTTATAAATCAGAAGCTAAGCCTCTCTGGTGTGGGGTGCCGCAGGGATCGGCGTTGAGCCCGCTACTTTTTAACATCTATCTGGCCCCTTTGTGTGCGCTCATTTCTAAATGGGGAATCAAAACCGTGTCTTATGCAGATGACACACAATTGGTGTTCTCCTTCAGGGACCTATCGGCAAACACCTTCGAGAGGTTCAGGGGCTGCCTGTGTGATGTTGCTAGGTGGATGAACAATAACAAATTAAAACTGAACACAGAGAAAACTGAGGTGTTGTTTTTTGGTAAGAATTCCCCCCCACCATCGGGTCTGTGGTGGCCGGAGGTAATGGGTCCTCCACCCTCTCCGTCTTCTACGGTAAAAAACTTGGGTGTAAAATGGGATGCTGAGATGACATTTGCTCCCCAAATACGTTCCATTACATCTATTTGTTTTGGAATCTTGAAGAGTCTGAGGAAATTTCTTTTTCTTCTGCCGGAGAACTGTCGAAAATTAGTCGTTCATGCTACGGTGACTTCAAGGCTTGATTATGCCAACAGTCTGTTCCTTGGCCTCCCGGCATATTTGATAAAAAGATTGCAGATGGTGCAAAATGCAGCAGTAAGATTGATTAGAAGAGTGCCATTTAGACAACATATTTCTCCACATGCTAAACGACTTTATTGGCTGCCAGTTGTACAGCGTATAGAGTTTAAGGCCTTGACAATTGCTTTCAGGGCCCTGAACGGCAGCGGTCCCAACTACATTAAAAAACGTATCCGCACTTATCAGCAAAGGCGATTGTTACGCTCTAACTCACAGAACTTGCTGTGTGTTCCCCGATTTGTAAAGGCTCGTATTGGAGGAAGGGCCTTCTCAGTTGGAGTGACCAAATTGTGGAACTCACTTCCGGTTAGACTTCGGCATATACCGGAAGAAGGGGAGTTCAGGAAAGCTCTAAAAACATGGCTTTTTAGCCGGGACTAGTTAATTACGTTTCGGTTTGAAGATCTGTCACCCCTATGCTGCTGGATCATGCTAGCGCCGGGACACCTCTGTTTGAGGTAGCTGTTGCGCTCTATAAATGCTGATGTATTGTATTGTATTGTGCTACAAGTTCTTTTTAGAATGATGAGACACAGCAATATATTCATACACTTAACACAAAATGTGCATTTGGCCAATTTGAAGGTGGATGATTATGCTTTTGGTTGACTACCACATGTGGTTTGAGCAAATCAAGCAGCACATATTGGCTTGGTGCCACCATTCAACAAAAAACAAGTCAAATGTAATCTTAAAAACTTCCATTCAATCACTGTGCAAGTTGGCTCAGTGCCAGATATGTACACACAACGGCTGTGTGTGTCTTCCACAGGAACAACCCATGGTCCCTTTGTACTGTACAGCACCATTTAAATGCAAATGTCACAACTTTGAAATGTCCAAATGAAGATGACATGGTGAAGATACCTAAAGCAGATTAAAACAAAAAGATGAGTAATGAAACATTACAAAAACATTTTCCCCGTGAGAGTTTGTTTGTCCTTGTCTTGACCCCTTCCAAAGACCAAACCACCCCCCAACCAACCCCTTCCACATCCTAGCCCCCCTCCCAATACAGAAAACACCCCTACAAAAACCAAAAGTACCCCTCCCAAGCCCATGAGCACCCTTTCCAAACCCAAAGCCCCCGCCCCCACAAACCCAAGAGCACCCCTCCCAAACCAACCCCCCAAGTACGATCTTTGAGGTGCCTGCTATGCCCACTAGATGCCCCTTCCTGAGGAGGTTCCCCTTGGCAGTGAATTAGGGGGCAAGCTTTGTGCTACCGCACAACAGTGTACAGGACTTTGGCACTTTCTGGACAGCCATTTGGCTTTCAGACAGTTGAATTTGGATACAGTTCAGGACTTGCACTAGACAAAGGGAAATGTTACATGGATGTATATGTTGAATACTTCAAATTTGAGACTGCCATTTGGCTTTGTGAGAGATTTTGAGAGACTTATCTCATTGTTTGTAATAAATCCATTATTCTGAGTTCACCACATTAGCCCTGGCATTAATTTTCCTTTGTAATTGTTTAATTCTTAGCAATGTTCTGGCTAAAATGTGAAGTACTTATTTGTTTTACCATGATGGCAGGTAATAAGCAGATTTTTTTAATGGCTACTTTGTTAAGTGCACTCATTAGTTAACATAGTATGTGATGGTCATTTGAATGTAGGTGCTGGCATTCATTATAGTAATGGCCACTTGCACCAACTAATTAATGTTTAAATGTTTTGGGGGATGTGTTACTACAGGTGTGTTTGTTTCACCATGAGTACTGATCAGTATGAGCACATATGCATTACTTCTTATAAAATATTGAGACAAAAACTGAGGTACTTGCAGCTTGCAACAAAAGCACACTGTTTTCTGGAGATCAAGTAAGCTAGCTAGTAAACCAGCAGTAGACTAATGAATATATCAGTGTCATAGACAGGAACTAAAGGTGGTTACAGAAGTGCATGTTTGTCAGTCACCACTCAGCTCACCAGCCCTTATAGATGAAGTTTTTTTTGTGTTGTCCTCTTCTAATCTCCGGTGAAGTGTAGAGATATTTTTTTCTGTATTGTCACTGCATCTCAGAATTTCTTAATTTGCTGGGGCTTTCTTTCAGGCAAGGGCAGCAGCAGGGCCAGCAAATAGAGCTTTATCAATGTCTTTAGGCTTGTTCCAGGTCACAGGGCTGCACTCAGTGCCACATAGTGTAATCACTGACACAGCAGCAGGATCCACACAGATCCAGGTTCAAATGATAATCAGTGGGCAGGAGGGCAGCTCAACCTTGCATTTCCAAAGTTCATTAGTTGGGCAGCTGCCTACTGCCAGTTACAGTTTCAGTTCAAAAATCCATTCAGACAGAATGGGACATAGTTTTCATCCTGAAAGAAGATTCTTGGATGGTAATCTCGCTAGTTGCAATGCATGCTTGCAAAGGCCTCTGAGCAGCTTTTATGGAGCTGCTTCGGCAGGAAACCGTGAGAATTTATTCAAGGCTGGCCCTGAAACAATGAAGAACAGGCCAAGAGGAGATAGAGACGGGGTGACAATCTGTGGGCAGTATCCAGAGCACGTCGGAGGTACACGCGGGTGGAGGGCGTCCACCCATTTTTTTCACAGGGTGAACGCCATCCACCCTGCCAAGTAGTTTGGCCCCACTGAATAATATGCTGAACTCGTACTGGTGTAATTTTCAAACACCGGGATACATTCAGCAGCGCCTGCACGTTGTCTGCTTTTGATCAGCAGCAATGTGCCAGCAGTGACGGGGATTTCTCATTTCAGACTCCTGATGGGCCCACAACAAAGGCCTAATTTGATGGGTGATCAGGCCTCCTTTTGTTCCAGTCCGCTGACTGGGAGCAGTCAGGAGCCTCACACCTAGATGTGAATGCAGTAGAGGGGAAACAAAGGCTCACACCTTGTTAGCATTTCACACATACTTAAAAGAGGCAGCTTTTCACTTTGTTCAGTCTCTGTTTACAAGATATGCATGCACTGTAAGAATGTCAGATGTGTTGGTCTTTCCCAGCATTTACACAAAATAAATGTAATTTTTATAGCACTTACTACCCCTAAGGAGGCGTTGAAATAATTTAAGTGCCATTATTTTTCTTATTAGCGCTACTCATTCCAAAGCAGGGTATCAGAGCACCATACATCACAGGTACATATTACATATACAATAAACATATGCATTTGTAAATCAATGTACAGGATGTGTTACATAAAACAGGGGGATTACAAGGTGTAGAAGTCACATATCATCTTCCATAGCTCACTGTGCTATATTAGAAGGATAACAATGCAACTGCAAGTAACATAAGGATCTTTGTGTTCAAAGTCTTACTATCTACATAAAATAAAACCTGTCATTTGCATGTTACATCATGTGCTTTGCATAAGACACAATGACCCTCTATGCTACTTTGAGTCAAAACTGAGACTAGACAAAACACAGCTCTTTCCTGCTAGTTCATTAACCTCCAGAGTTACTTTAGAAATATTATTCACTCAGATTCACTGGGAACACACAGATCTCTGCAGCAGGTGCCTTAACGCCATATGATATTTTAAAATACTGTCTTTTCAATCAATTAAGCAGAACAGATTTACTGTCAATTTTCTTCTTGTTGCCACTTTCTTTGTGGCAGAATTAAAAAAAAAAAAAAAGTATAAGTTGAGGCCCAGATTTAGCGTCAGGGTTAAGTCACTTTTCTGGCACAACCCTGATGCGAAATCTATTTTGGAATTTACAGTACCACACAAATCCCATTTTTGTGGGTTTGTAAAAAAAAACTAAAACAATGCAGCACATTGCCCTGCCTTGCATTAATTACGTCAGGTAGACATTACATGGGTGGTGCTAGGGCGTTCCTGTGCATCCATCAATGTATTTTGATGCAAAACCATATTTACAAAGGGGAAACAGCCACTACAACGCAGGCATCACATCGCGATGCTATTACAACGCGGTCGTTACAACGACTGCGTTGTTACCACGCAAGCCATTACTGCGCAAGTCATTACATCGACTTGCAGTAGATGGCGCGCTAACATTAGAAATAGTATAATTTACAATCCCAACACCTTCCCTACTGTTACGCAGGCTGGAGTTGGAATAGTAAATTATACATTTCTAATGTCAGCACGCCATCTACTGCAAGTCGATGTAATGACTTGCGTAGTAATGGCTTTGCGTGGTAACAATGCGGTCGTTGTAACAACCGCGTTGTAATGGCACGCGTTATGATGACTCGCGTTGTAACGAGTCATATTCTTATAAAGACTTGTAAATAAAGGTTTGCACCAAACTAGTGAGTCTACATGAGGCTGGTGTAACAAGAAAAGTATATATATATATTTCTGCTTGTTATTTCCTCTTGGCATGTATGCTGTATTCTTCAGCGCACATCCGAAGAGGAAATAGCCTAAGAGGAAAGTTTTTGTGTGGCTTTGAGAAGAAAATAAATATATACAAGGCAGCCCATCGTCTTGCGTTACTGTGCGCCAGGTAGGTTTTACACGAGTGGTGCATTGGCATTCCTGTACATCCACCCATGTATTTTGTGTGCAAATAATATACACAGTCTTCTAAAAGCAGGCACACTACCTTTCCTTCGATCAGCTCTCGAGTTCCACTTCCTTGTAAAAGAATCAAGGTTTTTCTCTATTTATGTGAGGCGGCATTTCAGCTAGGCCCCGCTAGTGAGTTCAAGTCTTAGAAGTTCCAGGTCATGGGTCCTCCTGGATTGTTGGGTAGTTGAATTGTTGCTCTTCTCTGCAAGTAATGGCTTGCTTCTCCTTCAGAGCTGCACGTTGCTCCAGGGCGACAGCCCTCTCACTTCACCACGGCCCCCCTCCTAGCCTACGGGGTTTGTGACAGCGTACACAGGAAAATGGCCCCTTCAGGTCACAGCATTGCACAGTGCAACTGCCCTCTTCGACAGAGCATTGCACCAGGATGACAGCCCTCAATCATCACTGCAGTCCCCATCTGGCATACGGAGGTCATGGACTGCACACAGGTTGTCTGCATTCACTTTGTGGAATTCAGCCACTAAATGGACATCTCTTTTATTTCTCATATTTCACATCAAAGGTCAATGTTTTGTATTCAATTCTTGGTGCAGGAGGTTAGTGTGGCTTGCAGGCAGAAGCCACATGAAAGCCAAGTGTCAAATGTATTATATATGTGGCTTAGATTCTTATTACTATATTCCAAGGAGTGACTGAGCAGTGATATAGGATTTGCTCACCTTCCCAAACACTTAACCATAGAAAAACAGGAACTAACCTCTACAATGCTTAGCCTATCTCTCCATACCAGCCCAAGGAGATCACTCTATGGTATTAAAAGGGCTCTCCCCCACTGGAATTCCAAGTGGCATGCTTCATCATAGAGTACTCATCCAGATAGCTAGGTTGGGCTCAACCTTGGTAGCCAAGGAAGCTTTTTGGATATTGGGTGCGTTCTTAGATTTAAAATAGTCTAGGGTGTCCTGAGGATTAATTTTATTTTCAAAGGGCACCCTGATGGAGTTAAAAATTGGTGGGGATGCACTAAGGAAATTAGTATCCTCTGTAACCCTGGGTCAACATGTTTCAGCCATCACACCAATGCCTGACTGGGCTTGTTAGCTTTCATCAGGGCCTCACAAGGATCCCGTTAACATCCTACTTGTTTGCATCCAATTGTATAAATTCCATGCACCATATTCATACATGCCATACATACTGACCCATTTGGTTGCTATGTTCGCATTTCTTTAGTAGCGGCCTAGTTAGAGCTCCATGAGGGTAAGGAGGCAGGTGGAACTTGTAGTCAAACTTTCATCACTGGTCTCTTCCAGGCCGTGACCCTATTTGGTTCCTCCTTTCCACGCATCCTAGATTCTTATTATACATGGTGCAGTATTACAGCATATTAAATAAAACACAAGAGAGAGATTTGCCTTGGATCACAGAATTTGGTCAAGCTGGGAAGCCGAGATTGATCCAGGGTTTTCTGCTTTCACATTGTTCATTTCAGCCATTAGATGGACATATCTTTATTTCTCCTATTTCTCCTGTTTTACATCAAAGGTTAATGCTTTGTCTTCTTGGCAAATTAGGTTGAAGCTTGGGTGGCGGGCAGATGCTGCAACTGTGCACTTTTCACTTCAAATAAGGACTGCCTTGCATAATACTGCTTGCTCCTCCATGACCCAGATATTTCAGTTTTGTGCAGAAGTATCTAAATCAGTCACACCACAACAAAAAATGATTCCCAAACATTTTAAATTGTGTGCTTTATTTACCAGTTCCAATCACTAAATGTTGAAAAGCTGTTTTCTTTGAAAGGAAGCCAAGTTTCATTTTTGTAACTCTGGAAATTCGAGAGCGCTGGATATGGCTGTGTTAAATTTTGCCTAGTTGTTACCCTGCCGAGGTAGAGGTGGTTTAGTTTATTGCCCTTCTCACACCTACCTACCTATTGCAGTGATGTTACAATGTTTGCAATGTACTGTATTAAAACACAATAACACAGGTTAGCTTTGTTGTTATGATGCTCTTAGGTTTGGGAGACTGATGTCATTCAGAGTTATGCTATCTATGAAATAAAAGATTGTGTTCCTTTTACCTAGGACTGGCTCCTTTAGGGTGAGGTTACAGTGAATAGGTGAGCCCACAGGTCAGTGTTAATGTAAACAAGTAGGACATCTATGGTGCACCATGTTGGAAGTGTAACATGTCTAGAATATGCAAGAGGTCTTATTAGCAAGCATAATCTAATGTAGATTCTAATTACTGGTGATAGTTTGTGGGGTATCGCTGTTCCTACATCTCCCCACTAGGGTAGTTTCTCTATGCAAACTAGTAACATTTCCTTCGGAAGACCAATATTTTCTTGAAAGTGCTAGTTGGGACTGAAGTTGCATGTGCCTTTTTCTTGTGAGTTACCTTTGTCACCATTTCCTTTTCATCCTTGGATACTGTGCAGCTTATACTTATTTTGATGTAGAGTTGATACCTCTTACTTTGAAATTTATGGTCCATTCTTTGTTTGTGCATTCTGATGGTACTGATACCAGGGTGAGCTGTCAGGTTGCACTGGCAAATGTGAGGGTTGTTTAGATATAGTTATGCCAACAATAGGAACATGAGATGCCTGCTGCTAAATGTGGATGTGACATTTTGGGGGCAGTGTGAAATTTGTAAGAAAATAAATGCAGAGCACCAAACATTTTCTTAGGGTCCTATTGCTGAATGACAAGGTTGCCATAACCTTTTTCTTTCACTACGCTAAAATTGCTTATTCTTGCAGGTTCTTTTTTCATCCCCTTTTCTGCATTCATCATTGTTTTCTTATCTCTCTCCTTTCTCTCCTTTCTTTCCTTTCTGTCTTTCTCTCTCGCTTTGGGCCACGGTCTATTGGGGAAAAATGAGCCCCAATCTCCTAAAATGAGTGCAGATGGGTAAGGCTGACTAAGAATACTTAGCATAGGAGAGTGGTCTCACCTCTGCGGAGCTCAGGCAGCTAAAGCAATCACATCTACATGGAAATGTGCAGCATATGGAATATTATGCCTGGTTGAATAGGCTGGCAGTAGAGTTAGTTTGTTCAATCCTTAGTTAAAGGAAGCTTTACGGTGACACAAGGCAACATTGTTTTATGTGCAGCTTACAAAAGTGTGAATCTTCTGCCTAAATCAGAAGGGTTTGCATGTATACTCGAACTGCGCTATCTGATGTCACTTCTTGTGATGCCACTTCCTGTAAATTCATGGCTTGTGATGCCACTTCTTATGATGTCAATTCCTGTTATGCCACATGTGATGTCATGCACCATGATGTCACATGCCATGATGTCACACGCCGTGATGTCACGCCCCGTGATGTCAATTGCATACTGCCTAACTAGGTTAGTCCCCCAGTAAATGTTTGCAAATACTGAATGCTGCGCTGGCAACTTTTGGAAGCCTTTACTTTGCATATATGTTTTAACTTTCATGAAGGGTACGGCTGCACTCCTGTTTATAATGTTCTTAAATATTACATTACTAAAAATAAAAAATAAAGAAAAGGGGTACCTGTCAGCGCAAAGCCTGAGGACTTAAGTTACACAGGGAGGGCAGCAGGCCCCTCCACCATTGTTCCCAATAAGGTGCGCGCGCACGAGCACCAAGGTCACCCAGAGCACGCAGTGTCCTGGATTTAGCGTGCACACTGTGACATCCCTGCGAGACCGTTCGTGCCGCCGCTTTTAAAACGCGAGCGGCTCAAAATACGGTCATTTCCTGGTTGCGGGAGGCAGAGGAAGAGACAACGGTGACACGAGGGAGCAGCAGGTAAGTGTCTCCCTTTCGGCCTGTGGGGTTAGGGAGGGCTCGCATTCACCAGCACTCACTTGCTGCATTCATTTTCCTAATAGTGCACAGCTGCGGGGCTGATGTGGGCCTTTGAGATAGTATTCATGTTAATTGCAGCGCCATTGTGCGCTGCAATTAACATGAATGCTATCTCAAAGTCCCACATCAGCTCCACAGCCGCGCACTATAAGGAAAATGAATGCAGCAAATCTAAAGCACGATGTGTGCTTTCAGGATTCTGAAAACACACGTTGTGTTGGTTGACTTTCTGCATTTCTTTTCTTAATAGTGCGCGGTTGCGGGGCTGATGATGGCCGTTGAGATAGTATTCATGTTAATTGCAGCGCACACGGGCGCTGCAATTAACATGAATACTATTTCAAAGGCCCACAATCAGCCTCGCAGCCGCGCACTATTAGAAAAAGGGATGCAGAAAGTCAACAAGCACGGCTTGTGCTTTCAGGATTCTGAAAGCACACGTCATGTTTGAGACTGCATTTCTTTTATTAGTGCGGGGCTGCGGAGCTGATTGTGGGCCTGTGGCAGTTTTATATAGCGCAAACTTGATCCGAAGGTATCAGAGCGCTTTACATATGCACCAGTTACATTACAGACGGACACATTCATTTTTAGGCTACCTATACTCTAGTGCTTCTACACCATCTATTACTTTTCTCCATACTTGTTTTATTGTGCCCTCTTCCCTGTGTCTCCTTTTTATGGTGATTTATTTTTGTAATTCTTTAAATATTCTGTGGAAAATAGTTTGTCTCAGTTGTACACAAGTAGGTATACCAATTCGTGTCTGAGGGCTCTAATAGTTCACATTTAAGGAGTATCCTCATAATATGATATTGCAATGCAGACTACCTTTTCCAGCTGACCACAAGTCGTACCCAATTCACTCTCTACCTTGAGAAACCTTTTGCTTGTTCCCAAATCATCTTTAGAATTGTCAAGACGCCTCCGGGCAATCGTGCGCTCTAATAAATTTTCAAATCAAATCAAAGGTCAGATCCTTTGATCTCCTCTGACTCCACGTGTGGGACACTCCTTTCAGCTGAACCTTCATTTCCCCTTTTGGAGTTTAAACATACACTGAAAGTCCCCCTTTCAAATTTAAACCCCTTACAGATGGTATTCCCCACCCCCACCGTTCCCAGCTTCCTTCCTTCCAGCCCATCTTTATGCACGTGCTACACCAAATAAACAGCATTATATAAATATGTACATTTTCTGTAATTGTTGTTTCGCTAAATGCATATAGATTTAGTCTGTTTGCATCGCACATCCCCCGATTATGCACCATTACATCATCTACATGTAACCCCCCCTTTCCAAACGTTTCTGATGTATCTCCCGTAATTGTAAGACACGTCACTTCTGTTCAAAGAGCTTTCCAATTTCAATATATGAGAATTACTTAAAGCATCACAGGTGAATTGCTCCCACCTCTTTTTTTCTTCTCCATTATATGTGGTCCTGAATACTCCCCTGCTTGGTAAACATCCTTTACACCGACTGCGTTACAATGCATGTCATTACCCCGCATTTTTTACTCCACAGCAACTTTTACAACGCAGGGCTTTACACCGCAAGCCATTACAACGCATTCCCCATTACAACGCCTCAGTGGAGTTAGAATAGTAAATTGCGTTGTAATGGACAATGCGTTGTAATGACTTGCGGTGTAAAGCCCTGCGTTGTAAAAGTTGTTGTGGAGTAAATAATGCGGAGTAATGGCACGCGTTATAAACGCGAGCGGAGTAAAATGTCATACTCCCCCTGCTTCCCCTTATACTTTGTACAACTTTATGTTGCTCCATATTTCGATCTGTACTGTAAATGTACCTGTAGATATATAGAAACATATTTACACTATTCAAGACCGCGGAAATGTGGTCGAAACGCGTCAGGCTGGACACTAGTCTTCGAATTTTGGTGATGCTGACTTAACTTTATCACGCAATAAAGCACTGCTATTGAACAAGAACAAGCTGTGGTCCGTACCTGTTTGTCCTGCGGGCATTCTAGGAGTGTGGTTACCTCATTTATAGAAACATATTTACACTATTCCAACAAAGCCTCTCCTCAATCTGTGCACTGATATGTGACCCAAACAAACCTGAATCACAACCAAACAACAAACAAAACTCTTGAAACTCAACCACAAAATGGTCTATTCACTCCACATTAGAAAAGCCATGCACCAACAATGTAGAATCCATTCAACCTTCCATTTCCTGGACTATGACTACTAACAGTTACAACATGGGCACTTCCCCACTAGCATGCCTCCCCCTCATCTCCAGCCTTTCTAGACCAAACCTTACATTTACTTCTTCCTACAGCAGTGACTTCAGAGCCATTCTGTTCAACCTCCAAAGCAATTCTTGATGATCTCAACTCTGGCTTTACCCAGCCCATAAAATTTGCAATCTTGACTTCTTTCCTTGCCCCACTGTTCCATCTCTTGGGTTTATCTTGTGTCTTTCCAGGTGACCTTAATTAGGCATAAACAGCTGTACAAACAAAATAACATCACAACCAAAGAGACTGGCATTCAAAATGTTCTTAAGGATAGTATAGGAGGGAGAGAGCATTAGTTTTTGTGACAAGGAGTTCAAGATGGAGATGGAGGATTCTGAAAGCAAACGTCGTGTTTGTTGACTTTCTGCATTTCTTTTCTCAATAGTGTGCGGCTGCGGGGCTGATTGTGGGCCTTTGAAATAGTATTCATGTTAATTGCAGTTCCCATGTGTGCTGCAATTAACATGAATACTATCTCAAAGCACCACAATCAGCCCCGCAGCCACGCACTATTAGGAAAAGGAATGCAGCAAATCTAAAGTACGACGTGTGCTTTCAGAGGATTCTGAAAGCACACGTAGTGTTTGAGACTCTGCATTTATTTTATTAGTGCAGGGCTGCCGAGGAGCTGATTGTGGGCCTTTGGCAGTTTTATATAGCGTAAACTCGATCCGAAGGTATCCGAGCACTTTACATAAGCACCAGTTCCATTACAGACGGACACATTCATTTTTAGGCACGGGGAAATTAAGTGATTTGTCCAGAATCACAGGATGTTTGAGCCTCTCGCCAGACTCGAACCTGGTTCCCCAGTTTCAAAGTCGGCCGCCTTAGCCATTAAGCTGCACCCTCTCCAATGATAGGCCGAAGCTCTCCTGCCCTGCATGGATTAATTACGGCACCAGCCATCACTGTGTTGTTACCCTGCAGTGACCAGCTATCACCCATCGCAAGCAGGTAACTAAAGAAGAGAGAGAGACCATTATTGGCGCTAGGCTCTTGCTGCTTATTGTCATATGTTTGAAATAGAGATACCTTAAGGCCTTCCATATTTGAGGACGCAAAGGCATGAGCCATTTGTACCATTTTCCAAAAGGTAAAGGATATTTAAATCAGAACCTATTGGTCTTCTACGTTTCAATCCCAAAACAAAATAAATATGAAAACGCAGGACAGTTTTTATTTAAATGAAGTAGTTGTAAAGCAGATGCTGTCTTTATTAGCTTTGCAGGCAGAATGTGGTTCAATATATTCATTTAATTTTAAAAAGCATATATGTTCATTTTTTAAGAACAAATAAAATGTGCCTTGAAAATACTATCACATATTTGTCCTGCAATATAAAACACGGGTAAATACAAACATTACTTGTAGTTTGGATTGGGAGCTATAAAATCATCTATGTGAACTGTTTTTCTGTTTTGCTCTAAATCCTGTGCAGCTGGTGGTTTGGATCGTGGTATGTGGTTCGTGGGGTTGAATGCTGAGGCCAGAACTCATCCCTCAAAGTTCTAACCTGAAACTCAATTAGAGCCCTAGCAGAAGGCAACAGACTGTGTTGCTAGTGCTTAATTTGAGCCAGTGGTTGCAGAAGTCTAAGGTTTAAAACGTACTGGAGTGGTTAGGGTTGTCTTTACTAATAAGAATGTATTTCTACCCAAACCAACCCTTTTTACCATCATTAGTATAGTGAAAGATAAGGAAAAAAACATAACTCTTTAACCTATACCATGCAGTTTGCAAGCAGCTCTTTGACACTTCATAGGTTACTGTTCTATATCACAAGTGTAACTTATGAACTGCAAGTAACAAAAGGATCTCTACAACAAAAGCAGTAACCTACTGAGCTATCCACATAAAATACAGTTCTGTTATGTGTATGGTACACATTCTTTGTAACAGGCATATTAACCCTCTGTACTACTTTATGATGAGTCAAAACTGCAACTAGACAAACATCTCTCTCCAGCAGAAATATTAATCACGGGAAACCTCCTTTACCTCGCAGTCTCAACAACGACCAGCCTTTGCAAAGCATTCACTACCCCGACTGCGACTTTACCACAAGTTATTTTAACCCAGAAGTTGTTACGACGACTTGCTGTAGGGGGCTCGTTTTTGGACTGGTGACAAACTATCTCTGACGGGATATCCAGACATTACTCTGTAGCTTGCACATCAAATTGTAAATATGTTATGTAATTGTGTATATATGTGATCTTTTATAGGCTCCCAACATTCCCCACCCTATGAACAGTGCTCAAGTTGAGGATCTTTAGTAAAATCTTATTATGATACCACCATGGAGTCCTGTGCTTTTCTAAACCCAAAGTGTACTTGCCTGTGTAACCAATTCATGTCATTGCGTGTATAGCTAAATTGAAAACCTGCCTTAAGACCCTTCATGTGGCGCTACATGTGTGGAAATGCACTCTCTTTTCACTTTTTTAAGCAAAAGTTTGGAGTGATATTTGGCGCTGCACCCACACGCGCGGTCTGGCTCCCGGCGCACATAGCCTTAGTTGCAGCGCACAGAGACCTTATACTGCCGCACACAGAGGAAAAAAATTAGAGGGAACATTGCCCTCCACTGCACACAATTATGCATCCCAAAAACTGGAATACATCCAGGGCTTGAGCAGAGTGTGTCATTGGGACTAGTCCCTTGAGTCTATAGGAAGGAGAGACCAATTTAGTGTTTCCCTCTTTGAGTTCACCTAAAGGCTGACCCTAAAGAGCATAATTTTGCACTGTTATAACCTGCACTGATTACATTATTTGGCCCTCATTATAACAGTGGCCCATAAGATTCTGGTATCTGGGGTAACCTGCTACCGAACATTATGGAATTATAAGGTTCTGTGGATAATGCCATACCCCTGTGATTTTCCCCAGGGAATTTCAGCAGGTCAACCCTGTCGAAATTTACTAGAAAAAAATGGGCACCTAGCAAGCACAAAAAGGGAAGTGCGGTAAACATCAAATCCACATGCTATTCCCCAAAACCTTGTAACTGGTGCTATTTATCGCACCAGATAAATTCCAATGCCCACCCTCCCCCATGACCTCCCCACCCCCCCACCCCCCGCATGCCCCCATGGAGTGAGATTTTATTGGGTGTAATTATTTTCGCACCAAGCACAGGGCCACTTGCAATTAGGGCTTCTATTTGCAAAGCCTCCTGCCTCTCCCCGTCCCATCCCCTTTCAAGATTAGGTTAAGTGATCGATGAAAAGAGAATGGGTATTTTTTTCAAAATTCGGGATATATTTTGCAATTACAAACGTGTAAATGTAAATAATTCTCAAAATATAGTACTTTTCTATGCCGAAACATACTGTGAAAGAGTTACTGAAAAGCAATGTTTTATCCTTTTTTTGCTTCAAGAGTATCTTTATGATGGTTTAGAAACTAAACTAGATGCTTACAGTATTTGGCCAGAAAGGTGAGATACCAGATTTGATTGCTTATGAATACTCCGAGTAGGAAATCGGTGATTCATAAAATCAGGATACCTGTGTTGGTCTGCATGAAAGTGATATGGTTAAATATCATCATTTCATTTTGAAAGCGAAATAGGGAAAATTATAATAATTTAGGAAGAGATTTGTATATAACAGAAGCATCAATAAGGCAGGGCTCTGGAACCATTATTTATTTAACTAAACTTTGGACCAAAGATAAAAAGGATTGTTTAGAACAAAAACATGTATGAATGTTATTATTTGGTAACTAAGCAGAATTTGCTCTGTAAAACGCATGCGTGAGTTAAAGGTGAACTATGGAATGCAAGCCTTGCTACTGGTTTAATTATTTGCTGTTTGTTGCTGTTTTATACTATGGTTTCTTTTGTTTGGCAGTCAGAAGCCTTATCGTTATTTGCTCAGTCGGACCGATGTATCCATATTCATGTGAGCAGAGCACTGTTTTTATCACTTGTGTTCTATGTGTTTCACAAAGAATTCTACAGCCCTGTCAATCCTAGAATATGTTCACAATGTGACAGTGCACAGAGAAATGGGCGTGGTTCTGGAGAGGGGGCGGGGCCATGGTGAGGGGTTCTTTGGAACCTCTGTTCTGTCTAAATAGCAAAGCAGTATTCATGACATTGCATGGCCACGTTTACATTTACATCTTTGGAGGTAGCATGAACTTAAAAGGCATTTTATAATGTACAATGCACATTTAAAATGATCTGTTAGAATGAGCTACTGGAAATAGCTACTCATGGTACAGTAGGTGGCCAAGAATTATTTTACCACATGTTTAGGCTCGCAGCAGAAATAGGATTAGGAAAGGAAATGTTGTTTTACTCTTTTGCAGAATCTGAGACATCCATAATGGGTTTTCAGTGGAGCAGTAAGGAACTCAGTTGAAGTCACCTCCGATTTTCTAGAAAGGTTTTAATTAGAGCCCCTGTGCAAAGCAGTCATACCTGAGCAGGAAACCTATTCTACACAAAGGTTTTTAGTTCACTGTGTGATTGTGCCTCTTCACCCTGTGGCCTGACTGTGTGAGGAAGCATGAAACTGTCACACAGCAACACCGTGTCTTGGTAGGCCTAATTCTTTGATGAGAGTCTGTGGCCTTATGAATCACTGAGCCAGCTCAGTGCAGAGCCTTTTGTTTGTGATTATACTGTCTAAAGGGTAACCAAATAACTCAGAATCTCTCCCAGTTACAGTACGATTTTTAGACAGCACATCTTGGAAACAGAGCCGAGGGGTTACCTCATTCTGTTTCCAAGTGTCGTGTTATTTTTTGAGTTATATAATTTATACAGTGCAAATGTATAAAACAGGCACTTGACTCTGCACTGACCCAGCACATATGTTCATGATATTAACCCAAGGTTCCTTCTGATGAGTTTCACCAAGTGGGAAGCGATACCAGTGTCAATTGGCACTCGGCTCCCAGGGAGTTACAACATCCCTGTGTGCTAAGTCATTATTTTCTTTCATGGATGCAATTTCCTTCACCCACCAACACCAAAGTCAGAGCTAGGCAGATGATCAGCTTTTATCCGTCTGCACTTTGAAGTGGGGAGAGACATCCCCTCGCAGGCGGGTAAATGAGTGTCTGCACCTGTCTGCAAGGGGATGTCTGTGGGATCCATGGGACCCTTTTTCCCCTCTTCAAAGGATGCCATCGGGGGGGGCCACCTTTTTGTGGATGCACTTTTAGTGCACCTCCTTACAGCTTCTTTGCCTTTGCGCCGAGTCCATAATACAACAAGGGCACAGAGGCAACAATATTCTCTCATTTGCATGGGGCCATGACCCTCTACAAATGAGGGACTCCCCTCTTGAGGTAGCTCTGGCGCTACATGTGCACCAGCGCTATCTGTATTACAGAAGGGGCTGCACAAGCATCTGCGGCTCCTTTTATACTACCAAAGTGCCCCACTGGGTGCACAAAATGGGCACAAATGCCTGTTGCGCCCTCTGGACACTTTCTGTAATAGGGCCCCCCAGTAAGAGAGTGCCTTGCACACCCAGAATGAACTCTTCACCTGAGGACTCACATCACCCAGCTGCTGAGGCATGGTTATTGCAATAATTCTCAGAAACAGACAGGAATTAAGACACTTTGGGAGAAGCAAGACAAGTGCAGGCTGCAGTAAAAAGAAGTTAGGCCCTGGAATGCCCAAGACAGTTGTATGTTGAAATATTAACATCAGAAGTATAGTGGTACCAAAATAGTTCATAAAAGCAACCCTATATTTACCAATATGCATCTACCGTGCCGATATTTTGGTCCTCAATACTTTGTCTAATGATATTTTGGTAGCTTGATATTCTAAAGTCAATATTAAGGTGAAATACACTCAAGACATTGTGGTGAAACACAAGCACTCTTTATAAAAAAATTACCACCTACAATGACCACTCTCGCTACTATAGCAGAGTTTCAACTACTAACAGGAATGTTTTCAGTTGTGGAAAATTAAACATTATAGGCTACTCCTCCTCATTAGCATATTGTCGGCATTAGACCTAATTATAAAAGTCCTTGAACCTCTTGAAAACATATAATATAAATACCACTGAAATTAAATTGAATTCATTATTAATTGTGGAATATTTAGTCAACTAGTACCAGTAGCAATTAACAACTGAAATAAATTGAAATCCTTTAGCCTGAATTATATCTGAAGAGTGCTATAGAGCCACATGTACAAACCTTTTTGTCGGTCACAAATGGGTCAATTCGCAGAAATCTTTGTACAGGCTATTCGGCATGTACACAGCCCAAATAGGGATTCGGTAACTTGTTACCGAATCACAATTTGGGTTTTGTGATTCGGTATTAGTAAGGGGCGTGCTGAGGGCACCCCTTCCAAACAGCGACTCGCAATGCCATGTACGAATGTCTTGCGACTGAACTGCAATCACCAAACATTCACATTTTACCTTCTACCTCAAGTAGGTGGTAAGCAAGTTGCAAATGGGAAGAGGGTCCCCAGGGGACCCCTTTGCCTTTGTGAATGGTTTCCAAAACATTTTTTAGGAGCAGGCAGCGGTCCCAGGGACCACAGCCTACACTTAAGAAATGAAACAGAAACTCTCTATTTTTCTTTCTGAAACGTATCGCATTTTCCTTAAAGGAAAACAGGCTGCTTTAAAAAAAAATTGCTTCATTTAAAAGCAAACACAGACATGGTGGTCTGCTGTCCCCAGCAGGCCCCCATTCCTCTGTTTTGAGCGATTCCCAATGGGTCGCAACTTGCGACCTACCTCATGAATATTAATGAGGGAGGTCAATTGTGACCCATTTAGGAATTGTTAAATGTGACAAGGACACATTCGTGCATAGGTGTTTGCGGTTTCCTAATAGCGAATCGCAAAAATTTGCTATTAGGAAAATAAAACCTACATACATGTGGCCCTTAATGAATTAGTTTTCCACTGCATGTTTTAGCTCTTAGCTGCACACCAAGGTAAACATATTAAAAAATCTCAAAATGTGTCTTCACAAACAATTTCAAAACATTTCCACACTCGACAGGTTGAAAAGTATATTACACATCTTGAAACTGCCTGCACATGCTACAGGCACATTTTTGGATATAATCATTATGAAACAGAATGCCTGAAGGCATCAGTAGTCCATTTGTCTGATCACTTCATTACCACAATAGTGATTCATTTGTCTCACTAGAGGAAACCCACTCACCTTAGGCTGGAGACAACCACAAAACAAACGTTCAAACATATTTCAGAAAGTTCTATATCCCAAGCAATTACAAAACAGCAACATCCAAATTACAAGTAAAAAACAAAGTTAATGCCTCATGTATAAATATTACAAGGCGATTTGGCAACTTCCACATAACTACACCAACAAACTAGGATGAAAGGTTCTCAAAAAGCTCACAGATGATGGAGCAGGGTTTCTTGAATCTTAATCTATGGGTGTAGTTAGTCGATGCAAATAGGAACTTAGGAGATAGCATTTAAATGCATTTCCATAGACAGTGAAACCACTGGGGCTCCATGGGAAATGGCAAGGAGAATTAAAATATGTTCAAAAGATTTATTAACAAATTTTGATTAAGGCAAATTCATTAAAATATTAAGTATTCCAATTAAAGCATCACTAGTTACATGTTTAAATGGACCAAGAGTTCATATTTCATAAAAAGGAAAAATAGAGCCTTAGCAACAATTACATACAGAATACCGCACATCTAAAAAGTGGATTGTATAAAGGAAACCCTAACCTAAATTAGCAGGTATGAATCATAAAAAGGGCATTTAGTTAGGCAAATAAGGTAAGGTGTCCACTTCAGAAAACCAAATAAAGGTCTCTGAACGGGTAGTCTCAGTTCAAAGTCAGCAACCAATCTCTCCTAACTAGTCTCAGAATCACACACTATTATTATTTGACAAAAACATTCATTGCAACATTTCGATTTTGTTCCCACTCTCAGGAGCCTATCAGTTTTCTTCAGGCTCTGGGAGCAGGTCTACTCCCCGCTTTCTTATGGTAAAACAATGATCCACTCAGGGCTAAGTCCTTGAAGTGTTACACTGGACAGACTGTCAGATATTTAATACAAAACAATAAACTAGTCACTAGCTAAAAGAAGTCATGTCGAAAAGTATATTACACATCTTCAAACTGCCCGCACACGCTACAGGCTAACTTTTGGATATAAACATTATGAAACAGAATGCCTGAAGACATCAGAAGTAGATTTGTCTAACCACTTCATTACCACAATAGTGATTCATTTGTCTCACTAGTGGAAACCCACTCAGTTGAGGCTGGAGATAACCACAAAACAAAAGCTCAAACATATTTCAGAAAGTTTTCTAGCCCAAGCAATAAAAACATCAGCATCCCACTTTCAAGTAATAAACAAAGTTAATGCCTCATGTATAAATAATATAAGGCTGTTTGGCAACTTCCACAAAACTGCACCAACAAACTAAGATGAAAGGTTCTCAAGAAGCTCACAGATGATGGAGCGGGGGTTCTTGAATCTTAATCTATGGGTGAGATAGTCATAAAGAATGTCGCCACTGGTCATATGGACCTTTGTTAAACTGAATTATTAGGTATGGATCGTGAAAAATGGCATTTAGTTATGCAAATAAGGTAAGGTGTCCACTTCAGAAAACCAAATAAAGGTCTCTGAACGGGTCATCTCAGTTCGAAGTTAGCAAGCAACACTCCCAACTAGTTTCAGAAACACACGCTATTAATATTCGACAAAAACATTAACTGCGACATTTCTGTTTGTTCCCACTGTCAGGAACCAATCAGTTTTCTTCAGGCTCTGGGAGAATGTATACCCCCCACTTTCTAATGGTAAAACAATGATGGTGCAGGGCTAGGTGCTAGAATTGTTACACTGGACAGACTGTCAGCTACAGTCAGCTCTTCCTAGGAGTCGTTCTCCCACACTGGCACCTTTTTCTTCTCTGATGAGAACCACACTATCAGTTGTTTAATAGAAAACAATAAACTACTCAATAGCTAACAGAAGGTACCTGGAAGAATACAGCATCTGCAATGGAAAAAAATGTAACGTGCAAAAACAAACGAGTATGAAATGAGAAGGCCTTCCAGCCTTCCATGTGTAAAAGCTGACATTCAAGATGGCAATAGAAAAGTGGCTAACTTTAATTATTTAACATGTTAATTTGGGTGCTGCCCCTAGTGAATAATTCGAATTGCCTACTACAAATTATATGATTAATATGCACACATTATTTAGCAATATAAATTACATTTTCTTTATAATGCGTTACATTTTGTAAGTGAAAATGTTTCACTCTGCCACAGATTATCTTTTTTGAAAATAATTGTACTTCAGAAATTGTAGAAGATATGGAGATCAGACAAAACAAAAAAGTCTCCCTCTTTCCTTAAAGCTTCAAGGAAAAGTTATGAAGTTTGTGCCACTAACACCACTCCTCTCTAAAGAAACAAAAAGTGCTGTTTCAAACACTGAAACAAAATATGAAGCCCAGCTCTCAACAGTAGCTAATCAAGCCCAAACCAAATGCAAGGAATCCCAAAATTTTAAAATTATTAAAAATGGAAGCAGGAGGGAATAGAATAGGCAAAACAACTGCTAACAAGCAGGGCAATGGGCAGTTTCCATTGCTCACTAATGAATTGTCTAAAATCAATCAAATTGGTATAATCTGTCTAAGCCTATCAATGCAACTCCACTCTAACAAGAAAAATCAACCCACACTCACATCCCTTTATGAAGATTTGGTGTCAACTTAGCGATGTATCTCTAAATAGAGGTATCTTCCCAGTGGCAGCTGGTGAACTTTGGAAGTGATGAGGCATAAGACCAAATCATCAATTTGCCTGGGCACAGAAACTCAGCGAGCAAGCACGAGTGCCTCAAGTGGAGTTCAGAGGGATCTCCCTGGGATCATTTTTTTTTTTAAATGAGGGTTATTTGTACATTTTCCAGTGAAATGTATTTATTCAACATGAGGGATCCTGAATGGAGTCCTGAGATTGAGGTTGGAGACAACCTAGTGCAAATGGATTTGGTAGGTTGACTATATTCAGTCATAGACATTGGATAAAAATAACAACATATTCTGCACTATTTTGTAAGGATTTTCACTGCCACGTAAATGCACATAAGATATAATGCACACACTTTATGTGAAAAATAAATACAAGTTAAAATAATCAGTAGAAAATGCACTGTTATGTTTTAACAGCTCGTTTAGTTAATGCTATGACTGCAGATGCCTGTGTGCAACCAGACACTCATACAGCTGGTTGGTACAGTGAGGAATGGAGATGTGCATTTATAATATGATGAGATCCCAGACTACAACTGTTTAATAGAGCCTATCTTTTCCTGGGCTCATAGTGCAGGGGCAGGGGATGCAACAGACAGAAAGCTAAAGAGCTGTTCTGCACAGTGCATACTCCTCGGCTGTGATCAGTGTTGTATTAGCAAGGGAAGCTGTAAACTGGGTCCTGCACACTGTTTCTGTAAAACTCATGTTGACAAACTAGTTGCTATTTTATGTTTTTATCCAATTGATTGCTTATTTGTTGCATGAGTTACTTAAGCGTTTTGCACACTTCCATCATTTGGGCAGATTTGGGCTACATTTGGGTGATATCTGTGCTACATTTGGGCTCTTTTTCATGGGCGGCCATTGTGGGAATCTTTATTATCATCAAGCTTACTTATTTCGTCATTCACTGTAATATTCTCTATCAGAAAATATTTAAGTTTTTACAGGTTTGATTGCCTCAAGATAGCTTCAGTTGTGACACACTTTTGTCATAAATAAGAATGCTTGCGCTCTAGTTAGTCATTAGAACACTGTGGGAGGTTGTAGTAGAACACTGGGGCATCAACTGACAGGCTGCTGCTGTTGAAAGTACATGTTTTACAGAATATCTGACTTTACTCTCGCATAGCTGAGGAAGATATTATGAATTTACAGAAAATTAGGTCTCATTTAAGCTTCTAGAGCACCTTCCATAACCATTGTGAGGAAATCATGAGAGAAACAGTTTTCTCTCAAGCATGGTTCATCAAATCCCAGCAGAAGATGAGCATTTTCACAGGATAAAAACACCTCAGAACATACCACAATTCTTAAAATTAGTATGGTACAACCAGCAAATTATTTAAATTTTGACTAAAATCAGTTATCACCATTTATATGTGCTCCTTTTGTGACCATCAAAAACAGGCATTCACTACAATGCATTTCAATAGGTACCATATCCCAGAGTCCTGTAACGGCTTCCACAACATGTTGTCCAAGTTGTTGCCAGCCAATCAAGGGGCGGGGAGGGGGGGTATATATATATATACATATATATATAACCTACTGGCAGTCGCCAGTAGATAGTTATAGTTAGGACCTAGTTTCCATAGACAAAGCATTTTTTGCATTGCTAATAACTTTGCCGCCGCTTGAAAAGACTTCACAAAAGTTTCAAAACTACTTCACTAGTCACTTCAGCTGCTGTCTGGATAGTTTTGGGGTGATTCGCCAAGCGGGGACTAAGAGAAATGAGAGTCCAAAAAGCATTTTCCCTATGCAATTGCTCATAGGGATTTTAGCCATGACCACAGCCCAAACCCCTGAATGGAATTATATCAAATTTGGCAGAAAGCTAGCTCTTGGTCCAGAAAGAGCCCTTTTTGTAATTTGGTGTGAATATTTTCATTAGTTTTGAAGTTATTAAAGAAAAAAAGATTTATGAATATCCAGGGACACTGACCCTCAGTGGATCCGACAGATCTCATGGTAAGATCTGATTGGCTGCCACTACTTCAACCAGAAATAGGTGGCAGCTATCTTGGGACTCGGCCCAAGAAAAATCATTTTTTAAAAAGACAGGGGGCAGGGTAGGAATACCCTGACCCGCTAGTCCTGGTGGTGATGGTGGTGTGGTCTTGACAAAAGAGAGGGACTGATAGGGCTGTTTAACGGGGTCCAGCGTACATGCCCAGATACTGTAAATCAAGAAGGGTACGCAGTTCCCCAAAAGAGGATAGGACAACGATTGTGGAGGCGGAAGGAGGGGAATCCTCCTAAACGGAACTAGAGTCCTCACACACCCAGCCAGCTAGGTGTCATGCTTCATCATATGGACTCGCTCCTCGTAGGGTCGGCGGTGCAATACCCGACGGGCACCCATAAAGGGGCTCTTTAGCGGAGATCTTTTGTTCCTGCCGTATGATGCCATGGGTGTAAGGGCCCTAGGGGTGAGTGTAGATGTGAGTGTGTGATATAAAAAGGTTGGATAATCCAAAGGGGATTTTAATGGAATGGTCATCCACCTTATTAAAAATACAAAGAGTGGCTGCTCGCTGGCTTAATGGTCCAGGGGAGCAATGCTCAACTCTACAAATGTGGTCGACATGTTTCATGCTGTTTGTTCATAAATGATACAGTGCATTTCTTCAGGACCTATAAAAACTATCTACACATAGTGGTTAGGTGGAGGGATACCTACCTACCACTAATCTTACGTGCGAGCATGTAGTCCAGACAGGCCTAGTGATATCCTACCACTAATCTTACGTGCGAGCATGTAGTCCCGACAAGCCTAGTGATATCCTAACTAGGTGGTAGCGCTTGCTTCTACGGTATTGTCAGCTCTTGACACCTCAATGGATGGTGTCCTGTCCTTAGTCGGACGAACGCCTGAAAACTACCCAAGCGCCGAGCTGAGAAACCGGATGGTGGTGTGGTCCCACAGACACAACCGTGTAAATGTAAAATATAGTCATTTTCTATGACGAAACTTACTGTGAAAGAGTTACTGCAAAGCAATGTTTTATCTTTTTTAGCTTTAGGAGTATCTTAATGATGGTTTAGAAACTAAACTTAATGCTTACAGTAATTGGCCAGAAAGGTGAGATACCAGATTTGATTGCTTATGGATACTCCGAGTAGGAAATTGGTGAGTCATAAAATCAGGATACATGTGTTGGTCTTCATTAAAGTGATATGGTTAAATATCATCATTTCCTTTTGAAAGCGAAATACTTAGGGAAAATTATAATAATTTCGGAAGAGATTTATATATAACAGAAGCATCAATAAGGCAGGGCTCTGGAACCATTATTTTAAATTTAACTAAACTTTGGAGCAAAGATAAAAAAGGATTGTTTTGAACAAAAACATGGATGAATGTTATTATTTGGTAACTGAGCAGAATTTGCTCTATAAAACGCTTGCATGAGTTAAAGGTGAACTATGGAATGCAAGAGGCGGAGCTTGCCAGGCTCCAAAATGGCCACGCGTTAGATCGGCTCCTCGAGACGTCTTCTACTATCCGTCATTATCTGCACTCCCCCGGGGACCCGCCGCACACATCTTGGTGGAGGTGTGCCTCAGTATCGGTGCTCTGCCGCCTGCCGGAAGTCTGGCCGTCCCCTCCTTGCGGCGTTTACCGCGATAGAGCTGCGGCGGCCTGTGACGCAGTGGTCTGTTTGCAGGGGCGGAGCGGTCTTCGACAGACTCCGGAGCTCAACCATCCTGTGTCTGCTGTGAGCTGCTGGGGACCCCTCGACGCTTGTTGCCTGTGTCTGCGCCCGCGGCTCCTGGCTGGTGGAGCGCTCTGGCAGATCGTCGCTGGGAGGGAGCCGGTGCACTCCTTTCCTGCTGAGTGTGTAGCGCTGGCGCTGGGATGACCCTCGCTCGCCTGAGAGGCTGGAGTTGCGGCACGGCTCCCCCGCTGGTATCGTGCCGTCACTTGCTCTGCTGCAGCCCGGCGCTGCTGGGGCCTTCCTGCTGGGCGCTGCCTCCTGCCCTTGTTGCTGCTGCCCGGCCTGAGGGAGCATTCGGCCCTCCTCTTCTTTGCGCTTTTCACGCTGTACCCCTCCGGGGCCCATTTGGACTTTGTGGCTAGGTGGCCGCATTGGACTTGGAAGGTGCACGTATTGGGACAGTGTACAGTCCGTCGCATCCACTGCTGAACACCTTGAGGCTTCTTTCAGTTGGGACGCTTGCTTCCGGTGAGTGCTTCAGCTCTGCTTTTCCTCCCCCATTGTTCGCGCTGTGCCTCTGGCCTCCTCCTTCTTCTGCTGGATTTTTGCCGTGGTCGACTCCCCTACCTTGTGTTCTGGCGGCTGTGTGCGCTACCTGGCCTCTGGAGCTCCTGCACTGACTGCGTGATCAAAGGGGCTCAGTCTATTGACTTGAAATCGAGCTTTTGGGGGCTGTGTGCTGTTTCTTTCCTCCCTACTCGACCCACTGTTCGCCTCAGCGCTGTTTGGTCCCGGGTGCTGCATTTACGCTCCTGAGAGTGCTGTGTACCTGTGTGTTGAGCTCATCTTTTGCTGATGGGTTTTGTTGGCAGGATCTATAGCTCCTAGGAGGTGGCAGCGCCCTCCTTGCTTTGGGAGACGTCATGGGCAAGCCGGAAAAGGCGCAATCCGAATTGAACTTTGAGTTACGCAAGTCCAGAAGCAGAGACGATGCCTCTGGGACATCCGCTCCCGCATCTGGTGACGAATCTGAGGTCTCAGGCAGCGACTTTAAGCACATCCTAGCCACCAACCAGAAAAGCCTTTCCGCTATAGATGGTAAGATTGACTCCTTATCTTACAGAATGGACCGTATGTCTGAGCATCTTGATAAACACACGGAATGCGTCGATATGTCTGAGCGGTGGATCACTGAGGTTGTGGAGGCACAGATGGAGGTGAGCGGCACGCAGAAGCAAATGGATAAAGCGCTGGCTATCCTTGAGGACAAGGCGGAAGACTTGAAGGCCAGGTCCAGGCGCAGTAACCTGCACATTACGGGCCTTCCGGAGTCGACCACCATTGGACTTATGGAGGTGTTTGTGGAGAAACTCCTTATAGACCTGCTGGGCGCTGAGACTTTTTCTCCTATGTTTATCGTGGAACGTGCACACCGCTCCCTGGGCCCTCGCCCTCCTCCGGGTGCCCCTCCGCGTCCCGTCATCGCCAAGTTGCTTAACTACCGTGACAGGGACGCAGCTCTTAAGAAAGCCAGAGAATTAGGTGAATTACAGTTTGAAGGCTCTGCACTGTCTCTGTTTCCCGATTTCACGCTTAGAGTTCAGGAGGCTAGGAGGGTATTCGCCCCGATGAAGCGTAAGCTAAAGGAGCATAATATTGAATATGCTTTGCTCTACCCAACGAGACTCAGGGTTGTAATTAATGGCTCTACGAAGATTTTTACTGACCCTAAGGCCCTTCCAAAACCTCTCAAAGACTGGAAAATTGCAGAGCGGAATAAGAAGTCCTCGTGCTCCGGAGATGTTGAGGCTGGCTCAAGTGGTAACCTGGACGATAACGACTAACTTTGTTTGAAGACGCAAGTAACTCAGTGGTTTTTATTTCCTCCTGTACTATACCAGTCGCTATTGCAATGGTGTTGTTTAATTATATTTCTATTATTGCAGCTGAGGGCCATCCCACTGACTTTTGTAATGATCCACAGAATTGAGCCTGAGCAGAGACAAGCCCATACAGGCGCAATGTACACCCAGTGGGACAAGGTCACGCAAATATGGGTGTGGGCGGTCGTTTCCCCGAGGTGGGGTTATATTTCTGTTTAGACGGCACTGCTTTTAGTTGTCTGTTGAATACTATTATGTCCGGCCACATCCGCCTCCATGGGTTACCCCCAAGAAGTGTTATTGGTCTTTTTTTTTGTTTCACGATTGTTCTTCTTTGTAATTGTGCTATTCTGGATTATGTAGTAGGGTGGGGACGTGGTTGTAAATGCCTAGTTGGGGAAGGCATTGCGTGGGTGGGTTGGGATTTTGTTCTGTATCTGCAGTTGGTGTACATGATCGCGATGTCCGAGGTAATGACTTTTCAGTCCTATACAACCGCCTACAGGGGTCAATATGAGTAGGCAGCGACAGTCCTTAGATGACACTCCTAGATGTATGCCAGGGAAAGTTAGGTTCATCACCTGAAATATCCGGGGGCTAAATGATTTTAGGAAATTGCGCAAAATACTAGCCTATCTCAATCGTCACGACATAGATATTGCATTACTGCAAGAAACGAATTTAGCCCCTAATAATTGGTTTCTTAACAACAAGAGGCTGCAAGGCACATTTCATGTTGCGGGGTTTACCTCTCACGCCAGGGGTGTCCTTACCTGGATCAATCCCAAATCAGGCATTTCCATGACAGTGGTTAAAACTGATCCCAATGGCAGATACGCTGTTTCATGGTGTCATGGCTCAGGGTTAGATATCCAAGTTGTTAACATATATGGCACAAACTATGATGACCCTTCCTTTTATCAATCATTGTTAGCCCACGTCTCCAGCGGCCAGACTATGCCACAGATATGGGACAGTGAGTTTAATTGTATTCTGAATCCCATCCTAGACAAGTTGGGTGGACTAGGACGCAACACTTCCGCCGCAGCCACAGTCATCTCTGATATAGCACTGCAGTTAGACCTGGTAGACGTCTGGAGGGCTAGGCACCCGGAGGCAGGTGGATTCACTCATTACTCAGCCCCTCATGATACACATACTAGGATTGATTACATACTATTAGACAGGTTGCTGCTCCCCAGGGTTCGTACCTGCGAAGTCATGCCCCATACCTTTTCAGACCACTCTCCCATTATTTTAGAGGTGGAGATGCCGCAGCGGATTGTGGCTCCGTTTACATGGAGATTTCCCCATTACTCCTTACTTGTCACTGCGTTCAAAGGTGAGCTAGCCACCGCTATCACTGATTTTTTTGCAATTAACATAGACTCCGTTAGGCATTTCACCACAGTCTGGAGGCTTTTAAAGTATACATAAGGGGATCACCATTAGCAAGCATGCGGGGGTGTTGCGCTCAATCAGGGGTAGGCTTTCCACTTTAGAGAAAAAGCTTGCGGAGCTGGAATTGGCTCCTCAGGGGTGAAGTGATACCCAGATAGCAAAGACTATGAAAGAAACACTTGAGGAATACAGCGCAGAGGCTGATGCAGAGGTTAGGCATATGGGGAAGTACGCTATCACTAAATCCTATGGAGAGGGGGACAGGCCGGGCGCTGTGCTGGCTGCATTGGCCCGCCGACAGAGGGACACAAGGGGAGTTACCGACCTAGACAGGGGAGATGGCACCATCCTGACAGATCCTTCGGAAGTAGTGCAGGCATTTCGTCAATACTATAGCAAGCTGTATAGTTCACTTATCACGGTTGATGAGCCCGCAGTTCTTGATTATCTGGAACATGTGCAATTACCATGGCTCACAAATTCTCAAAGAGAATATCTTATGAGGCCACTGAAATTCGCATTGCTTTGAACTCTATGCGGGATGGCAGTGCCCTGGGTTTGGACGGTCTTACGGTTCCCTTTTATAAAACTTACATAGATCTTTTACTACCCCATATTAGTAAATTATTTGAATAAATAGCAGAATCTGGTGTAATGCCGCAATCAATGAGGGAGGCGCTCATAGTTACCCTACTAAAACCTGAAAAAAACCTCAATTATGTGCATCCTATAGACCTCTCTCACTCCTAAATGTGGACACAAAAATATTTGCTAAGATTCTTGCCAATAGACTTTCTCCTCTTCTCCCTATACTGGTTGGCCCAGAGCAGGCGGGCTTTGTCCCGGGTTGTACACTCACTCAAAATTTAAGGACCATTTTTAGTGTCATACAACACGTCACACCCGAGCTTAAGGCTGCTGCCATTTTCTTAGATGCCGAAATGGCTTTTGATTCTGTGGAGTGTACGTTTATGATGGCAGTGTTACAAAGGATGGGGCTGGGAGATATCTTCATTAGTTTGATTTCGGTATTATATAATCAGCCGTCCGCAAGGGTTAAAATTAGTAACTGTGTCTCACCTTCATTTTCCATATCCCGGGGTACGAGGCAGGGCTGCCCCCTCTCTCCATTATTGTACACCATATGTGCAGAGCCCTTAGCGCACGTTGAGGGAATACCACGGGCACCGTAGTATTCGTTTCCCTAACTATAATTTGATCATGTCTGCTTATGCGGACGATATTTTACTATACACTCGGGATCCCGCTATCAACCTTCCCCCTTTAATCCGCGAAGTTATAAAATTCGGTGGCCTATCGGGATTAATAATTAATTGGGATACAGCCATCATATTTCCACTCACTCCCTCGATGGTCCCGTTCAATTTGGACTTCCCTCTCAAATGGACCAATAAGTTGGTCCGATACTTAGGTATACAAGTGCACACTGATTCCGAAATAGTGTTGCGTGACAACTATGGCAGGGCAATTGCTAAGCTGGAGAGCGACATTGAGAGGTGGATCAAGTTACCACTTTCTCTGGTAGGCCGCGTATCTCTGATGAAGATGATAGTCTTGCCTAGACTGCTGTTCCTATTCACTAACACACCTATGGTGATTCCTCGTCATTTTTTCAAAAACCTCAAGGCTTTGATGGTTAGACTGGCGTGGGCGGGGAAGGCCCCCAGGGTCAAGATGGACACTCTCACACTTCCCTACTCTATGGGCGGCCTGGGTGCCCCGGACCTGGAGCTTTACTACAGAGCTGCTCAGGGCTCGCATGCTTATTACTGGAGTCACATCCCGCACACTCTCCCGCATCTTCTCATAGAGAGTATTTCCTCTGACCCTTCCCCACTCCCCCGGCAACTCACTCAGCCTCCCAACAGACATCATGGCGTTCATGATTCTGTAAATTCAGTTGTTCATGCCTGGAGTGAGCTATTAAAAAGGCAAACAGGCACTCTGCTTTACTCTCCACTACTTCCGTTGGACTGGTGTCAGTGGTTTTCCTTGGGCACTGAAACTGCTGTCAAGGTAGCGCTTAGAAGTGTCCGTATTACGAATATGGGTGACTTCTTCTCCGAAGGCAGAGCCCGGACGTGGGATGAGGTTGCTGCTGTTGATCAGGGTGCTGGCCCCCTGGTGCAATTTCAATATTTTAGGGTACGGCATGCTTTGAGGGCGCTGTTGGGTGATGAATATTTAGAGCCCATGGCTCTCCCGTCTTTTACTTACCTTTTACACACCAAAACCCTGTACAAGTTGATTTCTAACATATGCACCATGTCCCAGGAATACTGCCGGGCCAATTACTCCCCGCCGAGAGCACAGTGGCAGTCAGACGTAGAAGTTCCCATTGATGATAGTGTATGGAGGTACTGCTGCGAAGTCACCCAATTAGTGTCCTTAAATGGGAGGCATAGATTGATTCATTTTAAGTTTTTGAACAGAACGTATTATACACCCTCCCACCTTTATCGGTATGGCTTATGTGATTCTGACAGATGTGAGCGCTGCGGGGCCAGCGGTGCAGATTTCTTCCACAAGCATTGGGCATGCCCATGTATTGCTGCTTTTTGGGAACAGATATTTACGGAACTGGGGAATATTGTTGGCACTCCACTTACTCCAGATCCCTTATTAGCCCTGTTGGGATACACTAAACCACACCCCAAAGGGATCAGGAAGCTTCTGGAATTGGGCCTCCTTTTAGCCAAAAAGCGTATAGCTATGCGCTGGGCGCGGGGTCCTCCTCCCTCCAAATTAGAATGGGAAAAAGATTTGATTTTCTGTAATACGCAGTCCGAAACATACAGCGAGTTAATGCCCCCACGGAGTTGCCCTAAGAATTTTTGGGAGTTGTATAAACAGTATTTGCTGTCACGGGATGATGCTGGAATAGACAGTGTATAAATTTTCACTATGCAGGAACATGTCTTCTAAACTGTGATATGCCATCGGACATGTGAATGTAGGATATGTTTATATTTCCTTTTTTATTTTTTTTTATTGGATTGATGTTTGGGGCTGGTATGTCCATGTCGGTAGAGTGTTATCAATAAGGGGCTGCTGTCTTCACTACATATTGAAGGGATATTTTTTTTCTTGCACTGCTTATCCTTATTTATATCTGGCTGACTGCATGATATTCCTCATTCTTATAATGCTACTGACATTGTGTTATGTACACTGCTGTGGATTGTTTAATAAAAATTTAAATAAATAAATAAAAAATAAAAAACTATGGAATACAAGCCTTGCTACTGGTTTAATTTACTATGGTTTCTTTTGTTTGGCAGTCAGAAGCCTTATTGTTATTTGCGCAGTCGGACTGAAGTATCATATTCATGTGGGCAGAGCGCTGTTTTTATCACTTGTGCTCTATGTGTTTCACAAAACATTCTACAGCCCTGCTAAATCCTAGAATATGTTCACAATGTGACAGTGCACAGAGAAATGGGCGTGGTTCTGGAGAGGGGGTGGGCCACGGTGAGGAGTTCTTTGGAACCTCTGTTCTGTCTGAACAGCAAAGCAGTGTACATGAAAAACATTTACATCTTTGGAGGTAGCATGAACTTAAAAGGCATTTTATAATGTACAATGCACATTTAAAATTATCTGTTAGAATGAGCTACTGGAAATAGCTACTCATGGTACAGTAGGTGGCCAAGAATTATTTTACCACATGTTTGGCTCACAGCAGAAATAGAATTAGGAAAGGAAATGTTTTACTCTTTTGCAGAATCTGAGACACCCATAATTGATTTATTTTCAGTGGAGCAGTAAGGAACTCAGTTAAAGTCACCTCCGATTTTCTAGAATTCTTTCAATTAGAGCCCCTGTGCAAAGCAGTCATACCTGAGCAGGAAACCTATTCTACACAAAGGTTTTTAGCTCACTGTGTGATTGGGCCTCTTCACCCTGTGCCCTGGCCGTGTGAGGAAGCATGAAACTGTCACACAGCAACACCATGTGACTTGGTAGGCCTAATTCTTTGATGAGACTCTGTGGCCTTATGAATCACTGAGCCAGCTCAGTGCAGAGCCTCTTGTTTTGTTTGAGATTATACTGTCTAAAGGATAACCAAATAACTAAGAATCTCTCCCAGTTACAGTACGATTTTTAGACAGCACATCTTGGAAACAGAGCCGAGGGGTTACCTCATTCTGTTTCCAAGTGTCGTGTTATTTTTTGAGTTACCTAATTTATACAGTGCAAATGCATAAAACATGCACTTGACTCTGCACTGAACCAGTACATCTGTTCATGATATTAACGCAAGGTTCCTTCTGAGAGTTGCGCCAAGTGGGAAGCGATACCAGTGTCAACTGGCACTCGGCTCCCAGGGAGTTACAACTCCCCTGTATGCTAAGTCATTATTTTCTTTCATGGATGCAATTTCCTTCACCCACCAACACCAAAGTCAGAGCTAGACAGATGATCAGCCTTTACCCATCTGCACTTTGAAGAGGGGAGAGACATCCCCTTGTAGGTGGGTGCATTGAGTGACTGCACCTGTCTGCAAGGGGATGTCCGTGGGGTCCATGGGTCTCCTTTTCCCCTCTCCAGAGGATAACATCAAGGGGGCCACCTTTTTGTGGTGTACTTTCAGTGCACCTCCTTACAGCTTCTTTGCCTTTGAGCTGAGTCCATAATACAACACAGGCACAGAGGCAACGAGGCTGTCTCATTTAAAAGGGGCCATGGCCCTCTACAAATGAGGGACTGCCCTCTTGAAGTAGCTCTGGCGCTTCATGTGCACCAGCACCATCTGTATTACAGAAGGGGCTGCACAAGCGTCTGCGGCTCCTTTTATACTACCAAAGTACCCACGGGTGCGCAAAGTGGGCAAAAATGCCTGTTGCACCCTCTGGACACTTATTGTAATAGGGCCACCAGTGAGAGAGTGCCTTGAACACCCAGAATGAACTCTTCACCTGATTACTCACATCACCCAGCTGCTGAGGCATGGTTATTGCAATAATTTTCAGAAACAGACAGGAATTAAGACAATTTGGGAGAAGCAAGACAAGTGCAGGCTGCAGTAAAAAGAAGTTAGGCCCTGGAATGCCCAAGACAGTTGTATGCCAAAATATTAACAGCAGAAATACAGTGGTACCAAAATAGTTAATAAAAGCAAACCTATATTTACCAATATGCATCTACTGTGCCGATATTTTGGTCCTCAATACTTTGTCCAATGATATTTTGGTAGCTTGATATTCTGAAGGCAATATTAAGGTGAAATACCCTCAAGACATTGTGGTGAAACACAAGCACTCTTTCTAAAAAAAATTACCACCTACAATGACCACTCTCCCTACTATAGCAAAGTTTCTACTACTAACAGGAACGTTTTCAGGAGTGGAAAATTAAACATTATAGGCTACTCCTCCGCATATTGTCAGCATTAGACCTAATTATAAAAATCCTTGAAACTCTTGAAAACATATGATACAAATACACTGAAATTAAATTGAATTCATTATTGATTGTGGAACTTTTAGTCAAGTAGTACCACTAGAAATTATCAACTGAAATACATTGAAATCCGTTAGCCTGAATCATATCTGAAGAGTAATATAGGGCCACATGTACAAACCTTTTTGCCGGTCTCAAATGGGCCGATTCGCAGAAATCTTTGTACAGGCTATTCGGCATGTACAAAGCCCAAATAGAGATTCGGTAACTTGTTACCGAATCACAATTTGGGTTTTGTGATTCAGTATTAGGAAGGGGCGTGCTGAGGGATCCCCTTCCTAACAGCGTCTCGCAATGCCATGTACAAATGTTTGGCGACCAAAATGCAGGCACCAAACATTCACATTTTACCTTCTACTTCAAGTAGGTGGTAAGCTAGTTGCAAATGGGAAGATGGTCTCCAGGGGACCCTGTGGCCTTTGTGAATGGTTGCCAAAATGTTTTTTAGGAGCAGGAAGTGGTCCCAGTGACCACAGCCTACTCTTAAAAATTGAAACTGAAACTTTTCATTTTTCTTTCTGAAACGTATCACATTTTACGTAAAAGGAAAACAGGCTGCTTTTTAAAAAAAATTGCTTTATTTAAAAGCAAACACAGGCATGGTGGCCTGCTGTCCCCAGCAGGCTCCCCATCCCTCTGTTTTTAGCGATTCCCAATGGGTCGCAAATTCCGACCTACCTCATGAATATTAATGAGGGAGGTCAATTGTGACCCATTTAGGAATTGTTAAATGTGTCAAGGACACATTCGTACATAGGTATTTGCAATTTCCTAATAGTGAACCGCAAAAATATGCTATTAGGAAAATAAAACCTACAGACATGTGGCCCATAATGAATTCATTTTAAACTGCGTGTTTTAGTTCTTAGTTGCACACCAAGGTAAACATATTAAACAATCGCAAAATGTGTCTTCACAAACAATTTCAAAACATTCCCACACTCTGCAGGTTGAAAAGTATATTACACATCTTGAAACTGCCTGCACATGCTACAGGCACATTTTTGGATATAATCATTATGAAACAGAATGCCTGAAGGCATCAGTAGTCGATTTGTCTGACCACTTCATTACCACAATAGTGATTCATTTGTCTCACTAGCGGAAACCCACTCACCTTAGGCTGGAGACGACCATAAAACAAAAGTTCAAACATATTACAGAAAGTTCTCTATCCCAAGCAATTAAAAAACAGCAACATCCAAGTTACAAGTGAAAAACAAAGTTAATGCCTCATGTATAAATATTATAAGGCTATTTGGCAACTTCCACATAACTACACCAACAAACTAAGATGAAAGGTTCTCAAAAATTTCCCAGATAATGGAGCAGGATTTCTTGAATCTTAATCTATGGGTGTAGTTAGTCGATGTGAATAGGAACTTAGGAGATAACATTTAAATGCATTTCCATAGACAGTGAAACCACTGGGGCTCCATGGGAAATGACAAGGAGAATTAAAATATGTTCAAAAGATTTATGAACAAATATTGATTAAGGCAAATTCATTAAAATATTAGGGATTCCAATTAAAGCATCACTAGTTACATGTTTAAATGGACCAAGAGTTCATATTTCAAAATAAGGAAAAATAGAACCTTAGCAAGAATTACATAAAGAATACAGCACATACAAAAAGTGGATTGTATAAAGGAAACCCTAACCTAAAATAGCAGGTATGAATCATGAAAAAGGCATTTAGTTAGGCAAATAAGGTAAGGTGTCCACTTCAGAAAACCAAATAAAGGTCTCTGAACGGGTAGTCTCAGTTCAAAGTCAGCAACCAATCTCTCCTAACTACTCTCAGAAACACACACTATTATTGTTTCGACAAAAACATTAATTGCAACATTTCGATTTTGTTCCCACTCTCAGGAGCCTATCAGTTTTCTTCAGGCTCTGGGAGCAGGTCTACTCCCCGCTTTCTTATGGTAAAACAATGATGCACGCAGGGCTAAGTCCTTGAAGTGTTACACTGGACAGACTGTCAGATGTTTAATACAAAACAATAAACTAGTCACTAGCTAAAAGAAGTCATGTCGAAAGGTATATTACACATCTTCAAACTGCCCGCACTTGCTACAGGCTAATTTTTGGATATAAACATTATGAAACAGAATGCCTGAAGACATCAGAAGTAGATTTGTCTAACCACTTCATTACCACAATAGATATTCATTTGTCTCACTAGCGGAAACCCACTCAGTTGAGGCTGGAGATAACCACAAAACAAAAGCTCAAACATGTTTCAGAAAGTTTTCTAGCCCAAGCAATAAAAACATCAGCATCCAATTTTCAAGTAATAAACAAAGTTAATGCCTCATGTATAAATAATATAAGGCTATTTGGCAACTTCCACAAAACTGCACCAACAAACTAAGATGAAAGGTTCTCAAGAAGCTCACAGATGATGGAGCGGGGGTTCTTGAATCTTAATCAATGGGTGAGATAGTCATAAAAAATCCCGCCACTGGTCATATAGAACTTTGTTAAACTAAATTAGCAGGTATGGATCGTGAAAAAGGGCATTTAGTTAGGCAAATAAGGTAAGGTGACCGCTTCGGAAAACCAAATAAAGGTCTCTAAACGGGTCATCTCAGTTCAAAGTTAGCAAGCAACACTCCTAATTAGTCCCAGAAACACACGCTATTAATATTCAACAAAAAACATTAATTGCAACATTTCCATGTGTTCCCACCGTCAGGAACCAATCAGTTTTCTCCATGCTCTGGGAGAAGGTATACCCCCACTTTCTAATGATAAAACAATGATGCATGCAGGGCTAGGTGCTTGAATTATTACACTGGACAGACTGTCAGCTACAGTCAGCTCTTCCTATGAGTCGTTCTCCCACACTGGCACCTTTTTCTTCTCTGATGAGAACCTCACTATCAATTGTTTAATAGAAAACAATAAACTAGTCACTAACTAACAGAAGGTACCTGGAAAAAATGCAGCATCTGCAATGGAAAAACATATAACATGCAAAACCCAACGAGTATGAAATGTGAAGGCCTTCAAGCCTTACATGTTCAAAAGCTGACATTTCAGATGGCAATAGAAAAGTAGCTAAATTTAATTATTTAACATGTTAATTTGGGTGCTGCTCCTAGTGACTAAATAGAATCCCCTACTACAAATGATATGATTAATATGCACACATTATTTAGCAATGTAAATTACATTTTGTTTATAATGCTTTAAATTTTGTAAGTGATAATGTTTCACTCTGCCACAGATTATCTCTTTTTGAAAATAATTGTACTTCAGAAATTGTAGAAGATATGGAGAGCAGACAAAAGAAAAAAGTCTTCCTCTTTCCTTAAAGCTTCAAGGAAAAGTTATGAAGGAGGTGCCACTAACACCACTCCTCTCTAAAGAAACAATAAGAGCTGTTTCAAACACTGAAACAAAATTTAAAACCCAGCTCTCAACAGTAGCTAATCTAGTTCAACCCAAATGCAAGGAATCCCAAAATTTAAAAATTATACAAAATGGAAGCAGGAGGGAATAGAATAGGCAGAGCAACTGTTAACAAGCAGGGCAATGGCAGCCTCCATTGCTCACTAATGAATGGTCTAACTTCAATCCAATTTGTATAATCTGTCTAAGTCTATCAAAGCCAAACTTCTATCAATGCAACTCCATTCTAACAAGAAAAATCAAACCATGCTCACATCTCTTTACGAAGTTTTGGTGTCAACTTAGCGATGTATCTCTAAATAGAGGTATCTTCCCAGCGGCAGCTGGTGATCTTTAGAAGTGATGAGGCATAAGACCAAATCATCAATTTGCCTGGACAAAGAAGCTCAGCGAGCAAGCACAAGTGTCTCAAGTGGAGTTCAGAGGGATCATGCTGGGATCATTTTTTTTTTTTTTAAATGAGGGTGATTTGTACATTTTCCAGCAAAATGTATTTAATCAACATGAGAGAACCTGAATGGAGTCCTGAGATTGAGGTTGGAGACCACCTAGTGCAAATGGATTTGGTATGTTGACTATATTCAGTCACAGACATTGGATAAAAAGAACAAAATATTCTGCATGGTGCAGGGGCAGGGGATGCAACAGACAGAAAGCTAAAGAGCTGTTCTGCACAGTGCATACTCCTCAGCAGTGATCAGTGTTGTATTAGCAAGGGAAGCTGTAAACTGGGTCCTGCACACTGTTTCTGCAAAACTCATGTTGACAAACTAGTTGCTATTTTATGTTTTTATCCAATTGATTGCTTATTTGTTGCATGAGTTACTTAAGCGTTTTGCACACTTCCATCATTTGGGCAGATTTGGGCTACATTTGGGTGATATCTGTGCTACATTTGGGCTCTTTTTCATGGGCGGCCATTGTGGGAATCTTTATTATCATCAAGCTTACTTATTTCGTCATTCAGTGTAATATCCTCTATAGGAAATTATTTAAGTTTTTACAGGTTTGATTGCCTCAAGATAGCTTCAGGTGTGACACACTTTTGTCATATTTAAGAATGTGTGCGCTCTAGTTATTCATTAGAACACTGTGGGAGTTTGTAGTAGAACACTAGGGCATCAACTGACAGGCTGCTACTGTTGGAAGTACATGTTTTACAGAATGTCTAACTTTACTCTCGCATGGCTGAGGAAGATATTATGAATTTACAGAAAATATGGTCTCATTTAAGCTTCTAGAGCACCTTCCATAACCATTGTGAGGAAATCATGAGAGAAACAGTTTTCTCTCAAGCATGGTTCATCAAATCCTAGCAGAAGATGAGCATTTTCACAGGATAAAAACACCTCAGAACATACCACAATTCCTAAAATTAGTATGGTACCACCAGCAAATTATTTAAATTGTGACTAAAATCTGTTATCACCATTTATGTATGCTCCTTTTGTGACCCTCAAAAACAGGCATTCACTACAATGAATTTCAATAGGTACCATATCCTAGAGTCCTGTAACGGCTTCCACAACATGTTGTCCTAGTTGTTGCCAGCCAATCAAGGGGCGGGGAGTGGGTATATATATACATATATCTAACCTACTGGCAGTCGCCAGTAGATAGTTATAGTTAGGACCTAGTTTCCATAGACCAAGCGTTTTTTGCTTTGCTAATAACTTTGGCGGCGCTTGACAAATCTTCACAAAATGTTCAAAACTAGTTTACCAGTCACTTCAGCTGCTGTCTGTAAAGTTTCGGGGTGATTAGTCAAGGGGGGGCTGAGAAAAATGGGAGTCCCAAAAAGCATTTTCCCTAAGCAATTTCTCATAGGGATTTTAGCCATGACTACAGCCCAAACCGCTGAACGGAATTATATCAAATTTGGCAGAAAGCTAGCTCTTGGTCCATAAAGAGCCCTTTTGTAATTTAGTGTGACTATTTTTATTAGTTTTGAAGTTATTAAAGAGATCTGATTGGCTGCCACTACTTCAACCAGAAATTGGCAGCAGCTATCTTGGGACTTGGACTCAGCCCAAGAAAAATCATTTAAAAATAAGACAGGGGGCAGCGTAGGAATACCCTGACCCGCTAGTCCTGGTGGTGAGGGTGGTGTGGTCCCACAGGGGGTCAAAAACGTTTTATTGTTTTAATTTTCTCCCAAATTTGTGAAGGATCCGTGGATCTGTGGGAAAATTTAAAAAGCACAACAGTGGTTTCTCTCACCTGTGTTTTGCTAGCCCCCCACGTGACCCAAGTCCTGGGTAAATTCATTAATTAATATATAGGGGAGGGGCACATGTGGCCCCCTCCCTGGGCTGATTTTAGCTCCTGGGACCGTATCCCACAGGGCCTAGCTTATTTCATTTTGGGAGACGGGCATTTGGCACTGCTTCCGAGCTGATTTCAGCCCCAGGGATGGCCACCTCCAGGGCCTGCCCATGCAGACAAATGGGAGGGGGGCATGTGGCCCCCTCCCAAGAGCCATTATTGGGCCTGGGGACCCCATTCCTCAGAGCTGGCTCCAGCTGTGTCCTGGTGAGATCACCCCTGCAACGTATCAGCTTCAGTGCAGGCAGGGAAACCTGTGTTTGCTCTTACTTGGTAGGAGCAATTTCAAAGCTCCCGCCAAGCGAGAGAAAACAGGAAGCATAAAAAATGCTTTGGCCCGCTGGGAGCATCATCTGTTTCCCTGCCAGCACTGAAGTGGGCTGGAAAACAGATGAAAATAATGTTCCTACCAGCAGGGAGCACCATTTCTAGTTGGACAGAGCAATGCTGGCTCCTGCTGGGGCCGCGGGGACATTGGGGCTCCCCCTACGGCTGCCAACAATGATGCAGTGGGTGCCGTGGGTGGGGTCCAGGACACCCATCCTTTGTTTGCTGGGCACGGGGCGATGGGGTCCCCAGGACCGAAATCAGCCCAGGGAGGAGTGGTCTGCATAGCCACCCTCCCTTTCACTAATTAACCGAGCCCATGGAGTCCCCAGTGCGATTTCCTCAGCAGCGCCCTGTAATCACAAATCCCCTCACCCACCCACATAGACACTCAGACACCCATACAGGTACTCAGACAACCAATCAATCAACCATACAGCCACTCACATACCCACTCACCAATGTATACAATCACTTAGACACCAACTGACAGACTTATACAGACATTTACACAACCTAGTCACTCACCCATACATTCATTGAAATACCTAATCATTCACTTATACAGTCTGTCACGCACCCAATGAATCACCCATACAAGCACTCCTACACCAACTGATTCACCAATACACCATGTTATATAATTTAACCCTCAAAGGTTTATAAAACACTGACAGTCATCGGATAATGTCATCAGTGATGTCATTTGAGATGTCATCAGCAATGTCATCAGTGATGTCACTGCCCATGTCATCAGTGATGTAATATGTGAGGTAATGAGCAGTGCATTGCGCTGGGGGACAATTTATTGCTAACTCAGCTAACTATAACTGCTGAATTTCTATGGTTTTGTACGAGTGAAATGTCATCCTAACTATAATGTCCCTGTAACCTTTCATTTTTTTCAGTGAATTTCCAAGGTTTTTTAAATTCTATTTCCTAACAATAGCGCCCCTTGCACTCTGTGATCATGGGAAAGGCAGCAAATAAAATCATGCCTTTTATTTTTGACTACACTATCTCCCCTTGTGAATGGTTAGTATCTGTTAACCCTTTCCCTCCCTTTCAAAAAGAGTTTCCAATTTATGTGTGTTTGCGATGTATTCGCGATGATCGCAGAGAAATCGTGAAAAAAAACGGGGGTTCAAACCTATATCTAGCTTTATTAAAAAAAAAAAAAAATACTACACAACAGTTTATTACATACTCCTGAGTTGGAAATTAAAGCTTGCCATTACTAAATTGTGTCATTACTCCTCAACTTTAAAAAAAAAATTCTGTCTCTTTAAAACCCTTCCCCCAATACACACTTATCTCGGTGTACCTAGGAACACAGTAGAACCAGTAGGTCAGAGGTTCATAGCACATTCTAGAAGGAAAATGCTACTTCCCAGTAAGATACGGCAGGTGTGCTTTACTCCACAGATTCAAAAGCATATCCATGTCTGTATTACATTTCTTTTCAACAGCCAATAATAAGACTTCTTGCTAAGGCATCCAACACACTACCTAATTGTATTCACTTTCATGCTGACAGCATCCAATGAAATATATCTTTGAAAAAAAAAAAACACCTCCAGTTTAACTGCTTTTCCTTTGGAAAGCTACCTCATTCGGTTCCAGCCTTCTCCTGACTACTATGGCTCCTTCACTTCAAAATGCTTAGAGTATGGATTGTGGGCCACAGCTATATCTATTGGGCTAAAGAGGCTGCAAAAAGGATAGGTATTGACAGGGACTTGGGTTTGCCAAATGTGCATATTACTTGGTTTGGCCAGAGAGGGTTAAAGTGTCATCAGTTGCTGGCTTTGGTTAAATCCATTGTGGATTGCCAAACTCCTAACCTCATAGTTGTGCACTGTGGTGGCAATGACCTAGGCCCATTACTGGGGTAGGGCTGGAAATCCTAATGAAAGAAACCTTTGTAGAACTGAGATCACTTTTTCCTCACACTGTCTTGGTGTACTCTAATATATGCCAAAGACAGAAATGGAAGTGGTCAAATCAATTCGGTCCACAGATTGGCAAAGACAGGAAACATGTTAATAAAAAGGTTTCTGCATTCCTCGGAGACCATTGCATGGGCTGCATCTCTAACAACAATCTGCGTTTTGACATGCATGGAATTTATAGAAATGATGGAGTGCATCTTGCAGATGAAGGCAATAGGGTGTTTCTAAGTAACCTGAAACTCTGCATCCGGCCTTATGTATAGCAACCATATACACACAACCAACGCAACGGCTCTTGTCAAAGCCACCCTAGTACACAAATCAATGTGAAGTGTTTTTTTCTAAAGGTTTTTTTTTCTTTTGTTTTCTTAGATCTTTGCGACGACGTCGCGATCGCCGCGGACACACGTCGCAAAAACGGAGAGCAAAAGCAGACATTCAATGACCACCAACACATCCCAAAAAAATATGTAAAAAATCCACTCTGAACATTACCCTACACATATTAATGTATACATACTTCTTTAAAAACATGCTTAAACTCATGTTTTTGTACTAAGTTTCTTTAAAATCCATCTTTAAGACCTATTTTCCATTTCCGCGGTTATTCGAGACGTCGTGGTGACGTCGTTAACTGCGACGATCGCGCCTTTTCCATAAAGTCTAAAACACATATTTCCACACATATTACAGTATTTTACACACTAGGAGTTTCTTATAGTATTGTCTAAAGTCATATTTTTGTAGAGAGTTTCTATAAAAACCATCCCTAAAACCTATTTTATCTTTTCACGGTGATTCCGGATATCACGATGACGTTGGTAATCTCGATTCCCCTGGACATGTCATGAAAACAGAAACAAAAGCAGACATTCAATGACCACCAGCACATCCAAAAGTAATATGTCAAAAAATCCAGTCTGAACATTGTACTATACATATTACTACATACATACTTCTTTCAAAGCATGTTTAAACTCATATTTTTGTACTAAGTTACTTTAAAAACCATCTTTCAGACCTGTTTTCTGTTTTGGCGGTTATTCGGGTTGTCGCAACGTCGCCATTAACCGCGACGGTCGCGCATTTTCCATAAAGGGAAAACATATATCCACACATATTACAGTATTTTACACACTAGGGGTTTCTTATAGTATTCTCTAAAGTCATGTTTTTCTAGAAAGTGTCTATAAAAACCATCCCTAAAACCTATTTTCTGTTTTCGCGGTGAGACCGGAGATCGCGATGACGTTGATCGTCGCGATCCCCGCTGTGACGCTGTAAAACAGCAAAAGCAAGAATTCAATAGCCACACCACATTAAAAAATTATAACTATATAATTAATTCTAACCATCACAGTAGATAACTCACTAAATAAATAACTCTATAAAACCATTTATCAAAATCTCAATATCTCTATAAAAATGGTATTAATAATTCACTGATATATTTTTTATATATTTCCACTAATATTCATGATCACGTTGATAGTCGCACTGTCCCTGCGATGGTACACGGGCGCCACTCTGGCGGTCACGGCGTCATCAGAAATATCGTGCACGAATAAAAAAATATTTTTGGGACACATAAGTTGTGTCACTAACACCCCCATTTCTCAAACATGGGGTCAAATTACCTCTACTCTGACCCAATGTTAGCTTTTTTAGAATTTTTCAGCCCCAGAAACCGTTCCTGAGCAATAAAATGGCTACTGCAACTTTCTGTTCAGGTTTCGTCCAGCCAATCAGAGCATTCCCGTTGGCGCGTGCATTCGCGATTAATTGCGAAACAACAGTGAAATATCCGATGCCAGAGATATCACTGTAATTTTAATCTTCAATTTCTCAACAACTACTGATCGGATTTACTGCAGCAAAATGTCACGACTTGCTCCCTGTATTCCCGTGTCCACCACCAGGGGGCTGAACTGGGGGACTTTCCAGTGCTCTAATAAACTTCCAGACCCTCCCCTGCATGCAAAGCCTGACTTCCAGCCGTTTGGACATATAGTGGGAACTAACATCCATTCCCAGTCCGTGCCGGGTTTTCTGAAGCCAGCCTACTCAGGCCTGAAAACTCCATTACCCAGGATTCCCTGCGCGCTGCTCAGTCTCCACCCCTGCAGGCCAAGGATGGGTGGAGGAATTCAGATCACCTGTGGCTGGCTGCTGCTAGCCTGCTCACACCAGCTGCATGTGATTAATGTGAGCTCTTTTAAGCCCCAGCTCCCTTCAGCCCAGTGTTGGTCATTGCAAGCTGTTTACCGGTGATGCCAATCCTTGTTTCCAGTGTTTCCTGAGCCTTCTGCTATTTGTTTCCAGTATTTTCCTGAGCTTTAGTCCTGCCTTTTTCCTGACCTGCTGTTATTTTCCTTGTACCTGATTTAGCACTGCCTGCAGTGCTACCTGGTTTCCTAGGTTTCCTGGCCTGCTGCTATTTTCCTGTTTCCTGAACCAGCACTGCTTGCAGTGCTTCCTTGATTCCTAAACCTTTAAGTTTCCTTGTTCCTGATCTGTAGTGCTACTTTGACTCCTGAACCTTTGCTCTATTCTTGCCCCAGCTCTGCATCCTATGCTACTTTCTTTTCTGGTTTCCTAACCCTGCATTATTCTAGTACACCCTTGTAGCCTCCCTTTCTGTATATCCTTTTCCAGTTCCTGCCTTTCATCCCATTTCCTTGGTTCCAGTTCTAGTTTGCTATCTTTCTATTCTGCTGTCTCGCTTCTGTTACCTTGTATGTTTGTTACCTACTCTCTGCCAAGTGTGCCCTATGATTTCCTTCCTTTTCTGTTAAGCACTCCTCCTTGCTAGCTCCTTGTCTATTGTGCTTGTATTTAGTTCTACCCCTTTGCTGTTACTGCCTTGCGTGTTCCTGTTTGATCGCCAGGATCCGTGGGCACAGCTGACTACCTAGGTGGTGTTTCTTGTTTACTGTGAGTATTGTCTTTGAGTTACTGTTATAACATCACCATAGGTATAAGCTCCACAGACCCTGCCTTTGTATACATATCCTATATGTGGGTATTTCCAGTTAGTGTCTGTAACAGCAATTGTGGGTAAGGAACTTACTGAGCTTCAGTCTTACCGTGTGGAGCTCCTGAGTGCTTTACCCCACACACCCCCTTTATTGTTAATGTTGTCTTATGTTTAAGTGTATTGCACATCCGTCCAAGGTTTAGTGATTCTGAATGCTGAGCCGCCTCATGAGTGCCCTTCTTTTCTGAGTCTCACCCTTCTTGTTCACCTCTACAGGCTTCCCCTTTTGGATCCCTTTTCTCCTCGGTCTTCCTGTGTGCTCCTGGGCAGCGCTGTACTCCTCTCTGTATTTGTTTCCTACCCTGTTCCCAGTCCTTACCCAAGTCCCTGACTGTGTTCCCCACATAGTCCCGGACAGGCCCTGACAGAATGACCAACCCACATTTCCAGGGTCACTTGTGAGGTTTATTTTTTGCATTCAGCTAGCTATTTTTTTTATTTATTTAACCCACGCTGTCAGTTCTTGCCACGATGTTTAACAACAGATCCAAGAAGCCCTTAAACCCTAGAGAACAAGCCCTGGAACAAAACCGAATCTTACGTGCTAAATATCATTCCCTGTGGTTGGCTGATCCTTCCATGTTGGATTTTTATTCAATTTGTGACCCTGATCTTCATCTGATGTCAGCCAGTGACTTGCGGGATGAGAATGAATTCTTGCAAATCTTGTTAGCAGCAGAACTCCCTACTGACAGCAGCGAATCTACCTTTTACAGCCTACCACCATTCACGGAGCTGAAAGGCTATGAACCATGTGTAGCTTTGCCCTTACCTTGTTTTCAGGTAAGGTTTCCAGAGCTCCCAGGCTCCCTGCCTCCAGGACCAGGGCTTCCAGGCTCCCTGCCTCCAGGACCCGAGCTTCCAGGCTCCCTGCCTCCAGGACCCGAGCTTCCAGGCTCCCTGCCTCCAGGACCAGAGCTCCCAGGCTCCCTGCCTCCAGGACCAGAGCTCCCAGGCTCCCTGCCTCCAGGACCAGAGCTCCCAGGCTCCCTGCCTCCAGGACCAGAGCTCCCAGGCTCCCTGCCTTTCGCACCAGAGCTTCCAGGCTCCCTGCCTTTCGCACCAGAGCTTCCAGGCTCCCTGCCTTTCGTACCAGAGCTTCCAGGCTCCCTGCCTTTCGTACCAGAGCTTCCAGGATCCCTGCCTTTTGCACCAGAGCTTCCAGGCTCCCTGCCTTTCGCACCAGAGCTTCCAGGCTCCCTGCCTTTCGCACCAGAGCTTCCAGGCTCCCTGCCTTTCGCACCAGAGCTTCCAGGCTCCCTGCCTTTCGCACCAGAGCTTCTAGGCTCCCTGCCTTTCGCACCAGAGCTTCCAGGCTCCCTGCCTTTCGCACCAGAGCTTCCAGGCTCCCTGCCTTTCGCACCAGAGCTTCCAGGCTCCCTGCCTTTCGCACCAGAGCTTCCAGGCTCCCTGCCTTTCGCACCAGAGCTTCCGGGCTCACTGTCTTTCGCACCAGAGCTTCCGGGCTCACTGTCTTTCGCACCAGAGCTTCCGGGCTCCCTGCCTTTCACACCAGAGCTTCCGGGCTCACTGCCTTTCGCACCAGAGCTTCCGGGCTCACTGCCTTTCGCACCAGAGCTTCCGGGCTCACTGCCTTTCGCACCAGAGCTTCCGGGCTCACTGCCTTTCGCACCAGAGCTTCCGGGCTCACTGTCTTTCGCACCAGAGCTTCCGGGCTCACTGTCTTTCGCACCAGAGCTTCCGGGCTCACTGTCTTTCGCACCAGAGCTTCCGGGCTCCCTGCCTGCAGCACCAGAGCCGCCGGGCTCCCTGCCTGCAGCACCAGAGCCGCCGGGCTCCCTGCCTGCAGCACCAGAGCCGCCGGGCTCCCTGCCTGCAGCACCAGAGCCGCCGGGCTCCCTGCCTGCAGCACCAGAGCCGCCCGGGCTCCCTGCCTGCAGCACCAGAGCCGCCGGGCTCCCTGCCTGCAGCACCAGAGCCGCCGGGCTCCCTGCCTGCAGCACCAGAGTCGCCGGGCTCCCTGCCTGCAGCACCAGAGCCGCCGGGCTCCCTGCCTGCAGCACCAGAGCCGCCGGGCTCCCTGCCTGCAGCACCAGAGCCGCCGGGCTCCCTGCCTCCAGCACCAGAGCCGCCGGGCTCCCTGCCTCCAGCACCAGAGCCGCCGGGCTCCCTGCCTCCAGCACCAGAGCCGCCGGGCTCCCTGCCTCCAGCACCAGAGCCGCCGGGCTCCCTGCCTCCAGCACCAGAGCCTCCGGGCTCCCTGCCTCCAGCACCAGAGCCTCCGGGCTCCCTGCCTCCAGCACCAGAGCCTCCGGGCTCCCTGCCTCCAGCACCAGAGCCTCCGGGCTCCCTGCCTCCAGCACCAGAGCCGCCGGGCTCCCTGCCTCCAGCACCAGAGCCGCCGGGCTCCCTGCCTCCAGCACCAGAGCCGCCGGGCTCCCTGCCTCCAGCACCAGAGCCGCCGGGCTCCCTGCCTCCAGCAATTGAACCTCTATTTTTCCGGCTTTTTGACCCTGGGTTTCCAGTTTGCCAGCCTCCAGAGTTCTCATTACACATACATCCAGAGACTGAATCATCAGCATCAGAGTCTAAACCTTCCAGAACGTCACCATTTTTCTGCAGTCCGCTGGCATCTTGCACAACATCTATCAGGAAAATGGACTTACTTCTTAGGAGCCACGGCCTTGTATCCAGTTCCAGATTCAGGGAGAGGGTCTTTGGAGGGGTGTACTGTCACGACTTGCTCCCTGTATTCCCGTGTCCACCACCAGGGGCTGAACTGGGGGACTTTCCAGTGCTCTAATAAACTTCCAGACCCTCCCCTGCATGCAAAGCCTGACTTCCAGCCGTTTGGACATATAGTGGGAACTAACATCCATTCCCAGTCCGTGCCGGGTTTTCTGAAGCCAGCCTACTCAGGCCTGAAAACTCCATTACCCAGGATTCCCTGCGCGCTGCTCAGTCTCCACCCCTGCAGGCCAAGGATGGGTGGAGGAATTCAGATCACCTGTGGCTGGCTGCTGCTAGCCTGCTCACACCAGCTGCATGTGATTAATGTGAGCTCTTTTAAGCCCCAGCTCCCTTCAGCCCAGTGTTGGTCATTGCAAGCTGTTTACCGGTGATGCCAATCCTTGTTTCCAGTGTTTCCTGAGCCTTCTGCTATTTGTTTCCAGTATTTTCCTGAGCTTTAGTCCTGCCTTTTTCCTGACCTGCTGTTATTTTCCTTGTACCTGATTTAGCACTGCCTGCAGTGCTACCTGGTTTCCTAAGTTTCCTGGCCTGCTGCTATTTTCCTGTTTCCTGAACCAGCACTGCTTGCAGTGCTTCCTTGATTCCTAAACCTTTAAGTTTCCTTGTTCCTGATCTGTAGTGCTACTTTGACTCCTGAACCTTTGCTCTATTCTTGCCCCAGCTCTGCATCCTATGCTACTTTCTTTTCTGGTTTCCTAACCCTGCATTATTCTAGTACACCCTTGTAGCCTCCCTTTCTGTATATCCTTTTCCAGTTCCTGCCTTTCATCCCATTTCCTTGGTTCCAGTTCTAGTTTGCTATCTTTCTATTCTGCTGTCTCGCTTCTGTTACCTTGTATGTTTGTTACCTACTCTCTGCCAAGTGTGCCCTATGATTTCCTTCCTTTTCTGTTAAGCACTCCTCCTTGCTAGCTCCTTGTCTATTGTGCTTGTATTTAGTCCTACCCCTTTGCTGTTACTGCCTTGCGTGTTCCTGTTTGATCGCCAGGATCCGTGGGCACAGCTGACTACCTAGGTGGTGTTTCTTGTTTACTGTGAGTATTGTCTTTGAGTTACTGTTATAACATCACCATAGGTATAAGCTCCACAGACCCTGCCTTTGTATACATATCCTATATGTGGGTATTTCCAGTTAGTGTCTGTAACAGCAATTGTGGGTAAGGAACTTACTGAGCTTCAGTCTTACCGTGTGGAGCTCCTGAGTGCTTTACCCCACACACCCCCTTTATTGTTAATGTTGTCTTATGTTTAAGTGTATTGCACATCCGTCCAAGGTTTAGTGATTCTGAATGCTGAGCCGCCTCATGAGTGCCCTTCTTTTCTGAGTCTCACCCTTCTTGTTCACCTCTACAGGCTTCCCCTTTTGGATCCCTTTTCTCCTCGGTCTTCCTGTGTGCTCCTGGGCAGCGCTGTACTCCTCTCTGTATTTGTTTCCTACCCTGTTCCCAGTCCTTACCCAAGTCCCTGACTGTGTTCCCCACATAGTCCCGGACAGGCCCTGACACAAAAGGCACTTCCTTGAACCAACTTCTACCTTTCTACCAAATTTGGTGTAAGCCTGTTCAGCGGTTCTGGCTGTAGCTCAGGCTAAAGGTTCCTATGGGAATTAACATTACAAATGCACCCTTATTTCGTGCCCCAAATTTGCAGTCCACACTGCACGGATCACTCCCAAAGTTTCCATAACAATCAGAACCTACCTTGACACTTTTTACGGAAAATTTCATGAAGATTGGTCAAACGACACCAAAGTTATAGCTATATATATAGGTTTCAGGGATGTTATAGTTAGAAATTAGCATTTAAAAAACCTTAGAAATTCACTGAAAAAACCACAGGTTTCAAGGACGTTATAGTTAGTTGGGCATTTCACTCGTACAAAACCAGAGAAATTCGGCCGTTATAGTTAGTTCAGCTACCTATAACTCGCGCCCCCGCAATGCACTGCAGATGGAGTAACATATTACATCACTCATGACATGGTCAGTGACATCACTCATGACATCACTGATGACATCATCCAGTGACTGAGTGTTTCTGAAAAGTTTAAGAATGTTATCTATATATACGCCAAGGTGTATTGAAGAATGAGTGGGTGTATGAGTGTCTGTATGGATGATTTTGTAGGTGCATGACTGACTGTATAAGTGAGTGATTAAACGTGTCTTAGTGAAAGCATGGGTAAATGACTAATCTGTGTGAATATCTGTATCAGTCTGTCAGTTGGTGTGTAAGTGGCTGCATGAGTTGGTGAGTAGCTACATGAGTGTCTATATGGGTTAATGATTGGTTGTCTGAGTACCTGTATGATTGCCTGAGTGTCTGTGTGAGTGGGTGGGGGTGTGAGACTCCCTGCATGGATGTGTGAGTGGGTGATTCAGTGGGTGTATAGGTTCATGAGTGTGTGTGTGGAGGGCTGTATGGGTGAGTGAGTGTGCATATGGCTGTGTTCGTGAGTGGAGTGAGTGGTATATGTGTGAGTAACTACATATGTGAAAGGCAGTATATTTAAGTATTGGAGTATATAAGTGACTATATGTGAGAGTAAGGATTGTGAGAGTGACTGTATGGATGAGTGTATACTTGTGTCAGTGATTGTATAAGAGAGTAAGTATGTGTTAGTATCTGTATGAATAAGTGAGGTGGTGTGTGTATAACTCTATCGGTGAGTAAATGGCAATGAGATTAATTCTTTGTGTGACTGACTAGGTGTGTGAGTAACTCTATGGGTGAGTGGCAGTGTGTGAGTGTCTATATGGGTATATGATTGCATATATCAGTGGCTGTATAGATGAGTGACTGCGTGAATGAGTGACTGTATGGGTGAATGAGTGGATGTGTGTATACCTATGAATCAGTGAATGGGTATGTACTAACTGGTATTGTGTGTCAATGGTTTCAAGAATACTACTCTATATTTTATAGTGAATGTATCAAAGGCTATGTTACGGTGTGAAGAAGTGCATCAGATATTAAGTGGATGATGTCATCAGTAATGTCATCAGTGATGTCATTTGAGATGTCATGAGTGATGTCACTGACCATGTCATGAGTGATGTAATATGTGACGTCATCAGCAGTGCATTGCTGGGGGGCGAGTTTCAGTTAGCTCAACTAAACTATAACAGCCAAATTAATAAGGTTTTTTAAATGCTAATTTCTAACTATAACGTCCCTGAAACCTATGGTTTTTTCAATGAATTTCAAAGGTTTTTTAACTACTAATTCCTAACTATAACGTCCCTAAAACTTCTGTTTTTTTCAGTGAGTTTCTAAGGTTTTTTTACTGCTAATTTCTAAATATGCCTATATAGGTAGGACAAATGCAGAAAGAGGAAGAAAGGCGCAGAAAGAAGCAAGAGAAGGGCAGAAAGAGGCAACAGAAGTCCAGAAAGAGGAAGAAATGTGCAAAAAGAAGCAAGAGAAGTGCAGAAAGAAGAAACAGAGATGCAGAAAGAGGCCTACTTCGACTGTACCTTTCCACAGACTCATACAAAGTAGCCTAATCACTAATCCTTCTCCCAAGATGTCTTAAACCTCACTTTTTTCTTGAAGGTTCACTATTCATCGACTGTTCAGAATGTTAGGCCTACCAAATGTAAAACAGCAATCCTAATCATATCACTGTTGTAAGTCTGACCAAGTTTGTGAAGGTATGCATGCGTGTGTCTCTGCTTTTACCTGGTGACATGTTACATAAAAATAACATTAAAAAACGTGAATATCCGTGTTTTAAACAGCATACTCTGTAAATTTGTGTACAAGAAGGTGCATGTATTTCTTTCTGCTCCTAATACAGGGCACATGCATATTCAATAGTACATTTGAGGGGCTCTATAACACCTATATACATAACACATGTCTGCCTGTGCAACCGAATGACAGAGCAGAACAAACAATATTTTACCACCTATAAGAGAAGCTACCTGCTTTTTAAGCTACCATCTTCAGATCCATAACACATGTACAAGTAGACATATACCTCAGTCATGAGAGCACGCAGACCTTTAAACTTAACAGCTTGCACTTCACATTTCAATATAGAAACAGGCAAGAGAAGTACAGAAAGAAGCAAGAGAATTGCAGAAAAAACAAGAGAGGTGCAGAAAGAGTAAGAAATGTGCAGAAAGAGGCAAGAGAAGTGTAGAAAGAGACAAGAGAAGTACAGAAAGAGGCAAGAAAGGAGCAGAAAGAGGCAAGAGAGATGCAGAAACAGGAAAGAGAACTACAGAAAGAGGCAAGAGAGTTGCAGAAACAGACAATAGAGGTGCAGAAAGAGGGAATAGGTGTGCAGAAAGAGATGAGAGGTGCAGAAAGAGGGAATAGGGGTGCACAAAGAAGCAACAGAGGTGCAGAAAGAAGTAAGAGAAGTGATGAAAGAGACAAGAGAGTTGAAGAAACAGGCAGAAGAAGTGCAGAAAGAGGCAAAAGAAGTGCTGAAAGAAGCAACAGAGGTGCAGAAAGAAGCAAGAGAAGTGATGAAACAGACAAGAGAGTTGCAGAAAGAAACAAGAAAGGTGCAGAAAAAAGGATGAGAAGTGCAGAAAGAGGGAAGAGAAGTGCAGAAAGAGGGAAGAGACATGCAGAAAGAGGGAAGGGGTACAGAAAGAGGGAAGAGGGGTGCAGAAAAAAACAACAGTGGTGCAGAAAGAGGTAAGAGAAGGGCAGAAAGAGGCAAGAACGAGGGGTGCAGAAAGAAGCAAGGGGGTGCAGAAAGTAGCATGAGATATACAGAAAGAAGCAAGAGAAGTACAGAAAGAAGCAAAATGGGTACAGATAGAGTCAAGAGGGGCGCAGAAAGAGGCAAGACAAGTACACAAAGAAGCAACAGAGGTGCAGAAGGAGGCAAGAGAACTGCAGAAAGAGGCAAGAAAGTTACACAAACAGGCAAACAAGGTGCAGAAAGAAGCAACAGAGGTGCAGAAAGAGGCAAGAGAACTGCAGAAAGAGGGAACAGGGGTGCAGAAATAGGCAAGAGAGGTGCAGAAAGAGGGAAGAGAGGTGCAGAAAGAGGGAAGAGGGGTGCAGAAAGAGGCAAGAGGGATGCAGAAATAAGCAACAGAGGTGCAGAAAGAAGCAAGAGAAGTGATGAAACAGACAAGAGAGTTGCAGAAAGAAACAAGAAAGGTGCAGAAAAAAGGAAGAGAAGTGCAGAAAGAGGCAAGTGAGATGCAGAAAGAGGCAAGACAGGTGCAGAAAGAGGCAAGAGAGGTGCAGAAAGAGGGAAGAAAGGTGCAGAAAGAGGGAAGAGGGGTGCAGAAAGAGGGAAGAGAAGTGCAGAAAGAGAGAAGAGACGTGCAGAAAGAGGGAACAGGGGTACAGAAAGAGGCAAGAGGGGTACAGTAAGAAGCAACAGAGGTGCAGAAAGAGGCAAGAGAAGTATAGAAAGAGGCAAGAGAGGTGCAGAAACAGGCAGGAGAGGTGCAGGAAGAGGGAACAGGGGTGCAGAAAGAAGCAACACAGGTGCAGAAAGAGGCAAGAGAAGTGCAGAAAGAGGCAAGAGAGGTACAGAAACAGGAAGGAGAGGTTCAGAAAGAAGGAACAGGGATGCAGAAAGAGGCAAGAGAGGTACAGAAAGATGGAAGAGGGGTGCAGAAAGAGGCAAGAGGGGTGCAGAAAGAAGTAACAGAGGTGCAGAAAGAAGCAAGAGAAGTGATGAAAGAGACAAGAGAGTTACAGAAAGAAACAAGAAAAGTGCAGAAAAAAGGAAGAGAAGTGCAGAAAGAGGCAAGTGAGATGCAGAAAGAGGCAAGACAGGTGCAGAAAGAGGCAAGAGAGGTGCAAAAAGAGGCAAGTGAGGCGCAGAAAGAGAAAAGAGGGGTGCAGAAAGAGGGAAGAGAAGTGCAGAAAGAGGGAAGAGACGTGCAGAAAGAGGGAACAGGGGTACAGAAAGAGGCAAGAGGGATGCAGAAAGAAGCAAGACAGGTGCAGAAAGAAGCAAGAGAAGTGCAGAAAGAAGAAATAGAGATGCAGAAAGAGGCAAGAGCAGCGCAGAAAGAGGGAAAAGAAGTGCAGAAACAGGCAAGAGAAGTGTTGAAAGAAGCAACAGAGGTGCAGAAAGAAGCAAGAAAAGTGATGAAACAGACAAGAGAGTTGCAGAAAGAAACAAGAAAGGTGCAGAAAAAAGGAAGAGAAGTGCAGAAAGAGGCAAGTGAGATGCAGAAAGAGGCAAGACAGGTGCAGAAAGAGGCAAGAAAGGTGCAGAAAGAGGCAAGTGAGGTGCAGAAAGAGGCAAGAGGGGTGCAGAAAGAGGGAAGAGAAGTGCAGAAAGAGGGAAGAGACATGCAGAAAGAGGGAACAGGGGTACAGAAAGAGGCAAGAGGGGTGCAGAAAGAAGCAAGAAAGGTGCAGAAAGAAGCAAGAGAAGTGCAGAATGAAGCAACAGAGGTGCAGAAAGAGACAAGAGCAGTGCAGAAAGAGGCAAGAGAAGTGCAGAAAGAAGCAACTGAGGTGCAGAAAGAGGCAAGAGATGTGCAGAAAGAGGCAAGAGAGGTGCAGAAACAGGCAGGAGAGGTGCAGAAAGAGGGAACAGGGGTGCAGAAAGAGGCGAGAGGTACAGAAAGACGGAAGAGGGGTGCAGAAAGAGGCAAGAGGGGTGCAGAAAGAAGCAACAGAGGTGCAGAAAGAAGCAAGAGAAGTGATGAAAGAGACATGAGAGTTGCAGAAACAGGCAAAAGAAGTGCAGAAAGAAGCAAGAAAAATGATGAAACAGACAAGAGAGTTGCAGAAAGAAACAAGAAAGGTGCAGAAAAAAGGAAGAAAAGTGCAGAAAGAGGCAAGTGAGATGCAGAAAGAGGCGAGACAGCTGCAGAAAGGGGCAAGAGAGGTGCAGAAAGAGGCAAGTGAGGTGCAGAAAGAGGCAAGAGGGTTGCAGAAAGTGGGAAGTGAAGTGCAGAACGAGGGAAGAGATGTGCAGAAAGAGGGAACAGGGGTAAAGAAAGAGGCAAGAGGGGTGCAGAAAGAAGCAACAGAGGTGAGTGCCTTGTCACCCCCCTTTTTCAAAGTCCAGAATAGGAGGACGGTCCTTCTCCGTCAAAACCGCGACCTTGTGGAACTCCATGCCTGAACACATCAGAAAAGCCAAATCGGAATCAATCTTCCGGAAGACCTTGAAGACCTGGCTCTCCAGCCTCCCTTAGAACACTGTGGCTCGACAACTCTAACTCGCCCTCACCTCCCTCTGTCTCCGCTAGCACCGGGACACCTCCGTTGGGGGTAGCTGCCCACTTTAGAGGCTTAAATACATACATTTATACATTCAAAGAGGTAAGAGAAGTACAGAAAGAGGCAAGAGAGGTGCAGAAACAGGCAGGAGAGGTGCAGAAAGAGGGAACAGGGGTGCAGAAAGAAGCAACACAGGTGCAGAAAGAGGCAAGAGGAGTGCAGAAAGAACCTACAGAGGCGCAGAAACAGGTAGGAGAGGAGCAGAAAAAGGGAACGGGTGCAGAAAGAGGCAAGAGAGGTACAGAAAGACGGAAGAGGGGTGCAGAAAGAGTCAAGAGCGGTGCAGAAAGAAGCAACAGAGGTGTAGAAAGAGGCAAGAGAGGTGCAGAAGAAAAAAGGAAGAGAAGTGCAGAAAGAAGCAAGAGAGGTGCAGAAAGAAGGGAGGTACAGAAAGCAGAAGAGATGTGCAGAAAAAGGAAGAAAGGTGCAGAAAGAAGCAAGAGTGCTTTGTGCACCATTAGTACCAATTTAACACCCACATTTTGCAATAAGTAACAGGTGACCATTCCAGGTTTGCAAAGGGCCTTCCATCACGCTGTAACACTTGTTGCTGCGTTTTTGGTAACGTTTGAGCCAGAAACAAAAATCTGCAGATTATGCAGCAGATGATGGATTATGTGGCAAATGCGGAAAATGTCTAATTATGCAAAAATCGGTGCAGCCGAACAGTCGCATAATTCCAGTGGTCCTGCTCATACCTCCGACTAGGTCCAGAAGTGCTCCTCAGTGGTTCCGTCTTTTTTTTGTCTCATTGAGTTTATAGTTTAGCTTCTATGGAAACGAGGAAGACTAAACCTGAGGTTACCATTCCACAACACAGACTACCATACCACATAATTACTCTCCATAACACATAATCTCACTCTACATAATTCCTATACACTAAATACCACATACTTTCTATCCACATAATTTCACTGCACAACATATCACATAATTCCACTACACACAACGTACATCCACTCCAAAAAAACATTCATAAAAAACTTTTACATTTACAACGCCAATAGCCATAACTTTCGCGAATGCGAGACCTATTACATTCCAAATGCTTCTTTAACTAGTAGTCGCGTTTGCAGAGTGGTGGAGAAAGGGGGCTGGGCCTCCAACCAGCGCTCAGGAATTCCGCTGCATAGGACTTACAAGAGGTACCAGGAAGGCTTCTTGGCCCCCAAAGTCCTCAGGGGTAAAGTGGACTTCATCCCCCAACCAGCAGTGTGCCAGGAGGCGCGTTTGCAGAGTGGTGGAGAAAGGGGGCGTGGCCTCCGAAGACTTCTTAGCAATCCCACTGTATGGGACTTACTGGAGGTAACAGGAGGGGTAGTTGGCCCCCAAGGATGTCCTTGGGGGCCAACTACCCCTTCTATTACCTCCAGTAAGTCCCACACAGCAGGATTGCTAAGTTCTCACAGCAGGCCACGCCCCCTTTGCCCACCACTCTGCAAACGCTCTCCCTGGCACGCTCTTGGATGGGAATTGAAGACCCCTTCGCTGCTGGGGGTCCTTAGGGGCCAACTAGCCTACCTGTTACCTCCAGTAAGCCCCACACAGTGGGATTGCTGAGAGGTGGACACAGGCCATGCCCCCTTTCTCCACCACTCTGCAAACGCTCCTCCTGGAATGCTCTTGGTTGGGGGATGAAGTCCCCTCGCCTCCTGAAGGTCCCTGGGGGCCAACTATCCCTCCTGGTATCTCTAGTAAGCCCCACACAATGGGATTGCTGAGAGGTGGTCCAAGGCCACGCCCCCTTTTTACACCACATTGCAAACACAGCTCTTGGTGCACTGCTGCTTGGGGAATGAAGTCCACTTTAGTCCTGAAGTCCTCAGAACACAAGGGAACCTCATCGCCCCACCAGCAGTGCGCCAAGAGGCCTGTTTCCAGAGTGGTGTAAAAAGGGGTGTGGCCTCGTACCACCTCTCAGCAATCCCACTGTGTGGAGCTTAATGGAGGTCCCTGGTGGCCTATTTGGCCCCCAGGGACCCTCAGTAGCAATGGGGACTTAATCCCCCAACGCAGAGCGTGCCAGAAGGCGCGTTTGCAGAGAGGTGCAGCGAGGGGGCAGGGCCTCCAGCAAGTTGCCGGTTTCTTTTTTATTTTTTTATTTTAGGGAGGGGGGCTGCGTGGCCCCCCTTCCCTAGAACATTTTGGGCCCAAGGGACCCGAGCCATTTTTTTTTTTTAAAGGGAGGGGGGAGCTGGCATTGCTTTTGGACAAGGGGAGCTGCTAACATGCAACTCCCCTTGTCCAAAAGCAATTCTGCTTTGCTTCATGGAAGCGAGAGCAGGTTTCCTGCTCTCGCTTCCACGAGGCAAAGCAGTGTTTGCAATGACAGGGCGGGAGCCGTGCTCCAGCCCTGTCATTGCAAACTGCAATGCCCCGGGGTGGGCACCCCAGGACATTGCTGGAGCCGGCCCTGGGGAGTGGCGGTCCCCAGAGCCATCTAGAGCTCCAGGAGGGGGGGCCGCGTTCTCCCTCCATCTTATTTAAGGCCCCAGGGAGGTGGTGGTCCCCGGGGCCAGGAGTCCACAACGGACCCCCGCATTAGCCTAATTTGTGCCCCGGGGAGGTGGTGGACCCTGGGGCAGTGGGAGGGGGGCAGGAGCCCCCCCCACACTTCTTTAATTGTTTTAGAGCTCCGGGGAGGTGGCAGTCCCTGGGGCTTGGGGGGGCCCGCGAGGCCCCCCACCCTTAATTTCAGTGTGCCCCGGGGAGGTGGTGGTCCCTGGGGCAGTGTGGGGGGCAGGAGCCCCCCAAACTTGCTTATTTAAATTGAAGCCCTGGGAGGTGGCGGTCCCTGGGGATTGGGGGGCCCGTGAGGTCCCCTCGCATGTAATTTGTTATGCCCCCGGGAGGTGGCGGTCCCCGGGGCAGTGTGGGGAGGCAGGAGCCCCATACTTTTTTTAATGAAAAGCCCCAGGGAGGTGGCGGTCCCTGGGGTTGCGGGGGGTCTGCGTGCCCCCGCACATTAATAACAAAGCCCCGGGGAGGTGGTGGTCCCCGGGGCTGCGGGGGCCCCTGCGGGCCCCCACATGATAATTTTGCATTGCCCTCAGGACCTGGCCCACCCGGGGACTTCTAGAAAACGAAGAGCAGGAGCCCGCGCTTTGTTTTTTAAAAACAATTTTGGCCGGATTCGCACACCCAGCGCAAATCCCGGTGAAATTGTTTTTTTAAAATGCTGTTTTGGGCCCTGGGGGGCCCTGTGGGACCCACTGAGCATGCCTAGGGGGTCAGGGTGTTTCTACCCTGCCCCCTTTTCTTCATTTTTAACCTTTTTTCTTGTGACTCGGTTCTATTGAGTCACAAGATGGCTACCAACACTTCTTGGTTTGAAGTGTTGGCAGCCAATCAGAGACAAGCTTGTGATCGGGAGGGTTCGCAGATCCACCGCGGTCACCAGATATCGATATTTTTTATTTTTTAATTTCTCAAGAACTACAGAACGGATTCACCATTTAAAGCAAAGAGTGCACTCTGGACCAAGAGCTACCTCTGTGCCAAATTTGGTGTAATTCCGTTCAGCAGTTCGGGCTGTAGCCGCGACAAAAGTTCCTAAGGAAATTAACATGGAGAAAACGTGTTTTGGGACCCCCCTTTTTTCTCGGCCCCTGCTTAACGAATCACCCCGAAACTTTTAAGACAGGAGCTGACGGGAGCGCCCCGTCAGTTTTGAAAATTTCACAAAGATTCGTCAAATGGCGCCAAAGATATTGGCAAAAGAAAAAACGTTTTCCTGTGGAAACTAGGTCCTAACTATAACAACCTACTGGCGACCGCCAGTAGGTAATATATATAGATATATGTACATATATAGATATATGTATATATATATATATATATGTATATATATATATACATATATATATATATTACCTACTGGCGGTCGCCAGTAGGTAGTTATAGTTAGGACCTAGTTTCCACAGGAAAAGCGTTTTTCTTTTGCCAATATCTTCGGCGCCGTTTGACGAATCTTCGCGAAATTTTCAAAACTAATGGCCCGCTTCGGTCAGCTCCTGTCTTGAAAGTTTTGGGGTGATTCGTCAAGCAGGGGCTGAGAAAAAAGGGGGGTCCCAAAACGCGTTTTCTCCATGTTAATTTCCTTAGGAAATTTTGGAACAAGCTACAGCCCAAACTGCTGAACGGAATTACACCAAATGTGGCAAAGAGGTAGCTCTTGGTTCAGAAAGAGACCTTTTTTTTAAATGGTGTAAATCCGTTCAGTAGTTCCTGAGAAATTAAAAAAGAAAAATATTGCTATCTGAGCACCGAGGAGGAGTCGTGTCCAAACCAGGAAGTGTTGGCAGCCATCTTGTGACTCGGTAACCGAGTCACAAGAAAACAGTGGAAAAAAGGTTGAAAAATAAGAAAAGGGGGCAGGGCAGAAACACCCTGACTCCCTAGGCCTGCTCAGGGGGTCCCACAAGGACCCCCAGGCCCAAAAAAAGCATTTAAAAAAATAAATCGGCCGAATTCGTGCTGGCTTCGCGGCCCCCCCAAGCCCCGGGGAACGCCACCTCTCCGGGGGTTTATTAAAATATGGTGGGGGGGCCTTGTGGGCCCCCCAAGCCCCATGGACCTCCACCTCCCCGGGGCTGAAATAAATAATGTGTGTGGGGGGCTCGAGCCACCCCACACTGCCCCGGGGACCACCACCTCCCCGGAGGCACTGTTTATTTAAATTTGGGGGTCCGTTACGGATCCCCGGCCCCGGGGACCACCACCTCCCGGGGCTTTACAAATGATGGGAGGGCCGGCTCCTGCAATGTCCCGGGGTGCCCACCCCCGGGACATTGCTGTTTGCTATGGCTGGGCGGGAGCACGGCTCCCGCCCTGTCATAGCAAACCCTGCTTTGCTTTTTGGAAGCGAGAGCAGGAAACCTGCTCTCGCTTCCAAAAACCAAAGCAGATTGCTTTTGCACAAGGGGAGCTGCATGTCAGCAGTTCCCCTTGTGCAAAAGCAATGACGGCTCCCGCAGGAGGCGGGGAGCCGGCTGGGACCGAGGGGGCATTGGGGCTCCCCCCACGGTCCCCAACGGTGAGGCCAGGCGCCAGAGGATGGGGTCCCTTGCCCCCTCCCTGCACCACTGTGCAAATGCGCCCCTAGCATGTTGTAAGTTGGGGAATTAATTCCCCTTGAATACGGAGGGTCCCTGGGGGCCAACTAGCCCACCAGGTACCTCCAGTAAGCGCCACAGAGCTGGATTGCAGAGAGGTGGTCCGAGGCCACGCCCCTTATTACACCACTCTGCAAACACGCCTCTGGGCAGACTGCTGGTGGGGTGATGAGGTCCTCTTGTGTCCTGAGGACCTCAGGACACAAGTGGACTTCATCCTCCGAGCAGCAGTGCGCCAGGAGCTGTGTTTTCAGAGTGGTGTAAAAAGGGGCATCGCCTCAGACCACCTCTCTGCAATCCAGCTCTGTGGCGCTTACTGGAGGTACCTGGTGGGCTAGTTGGCCCCCAGGGACCCTCAGGATTCAAGGGGACTTAATCCCCTAACCCAGAAAGCGCCAGGAGGTGCGTCTGCAGAGTGGTGGAGAAAGGGGGCGTGGCCTGGTATGAGAAGTTAGCAATCCTGCTGTGTGGGACTTATTGGAGGTAATAGGAGGGGTAGGTGGCCCCCAGGGTTGACGTTGGGGGCTAACTACCCCTCCTGTTACCTCCAGTAAATCCCAAACAGTGGGATTGCTAAGAGGTGTTCGGAGGCCACACTCACCTTTCTCCACCACGCTTCAAACGCGACTGCTATGTTATAGTTAGAAATTAGCATTTAAAAGACCTTAGAAATTCACTGAAAAAACCATAGGTTTCAGGGACGTTAAAGTTAGAAATTAGCATTTAAAAAACCTTGGAAATTCACTGAAAAAACCATAGGTTTCAAGGACGTTATAGTTAGTTGGACATTTCACTCGTATAAAACCAGAGAAATTCGGCCGTTATAGTTAGTAGAGCTAACTATAACTCATGCCCTCGCAATGCACTGCTGATGACATAACTGATGACATCACTGATGACATCATCCACATGATCATCTGATGCACCTCCTCACACCCTAATAAAACCTTTCATACACCCACTCTAAAATACAGACTACCAATATCGAATCCATAGACAGACCAATAGCAGTTAGTACATACCCGCTCAGTGATTCATACGTCTACACACACATCCACCCACTAACCCATACAGTCACTCATACACGCAGTCATTCATCAATACAGCCACTGATATATCCACTCATACACCCATATAGACACTCACACACTGCCACTCACCCAAAGAGTTACTCAAAAACCTAGTCAGTCACCCAAAGAATTAATTACACTGCCATTTACTCACCTATATAGTTATACACACACCATGTCACTTATTCATACAGATACGTACTGTCTTCCACAATTACTGACATAAGCACACACTTATCCATGCAGCCACTGTCACAATCACTCACTGTCACATATACTCACTTATATACTCCAACACTCACAAATACTGCCTTTCACATATGTAGTTACTTACACATATACCACTAAGACATCGATTCACTCACCAACACAGCTATAGGTACAGTCACTCACCCATACACTCCCTAACACATGCACTCATAAATGCATATACCCAGTGAATCATCCACTCACACATCCATGCAGGGAGTCACACCCCCCCACCCACACAGACACTCAGGCACCCATACAGGTTCTCAGACAACCAATCATTCTTCAATATACCTTGGCATATATAGATATCACATTCTTGAACTTTTTAGAAACCCTCAGTCACTGGATGATGTCATCAGTGATGTCATTTGAGATGTCATCAGTGATGTCATCAGTTATGTCACTGAGCATGTCATGAGTGATGTAATATGTGACATCATCAGCAGTGCATAGCGGGGGCACGAGTTATAATTAGCTCTACTAACTATAACGGCCGAATTTCCCTGGTTTTATACGAGTGAAATGTCCAACTAACAATAACATCACTGAAACCTATGGTTTTTTCAGTGAATATATATATATATATATATATATCCAGACTTCGTTGCGTAATGGAAGCACCTTGCCAAACGGATAGGAGCTGGTTCGTTGTTTGCCACTGCCTCGTCAATGAATCTCACAATCCAAGATGGATAGCCAGCCACGCCAACGGTGCTTAGTTCAGTTTCTTTATTCCTCGGACAAACGAAAAATGGATGCGTTTCAACCTACATCGGTCTTCCTCACATGATTGCTGTTTCAACGTGCAGCCGCCAAACACTGACTTTGGCATGGATCCCAGCAGCCTGGAGAATAGGACTGCTATGGGGCAATGGTGAGCAGCAATCATAAACGTGAACACAAGAAATAACTCCACAAGTACCAGCATGAAATACAAATGGCCCATCGGGGCGTCCACCAGGGGGCAAAAAGTAGAAATGGATGCAATTGCCTTGTGGTTCTTATTCAGCAACAATGGTAACAAGGCTTACCTTTGAGAAAGGTCAGTGTGACCGAAATGCATCAGGACTGCCGATACGGTGCACTAAGAGAATCATAGACTGCCATCGTTGCGAGTGCAGCTTCTTTTTTCTGAAAGGGGAGAGTTTGTTTGATGTCTAGCGGCTTGGTTCTGACGCAAGCGACGCACCACCAGCAAGAGTGCCGTAATTGCCCAAGCAGAACCACCTTTGTGTTTTCGTGAAAGGGACAATGGGGAATATGCAGCCGCCAAAGACTGACTTCGGCATGGATCCCAGCAGCCTCAAGAATAGGACTGCTATGGAGCAATGGGGAGCGGCATTCATAAACTTGAACACAAGAAATAACTCAAAAATATTAACAGCAATCATATCTTTTTTGGCATCACCAACTGGAGGGCTGTAAAAGATACTGGGTAGTGAACCGCAAGTACCAGCATGCAATACAAATGGCCCATCTGGGTGTCCACCAGGGGGCAAAAACTATAAATGGATGCAATTGCCTTGTGGTTCTTATTCAGCAACAATGGTGCCAAGGCTTACCTTTGAGAAAGGTCAGTGTGACCGAAAGACGTCAGGACTGCTGATGCTGTGCACTAATAAAATCATAGACTGCCATCGTTGCGAGTGCGGCTTCTTCTTTACGAAAGGGGAGAGTTTGTTTGATGTCTAGCAGCTTGGTTCTAACGCAAGCGACGCACCACCAGCAAGAGTGCCGTAATTGCCCAAGCAGAACCACCTTTGTGTTTTCGTGAAAGGGACAATGGGCAACGGGCAGCCGCCAAAGACTGACTTCGGCATGGATCCCACCAGCCTCGAGAATAGGGCTGTTATGGAGGAACGGTGAGCGGCAATTATAAACTTGAACCCAAGAAATAACTCAAACTTTTTTACAGCAATCATATATTTTTTGGCATCACCCACTGGAGGGATATAAAAGATACTGGGTAGTGAACCGCAAGTACCAGCATGCAATACAAATTGCCCATCGGGGCGTCCACCAGGGGGAAAAAACTATGAATGGATGCAATTACCTTGTGGTTCTTATTCAGCAACAATGGTGCCAAGGCTTACCTTTGAGAAAAGTCAGTGTGACCGAAATGCATCAGGACTGCTGATGCTGTGCACTAATAAAATCATAGACTGCCATTCTTGCGAGTGTGCCTTCTTCTTTCCGAAAGGGGAGAGTTTGTTTGATGTCTAGCGGTTTGGTTCTGCCGCAAGCGACGCACCACCAGGAAGAGCGCCGTAATTGCCCAAGTAGAACCACCTTTCTGTTTTCGTGAAAGCGACAATGGGCAACGTGCAGCCACCAAAGACTGACTTCGGTATGGATCCCAGCAGCCTCAAGAATAGGACTGCTATGGAGCAACGGGGAGCGGCAACCATAAACTTGAACATAATAAATAACTCAAAAATATTAACAGCAATCATATATTTTTTGGCATCACCCACTGGAGGGATACAAAAGATACTGGGTAGTGAACCGCAAGTACCAGCATGCAATACAAATGGCCCATCAGGGCGTCCACCAGGGGACAAAAACTATAAATGGATGCAATTGCCTTGTGGTTCTAATTCAGCAACAATGGTGCCAAGGCTTACCTTTGAGAAAGGTCAGTGTGACCCAAATGCGTCAGGAATGCCGATGCTGTGCACTAATAAAATCATAGACTGCCATTGTTGCGAGTGCGGCTTCTTCTTTCCGAAAGGCGAGAGTTTGTTTGATATCTAGCGGCTTAGTTCTGCCACTAACGACGTACCACCCGCAAGATCGCCGTAATTGCCCAAGTTGAACAACGTTTGTGTTTTCGTGAAAGCGACAATGGGCAACGTGCAGCCGCCAAAGACTGACTTCGGCATGGATCCCAGCAGCCTCGAGAATAGGACTGCTATGGAGCAACGGTGAACGGCAATCATAAACTTGAACACAAGAAATAACTCAAATATATTAACAGCAATCATATATTTTTTGGCATCACCCACTGGAGGGATACAAAAGATACTGGGTAGTGAACCGCAAGTACCAGCATGCAATACAAATGGCCCATCGGGGCGTCCACCAGGGGACAAAAACTATAAATGGATGCAATTGCCTTGTGGTTCTAATTCAGCAACAATGGTGCCAAGGCTTACCTTTGAGAAAGGTCAGTGTGACCCAAATGAGTCAGGCCTGCCGATGCTGTGCACTAATAAAATCATAGACTGCCATTGTTGCGAGTGCGGCTTCTTCTTTCCGAAAGGTGAGAGTTTGTTTGATATCTAGCGGCTTGGTTCTTCCACTAACGACGTACGACCAGCAAGAGCGCCGTAATTGCCCAAGTTGAACAACGTTTGTGTTTTTGTGAAAGCGACAATGGGCAACGAGCAGCCGCCAAAGACTGACTTCGGCATGGATCCCAGCAGCCTCGAGAATAGGACTGCTATGGAGCAACAGTGAGCGGCAATTATAAACTTGAACACAAGAAATAACTCAAAATTTTTAACAGCAATCATATATTTTTTGGCATCACCCACTGGAGGGATATAAAAGATACTGGGAAGTGAACTGCAAGTACCAGCATGCAATACAAATGGCCCATCGGGGCGTCCACCAGGGGGCAAAAACTATAAATGGATGCAATTGCCTTGTGGTTCTTATTCTGCAACAATTGTGCCAAGGCTTACCTTTGAGAAATGTCAGTGTGAACGAAACGCGTCAGGACTGACGATGCTGTGCACTAAAAAAATCATAGACTGCCATCATTGCGAGTGCGGCTTCTTCTTTCCGAAAGGGGAGAGTTTGTTTGATGTCTAGTGGCTTGGTTCTGCCGCAAGCGACACACAAAAATGTATTCTGGGAGACCCCTTCTCTTGGCCACAGCTTGACGGATCACCCAAAAACTTTCAAGGCAGAATCTGAGGTGCATGAACTTTTTTTGGGAAGTTTTCATATAGGTTCATCAAACAGCGTCAAAGGTATTACTGATACTGTGTAAAATATCTATCTATCTATCTATCTAACTATCTATCTATTTATCTGTCTATCTATCAATCCATCCATTCTCCATCCATCTATATATAAGTATTTACCGGAAAAACTATAACTTGCTACCCAGCCATGCACTGCTTATGACCTCACATATTATATCACTCATGACATGTTCTATGACATCACTCATGACATCACTGATGATAATATCTGTAATGTCATCAATGATGTCATTTGAGATGTCATGAGTGATGTCATAAATTATGTCATAGAACATGTCATGAGTGATATAATATGTGAGGTCATAAGCAGTGCCTGGCGGGGGTGTAGGTTATAGTTAGCTCTGCTAGCTTCAACTAGTGAATTTATTGTGTTTTCTTTTTGTTCAAAACGTTAATGTTGTCACTGATATATTCACCTAACGTTGTTATTTTAACTTTTAATTTTTTCACTTGCATTTCTAGGGCTTTTTTAATGCAAAGTGATATTTTATTACCATACGTAAGCCTGGGGCCAGGCCGTTTGGACAACCCACCAGAAACCAGCACTACTAACTTAGAAGGGGAGGGTCAAATGGGTGGAACTTTAGGTGATTTGGTACCTTTGCATAATAAGCAGGAATTAAAAGGGAGAATCTGCTCTCAGACCAGGAGACGACAATAAATATCCCACTAATCTCCAATAAATCAACAATGGATTCACCTCCATCAAGGATTTCAGATAATTTTTTTAAATGCAATTGTAAAGAAAACACACAGTCCATCAACCCTGAAAATTACAGGAACACCGTTGCATGCTACTCATGTGGAAGTGGCGGGTTGAATAGGCGGAGTTTGTAGGTGATTTGACACCTTTGCATACTCATGAGCAATAAAAAGGGAGAACCATGGACTCTGTTCTCAGGCCAGGAGACAACAATAAAGAACCTACTCATCTTGGACAGTCGCTAAAGAAAAGATTCAGCTAAAAAAATCAATAAATCATTCACCTCTAGCAAAGATTTCAGATTGTTTTTCAATGTGCAATTATAAAGAAACACACTGTCCATCAGCCTGGAAAATGGTGGGAACACTGTTGCATACTTTTTAACTAGAAAGGGCGGGCCATACGGAAAGAGCTTGTAGATGATTTGGAGCCTTTGCATACTCAGCATCAATTAAAATGGAGAACTGTGATTACATTTTTTTCAAAGGGGAGGAAGGTCGACCCCATCTCAAGCCTTATTAGGCCATGGGACCCCATCCCCCAGGGCTTTTTTTTTTAACTGGAGGGGCCATGCTGCCCCCCTTCTCGAGCCCCATCCCTCGGCTCCTCTATTTTAAATTGGTGGGTGCCCACCCAGGACACCCAGCATGCCAACATTTCTCCTGCTTGGAAGGGGCAGCTATTTATGCTGCTCCCTCTGGGCAGGATAAATATCTTGATCTGTTTCACTACCCACATCATTGCAGGCAGGGAAACAGATCACAAGTCTGCTATCAGCTGGTGGAAGCATTTTTAAAGCTCCCGCCAGCTTGGAGCACACTTTGTGAATGCCTCTGTTTTGGGGAGTTTAAAAAATGCAGGCGGGAGCAAACACAAGTTTCCCTGCCCACGCCGGTGCCTGCAGAGACATGGGGGCCCTGCTAGGGGCCCCCAAAGTCGCTTTCCGACAGGCTCTTCATGTCGGAAAGTCCGACATGAAAAGCCTGTCGGGAAGCAACATCATATTCCCCTATGTACTCCTTGAGCACATCAGAAGGAAGCCAGCCAGTCGGTCCGGCCAGCCAGTTTCAAATCCAACAGCCTTTATCACAATAAGGCTCTACGAAACCTACGATGTGAGTCGGAAAGGCTTTCTGACTCACATCGTAATAGACCCCTTAGTGTTGTAACCAAGACTGTGACATTGTGGTAGGGCTTCAAATTGAACCAAAGAGAAGTAGTGAAAGAAACCGTTTAAAATGCAAACAAGAAACTAAATAATCCCGACAGGTACATTGACTCATGTTAGAGACTATTATAGGTATGTGATCATTTATTTCATTTAATTGATTCCTTTCTAGTGTATACAGAGAGACTGCGCTTCTATAGAATGAAAGCTATCAAGAGAGTGTCCGAGTCCTTACGCCTTCTGTTTGGTCTACCGTCCCCCAATCTCCTTCCCCCTGCATCACCATATAGCAACCATGTAGTATTCTGGTTGGTGGCTGACAAAAAAGGCAGGGGACTGGAGGATCATACGTTTTCCATGCAGCAGATGGCAAAGAATATAGAATGTGCCATTTGAGACGCCGAAAATGACTTTTCTACATTGTAAAAACCATTCAGCCATTACAAATCTGGGGATTTTCTGAATTGCAGGGTTGAGACCACAAAAGAGCTTTGCTTCTTAGTCCCTACATATCAGATCATTTTATGTTACCTGACCTAAACTCATAAATAAATATTCTCCCCATATTTTGGAGTATTTAATCAATAAGGACACCCTCACAAGCTGACGGATATCGAACAAGCCACATCACTTTTATTTTTCAAAGAATACACGGTCTCAGCATTTGAGTCAGTTGCAGCTGGAGCCGCCAGTTTGACAGCCTTTTTTAGAGCACAGCGGTATTTCTCCTATTGTGTTGCCATTCTGGGAAAGAAGAAGAGGATGATTATCAAAGACAGAATCAAGAGTTTCCACTTAATCTATAACTATATTTTCATTTTGACCTCCACCATGGCATGAAAATTACTGTATGAAGCTTTCAGATTTGCCAGAAAGTCAGGATTTTTCTTTACTATTTGATGAACAACAGATGCTTGTTTCATGAGGTCCATGAAGAGCAAAAACACAGTCTGAAGAGCCTTCACAACAATACCATGCCAAACAGGATCAAATTATCAGAAAGTGTTAGTGGCTGGATCCAAACTGAGGTGGCATGGTGTGCGTGATAAACTATATATTGCGATGCTACCCCAAGTAATTACTGTCAGAGCCGGACTAGGAACGCAAACCGGCCCTGGCAATTGAGTTGGACCGGCCGCAGGGGGAGGGCGGGGTGCGCGTTGAAAACACGGCAGCTGCTTTTGGTACAGGAGGCTGATATTGCAGCACTGCTGCAATACTGGCCCCCTGTACCAAAAACGGCCCACACCGGTCAAAAACCAGCCCCCACCCTTCCAGGCTGCCGGTAAAACGCCCGGTGCCCACCACGGCCAGTCCGGCCCTGGTAACTGTCTGGGATTAATTTAAGTATTCCGTCCTTTACATTTTTGTATACTTCAGCATTATACCATCACCTTTATGGCAAACCACCTAAATCCTTGGTGCATTGCTCTTTCATGTAAAAGAGAGAGACTATATTTGCAAACATGAAGAATAAAAATAATATCTCTAGGGCAAAATTAAACAATTCAAAAAGCTGTCAGATATTTGTTGCAAAAAAGATATTGGAATCAGTTTTATACGAGTACGTTTTTTTTTACAAAACAGCATATTAGCTTGGAGTGTGAAGAAACATGCATAAAGATTCAAACTTTTCTATAATTGGCTAAGGAGTGCAAAAAATATATATGTTACAAGTAATTATCTCCTTTCCGCTTGTCACTGTACATCTGGAAAAAGAAAGAAAAGAAGCATCGCATTTTTGTTCTTTAAACACCTGCTTTAATTATTCTCCATGACCTGAACTGCCTTTCCCTGGGCTGCTGACCCTGTCAGCATGCATTGTGACATCAAAACGCATCGGCTACATCATTTCCTTATAATAGGTGATTGGGTATGTCACATATCACCTGTGATATATGGGATAAAATACCTCTTCCTGTACATATACGTATATTGGAAGTCACCAAGGAGCTCTGTGACCATATAGAGACATGAGGCTGCAGGCCAAATGGTTTTATTGGTCACAGAACTCCAAGGTGACTTGCAATATCCTTATAATGTATAGTAAGGAGGTATTTTATTGCATATATTATATGGGCTTTGCCCCTCTTAAAAGCACATTGAATGGCCAACAAGTGGCAATGTGTTATATGTGACAATTCCTTCTGTTCCTGCTTTTTAGCCCACAGCAATTTCATGTTGACATTTTCAATTTTGAAACAAAATGACATGTCCTAGAATGCAAAGTGCTGCAGGTTACAAAGGCAGGCAGTTATTGCTGATGGTGTGGCACATGACGTGGGGCCCCTTTGCAACTGTGCTTAGACAGCCTCCAGAAGTTAGGGGAGCTGTTCACCCTAAAAACAAAACCCATTGCTTTATTGTGTGAAAGATAGAGGAACAAAAATCAAATTGTTTCATCCTTCACCTGTGAAAGTTTCTTCCGGTGGACAATCCCCGGCCATTCTTGTTGGCTGGTTTAGACAGCCTTCATCCCGTTCCAAAAGCAATGAAGGAAATTAGAACATGGCCCAAGCACTGTCTCTGTAAGGTATATTTTAAAAACTGCTGCTACACACATGCAGTGCATTGGCTCATTCGCACCAACTTCCTTCAAGCAGAGTGACGATTGCTGTATTGCTATGCCTCGAGCATTGTGGTGTCAAAAAGTCGCTAGTAATAGCTTATTACAAATGACTGGGAGTGCCATTTTCTTATAATCGGCGTGTTCTGATGGCAGAACACGCCGATAATAAGGAAATAAACTACAATACATTATGGGGAGATTACAGGCTCCCACATATTATAAAGAAATTAGAGATGGGCTTTTATACACGGATTTCAGAATCCCTTTTAATATAATGCCATATACACGGTATGCATTCACACAGCTCCTGCTCAAGTGTTTGAGCCCAGGTGCCATAGTCAACAGCGCTAATAAAGGAGAATTTGGAGAAATGTCTAAGATATGGCCAATTCTCTGCTAGTTCGTCTGTATATTGAAGCAGAGAGTGGGATCCCTCATGTACTAGTTCTGTCCTGTCCTTAGCCCATTTGCCTAGAATACAGCTCTGATTAGACGAGCAGAAGGCAACTCTCTTTGGTGGGACAAAGAAGCACTGCAAAGACCAGAGTCCTGAGGTGAATTAATTGTTAACTAATGTGTTTCTAGCATGGAAATATGGAAAATAAGAGGATCTCTTGGTTGTTTGGCAAGTGGACATATTAAAGGAGATTCAAATCCTTCCTCTGTTTTGCTAATGCGTTGATCCCTTGTCTTCGGAGATGCTGAAATTTAGTGTTCTTAGGAACTGATTAAGACTTTCGGACTTTCTCAGTTTTGGGTGTTTTGTTGCAGGGTTGCTAGCTGCCTTCCCCTCTTCAGTGCTCCATATGTTCACTGGGCTCAGTAGTTTATCCCCAAAAAGGCTTTCGCCCTGCAATGTGAAAACTCATATTGGCTGCAGGTCTGCTGTGCTTTGGTGGCATGGCAGACCTTTTCCCACTTTTACTTTTTCAAAAGACAGACACCAATCTGGTTATTTTTCAGGAAAAAAGCAAAACTTTTATGTACCGTGCAGTGGGAATTTTTTCACAGGTGCAGGGAGCTATTGTGGACTTTTTGACTGGGACCAGCATGTTTGACATGGAGGTCCCAAGCAAGAAATCCACCAAGAGTTTTCCTGTAAACAAGGTGAGGAAGCCGAATACTAATCAGACAATACAACCACTAACTGCTAAGTGAGGAACTTTGTATTTGCAGTCCTGTATACAGGATATTTTTAAGACGCTTTTTCACAATTATAACCAAATTTACATAGGTGTTTCATTTCTGTTTACTCTCTTGCTTACTAAGAAGTAACACTTCCTCTGTTTCTGCTACTGCTACATACATGATTTGGTTATGTATGATTTTCAGGCAAAGAGATATAAGCTCTGTCTTTTGATATTACTGGTGTTTAACTTTTTGGCAACTTGACAAGTTGAAATTCCAAAGGGCTTGTCAATAGTGAAGGTTAATGTTGGGTAGGCCAACCTGGCCTTTAGAGTTTGGACTGATACTGGCAACTCCTGCTAGAATTACTTTCAATATATAAATGCATACACCATATGTCAAGTACTTTTTAGACATGTCTTCAATGTTTTCATATGTTAAAGTAATTAAGAAAAATCCAGGTGATCGACAAAGTCAGGGAATGGAAATAGGTTGTGTGAGTGATTGACGAAATCAGGGAATGGAAATAGGTTGTGTGATTAAGGGGGAAAGTCCTCTTTGTGCCAGTGAATTAGCACAATAGATCACCTATTATCACACCTTAAGATATAAACTGGGGGTGGAACATATTTTTAGCAGTACCTGACTTTTTTTAAAAATGAGTGTTGGAAACTAGGTTTCTTTTGAAGTACCCTCTCACTTTTTGCCTGGCTTTTGATGCAATTTTGACTGAGGTGTACTGGGTCCCTGCTAACCAGGTTCCCAGTACCAGTGTTCTTTCCCTAAAAATGTACCACAATTGGCCCCACTTCAGCTACTCTATAAGTCCCTAGTACATGGTACCCCTGGTACCTAGGGCATGGGTGCTGATGAGGGTCCTCTGGGGCTGCAGCACTGGTAGATTCAGCCAACTTATTCTCCTTTTACTCTTCAGGTACGATACTAGGACAAGAGTAGTACTTGAATTATGGCTATATTTGGGCTGCTATGGTCACTAGGACTTCGTGTGATAAGCTGCCACTTGTATGCACTATTCCACCGCAGGGGGTAAGTTCAGACTCAATGTGCTTTTAGCCCTTTTCTAGTTAAAAGTGCTTAGTTCCGTTAAAACAGAGCCAACTACTTGGACCATTGATACCATATGCATTACTTGGGCATATTTGCGTCTGCCACCTAAATTTAACGCAAAGTACACTATATGGACAAAGCATTCTGACCGACTCCGTGTCAGAATTGGTTCTGACCGACTCGGGTTCAGCGAGTCCGACCAACCAATTACGATGTTTCCGAAAACCATTCGGCTAGACTCCCATTGACTTCAATGGGAGCCTGCGTTCCGACTGACGACAAAGGTTCCCATTAAAAAAATGGGGTGGTTGTGGGAAACCTTGCACCCAGTCGCAGGCACCCCATGGTGCCTGCCACACTGTGCATGGTTGGAAAGAGGGGTCCCATTGGGACCCCCATGGGCCCCAACCAGAGGCCTCAGTCGGAAACGCAGCCCATAGACCTGTACGATTCGGCTCCGACCGACTCGGAGTCTCCGATTGCCAGTCGGAACCGAGTCGGAAAGACCAAACGGTTAACTTCTATCGTAATCGGTCGGTCAGAAATGTTTCTGAGTTAATCGGAAACAGGGGTTCCGACACAGGTTAGGAAAATCCGAATGCCGTTCGGAGCCTTTCAGACAAACATCGTAATGAGGCCCGAAGTTGCAAAAGACTTGAGGCGTTGTTTGGACATATATGATTATGTGGATGTCATGTCTATGGTGAATGATTTTGTATCAGCAGCAAGTCCACCTTGTGTCTTCTTCTTACTTACCAATAGAGGAATGTGTCTCCTTCCATCAGAATCTATAGCAAGACATCTTTTTCCCATCACGGTGAACTGGTCTAATTTGGAGATGATCTATCAGCCCATTTCCTCTGAAACCTTTTCTCTATTGGCCCTTTTCCCGCCATTAGGGTAATACACATACGTCTTATGCCACCATATTTGGGCCTTTTATTTGACAGTATTTCGTTGACTGTCTTTTTACCTTACCCATCTAGCGAGTCTTCTTTTTCTTTATAAATCAAACGTTGTTGGTATGCCTCTGCCTTTGACTCCCTCAGACTAGAGCCGGATTGTTAGCGGTGTTTATCGCTGTGAGTACCAGTTCATATATCTGGATTCCAGGGTCTCCTAATGGCACCTCTGACACTGGACTGCTTTTAAGTGTTACACCGAATAGATTGTCACTAATTATAGCATGCTTGACATCACACTTGGCTATACTCACTAATCTGGGAGTCTACTCTTTAAACACACACTTGGTCCCTCTTTTATTCTAGTATGGTACTAGGGATCTAGCTTGGAATAATTTGTCCCATACATTCTGATGTCTATTGGGAATTGTGTTTTGGTTGTTTCAGTACGTATTCGATTCCGGCTGTATAAGTTGCTTTTCCAGCCCATTGTTTCCTTTGATTTATTTCCTTTTTATTCCCCCAGGAACCCCCCTGGCTACCTCCCCATGAAAATCTTTTACCCCTGTGGAGTTTAGTTCTATCTAGTTCTTCTGCGCCCTAAAGAAGGTTGCCCTTGTAGAGAGGTCTCTACCGAAACAAGCGTCAGCGCTCCCTTCACAAACATCTTGATCAGGGTATTTATTTATTCTGAGCACCATTGAATGGAACCTTTGGTTGTGTATCTGAACTGCCGGGACTTCCAAGATGGTGCACGTGGAATGTCGCACGGACCCGACAGGTGACGCACCAGCAGGAAGGAGGGACCAGTCCGACGCATCAGGGCTGGCGCAAGAGGAGCGGCGAGAGGAGCAGGAACCGTGAGAGGAGCAGGAGCAGTGAGGGGAGCAGGAGCAGCAAGAGGATCAGGAGCAGCGAGTGGAGCTGGAGCGGCGAGTGGAGCTGGAGCGGCGAGAGGATCAGGAGCGGCTGGCGACCGAAGGGAGGAGAGAAGACGAGAGCAACGCGAGTCACCGCTTAGAGGCAACGTTGATGCATCCTGCGGGCCACTGGAGAGAGAGGACGCGGTGATACTCCTGACTGCGGTCCAGGAGGGCCGTAGTTCCAGGCAAGTGCCATTGCTCATGGTTGTCAAGAAGTGGTGAGGGAGTGGGAAAAAGTAGTGCACACACCATCCCTGAGGCAGCACTCCCTTTTCACTACCCTTTTCCCCCCTTTTTTTTCACTCACATCTGGTGGCAGCATGGGAACCGGGCAGTTGGAGTAATAAACTCAGCCCCCCCTCAGGCCTGAGTTAATTGGTCTATTTTGTTTTCTTTTCTTTTGAGTACTCCATTGCTCCGGGGGCAGCAGACAAACCACCCATGAGAACGGGGAACACAGCGTGGACCAACGTCCCGTAGTCCTCGATCCAAGATTGGAGAATACCAGACGGACTGACTTTACTTTAGTTTTCCCCCCTCCCTTTTTTTGTGTTCCCTACTACTTTTCTGTTTCTCTTGGTTTATGTTGTGAGAAAACTGTATACAAATGACTGTTTTCCCCTTTACCTGATTCATGCCATTACATACTCGGCAACTCTGGTAAAAGATTTGGCCTTATATGCGAGTATGACAGCCCCTTGACCACCTCAACCACCCCCACATATAACAGTATCATTTGAAAACTTTGAAACATTTAGAATAATTCGCTATTACTTAATTGATTTCTTCTGGTCCATTGGAAAATAGCTGTGGTTGTTTTTTATTGATGTGTGATATGTGGGGTCGGTTTGGTTTGTATGGTTTGAGTGAATGGTAGTTTGAGTGAGCTGATTCAGGGTTTTTTGCTTTTTCGGGGGTTCCTTGAGATTTGTCTATATATGAGTGTATATATTCTACTCTAGATTTGTTTTTTGTGTGCAAATTGTAAAAAAGGAATATATGATTACACATTATTGTGTTAACAAAAAAAATGAATAAATATGTTAGATTTTACTCAATGAGATAGATTCAACTATGAGAACCCTGGGGATTCTGCAGGCTGTTCTGCGACATTTGTCCACTTGTAGAGATTAATAGATACATTGATAAGATTTTGTTACCAGACAGGATTTTGTTCTGTTTTTTAGACTGGTATATTTCCCCTGAATCTGCTGGTATATACGATTACAGGGGACCTCTTTATTTTTTCTTGCAGCACTGGTTGTGGCACCCCTCACCAAGTCTATGCACTCTGCCATTGCACGCTGCGTATCTTGGTGCAGAGTAATCCGCAGAGTCGACATAACACACAACCTTGTGTGCTATGCTATTCAGACAAAAAATCAAGTTTAAAATATCTTCCTACAGAAATATTGAGCTTAAAATATCTTGACATGAAAATATCATCAGCAAGAATATCAATGTCAAGAATATCGATTGGAAGGTAAGTAATATCGAATTTTAAAATAACTAAGGGGTCGATTACGATGTCGGGCGGATCGCCACCGCCCGCATGGCGGTGGCGATCCGCCCGCCATTTTCGTCCGTCCGCCACCAAATTCCCCCCCGCCATATTACCATGGCGGAGGGGACCCCGGCGGACGGAAAGACCGCCCGCATGTTTTCCGCCCGGCCGATCAGTCGACCGGGCGGAAAAGGGATTAATATGGTGGCGGTGTCTGCAAGACACCGCCATCCACATTATGATGCTGGCGGTGATGAGCCTTTCCATGGCGGCGTCGCCGCCATGGAAAGGCTCGCGGTCTTGCTGTTGGGGGCCCGTTGCGGGCCCCCAGGGTGTTGGGGGGTGGGGGCTGCACATGGGGGTAACTATGGTACCCCCTGCATCTGCATGCACAAGGTGGCAGGCACCGCGCGGTGCCTGTCACGTTGTGCATGCAGATGCACAACATGCATTTCAGCACTGTGGTGGGCGGTGTTGTGAGCACCGCCCGCCACAATGCTGGAAATGAGGGATGCCACCGCCACCGTGGCGGTGGCATCCTAATCACATGTGCGGGACCGCCGCACACATAGCGGGCGGTCCCATTTACCGGGGCGATGGCGGGCGGACTTTGTCCGCCCGCCATCATAATCGGCCCCTAAGTAATTTCTAACACTTGCAAAAGTATAGCTGTTTAAAATGTTGTTTTTTAATTATTGTTATGTATTTATGTATAAGCTTTAAATGTATATGATGCTCATTTGTTTATAATTATTGTTTAATATAATTTATATATTTGTTAATTTTTTAGTTGTTAATAAATTTACTTTAATTAAATTTGTGATTTTTAGTTCTGTATTGGTTTGTGGGTTTATAGGGGTGTAGGTTGGGAAGTAATTTAATTATAATTAATTAATTAATTTTTTATTTATTTTAGATTATTTATTTAATTGATATATATATATTTATGTTAATTGTGCTATTCACTTTTTTACATAAAATGTAAGTGCGGGTTGTGAGGTTTATAGGGGTAAAGGGTGGGAAGTAATTTATTTTTAAATAATTATTAATTAGTTAGCTAACATTAATTAATTAATAATTAATTATGTTGATTGTGTAATTTTATTTTAGGTGTGTGTTGTAGGGTTATAGGGGTAAATGGTGTGAAGTAATTTATTTTAAATTGATTGATAATTAGTTAAATAACTATAATTAATTAATAATTAATTATGTTCTTTGTGTAATTTTATTTTAGGTGTGTGTTGTAGGGTTATAGGGGTAAATGGTGTGAAGTAATTTATTTTAAATTGATTGATAATTAGTTAAATAACTATAATTAATTATTAATTAATTATGTTAATTGTGTAATGTTGTTCTTGGTGCTGGTTGTGGGGTTATTTCGGATATAATTCATTTTTAATTAATATTAATTAATTAATTGATAATTATGTGAATTGTCTAATTTCTTTTTAGGTGCGGGTTGTGGGGTTAATAGGGGTAAAGGGTGGGAGCTAATTTATTTGTAATAAATTGATAATTAGTTGTTGATTAATATTAATTAAATTATTGATAATTTTGTTAATTGTTTCATTTAATTTTTTAGGTGCTGCTTATGGGGTTTATAGGGGTAAAGTGTGAGGAGTAAATTAATTTTAACTAATAATTTTTGTAATTAATATTAATTATTAATTTGATAATTGATTATGTTAATTTTGTAAATATTTGTCTGTAAAATTTGATATGTGTGTTGTGTGTTTTGGGGGGTATATTGTGGGAAGTGCACTAACTTTAATGAATTAATAATTAATATTTAATTAATTATAATTAGTTTGTTGATAAAAAAATTTAATAGTGTAAATAATTTATTTTTAAAAGTTAAAATTTGTGTGCAGGTTTTGAGTCTTGTGAGGCTATAGGGTGGTAAGTTACTAAATTATAATTATGTAATAAATGTAGGTATTTGTAATATGTATTTAACATTCTAATATGTTTTTCTTTTTAACATTTTTAATATTAAATATATTTGTATTTTTTCACAACATATTTATATTTTTTATTATTTACTTTGCTTTATAAATAATTTTGCTTTGTTCAAAATATTTTGTTTCTTTTAACGTTGCACAAACTGGAGTGGGAATACTAAATTTTACTTCTCTGCAATCCAACACTTTCATCACTGTTGTACTGGCTGGAGTGGGAGTCCGGTATCCAACACTTTCCATACTGTTGTATTGACTGGAGTGGGAATAGTAAATTTTACCACTCCGCAATCCAATACTTTCCCTACGGTTGCAATGATTGGAGTGGGAATGGTAAATTTGACCCCCCCACAATCCAACACTTTCCCTAATGTCATACTGACTGGAGTGAGAATAGTAAATTTTACCCCTCCGCAATTCAACACTTTCCCTTCTGTTGCACTGATTGGAGTGGGAATAGTTTGATTACTGTTGTACTGGCTTCAATGGGTATAGTAAATACTACCTATCTGCAATCCAAAACTTTCATTATTATTGTATTTACTGGAGGGAGATTTGTAAGTTTTAGGGGCCCATTACGATACCCGGCGTAAAAAAATCCGCCAGGCATGAAAGCTGCAAAAATCCGCCCGCACACACCATCTGAACACCGACCACGCCATTACGATTACACAAACCGAAAACCGCCATCGGCGGAAAAATCACACAAAATACCGCCCGCCAACGTCCGAGTCGGAGTCAAACCGCCCGCCACGGACGGAAACACGCACGACAACACAAAACCGCCCGCCCTCACGGCCGACACACCGCACGTGAAATTACGATCGCACCGCCATGAGCGCGGGAAAACTACAAATATACCGCCCGCCAGCGCAAACAACGCCGATGAGAATCGACACGGCAGAAGCCATGGCGCCCACGTACCTGCACAGAAACCATCCGCTCACAAAACCAATAGCACACAACATGGCCAACAAGTCCACACAGCAAGGCACGCACAAATACACAAGCACAGTACACATCCCGAAAACACCCCCCGGACAAACAAAAACAACAAAGGCCAGAACCCCAGACACAACACACCTGAAAACAACAGACCATGAGGACACACCCACATAGGTAAGTACAAAAGCAGCACTCCCACAGACCACAACCCCTTGCAACATTGCAAACCAGAGAGGAGAGGACACAGAGACACAGCAAGGACAGCAGCACACCACAGAAACGCACACATCACAACCACCACCACCACCACCACCACCACCAAACACCGGCACCACAAACCCCCTGCACATTACACAACACACACCGCACCAGCACCACAAACACCATGGCACCACAAAGAATGCCCAAGTTCACGCCCATTGAGCTGACGGTCATGGTCGACGAGATCATCAAGGTGTACCCACAAATCTATGGGAACATGGTCCAGCACACACCACTAGCCACCAGAAACAGAATGTGGAACCGGATCGTAGACCAGGTCAATGCAGTCGGGACCCTGCCCAGGAACAGAGGAGAAATAAACAAACGTTGGAATGACGTCAAGAGCCTGGTCAAGAAGAAGGAGGGCAAAAACAGAGAGCTGGCTGCCGTCACTGGCGGAGGGAATCCCGCGCTCTTCAAGACCTTCAAAGCGTGGGAGGAGAAGGTGCGAGTCATAATACATCCGGAGATCCTCGCCGGATTAGCAGGGGGAGTGGAGGCTGGTAAGTACAAACTAATGTATACCAGCACACCGCTATGTACTCACATGCACTACCACCATGCCACAGCTCCCAGGGACAAACACCCCCATGTCCAGCACACAATACACAACACATCACACACACATGCAACAGACACCACCACACACAGCCCAAACCGAACAACTGTAAGATACGTGGGGACATGTGTACACTCAGCCAGCCACGTAACCACCAACAGGTCCCCAAATATGCCAGAAGCGCCACAACGAGCACCCACCACACCCATGTGTCCGCCACAGCTGCACTAACCGACAAGTAACAGGTAAGTGGCAGGAACACAAAGTGCAGTGGGTGGGACGGTGGACAGCCCAAGTACAACACACACCAGGCCCCTAGTCCCACAGCACAGCAAGGAGGAGCATCCCCCACACCCCACAGCCACGTGTCAGCCACCGCAGTGCACAACGACAGCCGAAAGGCAGACATCACGGTCCACAGCAATCGGTGTCAGTGGGTGTCCAGCCACCCCCACGACCCACAACACCCCCCCACCCCCACAGACCTGCAACATGGAGCACCCCCGCTTAGAGCCATGTGGCATCCAGTACAGTGCACGCACGAACAACTTGCAGGTGGGAAACTGGACAGGGCTGGATTACTGGAGGCATGAGGACCGGAACACGACCAACACATGGGACATGTCACGTAGCAGACGAACACGCAGCACCGCCCACCGTCACGAACAAGTGAACAATGTGCACACGGACATGAACAACAGACTCACACCCCACATGACCCATCACAGACATAGCAACACCCAAGGAGCCACGTCTGCATGCACAAGCCACACTGAATATAGTACCACACGGCAGCCACTGTGCAACTCATCACACACAACCGAAACACCATTGAAGTCCTGTCCATGTAGCCCCTACTGCCTGTCAACCACACACCCCACAACTACGCCTATGTAAGACAAACAACACTAGACGCAACAGAGCGGAACAACATAAATGCACACGAACACCACTGAACCCATCAAACACACAGACACACCATGCACATACAACATACCATCCATCCCATCCGTCAGCCCCAGTCTCATGAAAGGCATGTCATCCGCACAGCTGCCACACATACAGCAGTCACGCTAAGATACATGCCCATGACCAACCATGTGCCAGAAGTCAATGAAGCGCACGACACACTGTGAGCAACAACACACAACATGGGCCACACCCCCCGAGCACTGCAGTGATGCACATGGCACAGGGCAGCACGCACACCAAGGAGATGGGACAACTGCAATACGTTGGCTGGCACACAACCATCACTCACTCATAACGATGCGTCCAATGCCATGTCCAGTAATCACAACAGACAGCAAATATGCAGGCCATGTCAAGCATGCACACACCTCAAACCATGCACTGTCATGCTGCCACAACACATGTCACGTTCGGCACCCATGGCTCACAGCATGTACCCCAAAAGCATATCCCCTCCCAAATGCGAATCTGGGGCATGGCCCCCATGTTGCCATATGCGTTCCTAAGCGTTCCATTTGAACCCCAAAAGCATATTCCCTCCCAAATGCGAATCTGGGGCATGGCCCCCATGTTGCCATATGCGTTCCTAAGCGTTCCATTTGAACCCCAAAAGCATATTCCCTCCCAAATGTGAATCTGGGGCATGGCCCCCATGTTGCCATATGCGTTCCTAAGCGTTCCATTTGAACCCCAAAAGCATATTCCCTCCCAAATGCGAATCTGGGGCATGGCCCCCATGTTGCCATATGCGTTCCTAAGCGTTCCATTTGAACCCCAAAAGCATATTCCCTCCCAAATGCGAATCTGGGGCATGGCCCCCATGTTGCCATATGCGTTCCTAAGCGTCCCATCTGAACACCAAAAGCAAAGTACAAACCAGACCCAGGATGGGCCAGGAGCCCGCATACACCAGAGTCACAATAAGTAGGGGCACAGCAACACACCCATCGGCATGGCCAATCCGTCCCATGCCACATGTGCACAGCACACAGTCCCATTGCCAAGCACACACAACTACAGATGCTACAGCCACACACACGCCTCCGGGAAACCCATGTACGAGATTGCACGAACTGTTAATGTCAGACGACAAATACATACTTCGCCAGGTGCAACACAATAACAAATCTCATTCTCTCCACAGGTGACGAACTGCTGGATGCTGGGGATGGAGCCAGCAGCCAGCACAGCCAGCCTACAAGCCCCCAACGAGGACACACGGATCTGGAGGATCTGTCCTCCTCTTCGGACACGGACCACCAAGCAGGCCCATCTGGTGTGGCAGGGCCCAGCCGCTCCCCAGGACCCCTCCTACCCACCAACCCATCATCCAGGGCTGCTGAACATTCCCAGCCCCCTGCTGCCACTGTCGTTGCGGCCACACCCACGGTCATTGTGGCCACTACCACTGCCGCAACCGCCACCATCGCCGCACCGACCACCACCGCCGCCACCACCACCACGTCTTCACTGGCACCAGCCCCAGCGCAGGTGGTGGCCCGGCCGACTGGATCCACCCTGGGAGCCACAGCGAGGACCGTGGTGAGCAATGTGGCTAGTGGGCAGGCCGGTGGCAGCAGGACTGGTAGGAGGAGCAGGGTCAGGGAAACGCCAGCCTCCCCTGGGAGCCATGCCCTGCCTCAAATGGCCAGAGTCCTTGGGGCCTATGAAGAGGCCCAAGGACAATGGGTCCGGTCTGCTTCAGACACGCGTGAGGTGCTGGGGGTGCTGAGGTCCATGGACGCCCGTATGGGCCAACTCGTGGACCTCATGGGCCAGCTGGTGGTGGCGGTGAGGTCACAGCCAGGGACAGCAGCTCCCCTCCACCACCACCTGCCGGGGCGCAGGGTCGAGCAGCAGTGTCCAGTTCCCCTGCGTCCACAGCCAGTGAGCACACCTCAACCACCAGCATGTCGCAAGCAGGCACCCCCTCGCAAACGTGGAAGGGGCCGTCCGAAGTGGAAACAGATCTCCCGGGAGGACTTCGCACGCTCCAAACGCAAGTGAGGCAGCCAGCCAGCCTTCCGCCAGCCTTCCTTGACCAGCCACTGCATTGACTTGGACTACGATCCCACTCCACACAGCCATCTGGATGGCATGTGTGTGTTGGACTATGGACATAGAACCAGTGGGTACACCCTGAGCATCACGCAGCCATGACCGACAGCTCATTGTCACTGCACGCACCACTTTTGTCATCACCTTACACACAATCACATGTCACAGTTTGAAATAAATGCACCTTTTACACTAACTGCTGTTTGTGCCCTGTGTTTTATTTGTACGGAATACAACGGCCACCTTGGGCGGAAAGGCACCTGATGCGTGGCATGGCAATGGAATCCGGAGGGCCTGTAGGGACCTAGGGGTGGGAGACAGAACAGGAGCACATTCAATGAGTGTGTCACACACCCATCACACAGTACATGTCAACAACTACAAGCAATGTACACACATCGCACAGAGCAATAGGGCACAATGCCACAGCCACCAACAGTGGCATACTACCCTGGCCATGGAGCGTTGACACACAGCATGCAGTGAACAAACGGCCACCCTGACACAGCACACACACACCTGCACAGATACAGCCACATCAGCCGTCGTACATGGACACTCACCGTCAAGTGAAGTAGCGGGCGATGAGCTGCTGCCGCACATTACCAGCTTCCTCCTCTCCGCTGTCCTCCTCACTCGAGCTGTCCTGGTCTGCGGGCTGGGGCCCTGGTTGATCTCCGTCATCCACGATGAGGGGGATCTGCTTCCGAATGGCCAGATTGTGCAGCATGCAGCACGCCACCACTATCCGGCACACCTTCTGTGGGGAGTACGCCAGCGCACCCTCGGTGCGGTCCAGGCACCTGAACCTGGACTTGAGGAGGCCAAAGGTACGCTCGACCACACGTCTGGTCCTCCCATGTGCCTCATTGTAGCGATCGTCTGCTGGGGTGCGAGGATTCCTCAATGGACTGAGCAGCCATGCCCCATTCGGGTACGCAGAGTCACCTGGGTGTGAGGGACACAGAGAACCGTTGCTATTCCAACTGGACAGGGGACAGCATCGCACAACCAGCACGCTACACCACTCCACATACTCACCGACAATACAGCCACGATCCTGTTGCATATTGGACATCAGTCGTGGCAAGATGCTGTTGCGCATTATGTGTGCGTCATGGGCCGAGCCTGGGAACTTTGCACACACGTGGGTGATCACCATGTCCGCAAGGCACACCACTTGCACATTCAGGGAGTGCGTGTGCTTCCTGTTGCGGTACAGGTGCTCAGTGGCCTGTGGTGGAACAAGGCCGACATGTGTGCAGTCAATGGCTCCAACGACGTGTGGGATTCTGCCAAGAGCATAGAATGCACCCTTCACTGCCGCCAATTCACGAGCCCTGGGGAAGCGGATGTACCTGTTTCGGTACAGCATCATGGCTGCCAGTACATCCCTCAGCACCTTGCTGAACATGGGCTGGGACATCCCTCCTCCAATGCCCACTGTGTGCTGGAATGACCCAGTGGCGAAGAAATGCATGGCGGCCATCACCTTAGCCGTGGGGGTGACAGCAGTCGGATACACCCTGCGGGGACGGAGATGGGGTTCTAACATGGCACACAGTCGATGCAGGGTTGGCCTGTCCAGCCGAAACTTCCTAATAACCTCTGTATCGTCCATGTCCGCCAGCAATTGGTATGGGCGGTCAATGTTCGGTCTCCGCCTAGGGACAATGGCAGAGGACACATGTCAAAGCAACACGACACATAGCAATTTCGCATACACATCACTGACATGACTGAGCAAGCACATGAGCCACAGCCCAGCTGTCAAGCTGGGACGGCACGGCCACAATACACTTACACAGGTCTCCCAACAATGGCAATGGCTAGTGATACAAACCACTGCCATGTGCATGCACATGGGGATCTAGGCCCCAATGACTTGCGGGGCGTGCTGATGGGGACTGACTGCATATCCGTCAAGCGGCAACGCCACGGCAACATGAATGTCTGCTGAGCATGGAACTGCTTCCGCGGCTGGATGAGTATGGCACACGATGACGACGATGTGGGCACAGGCTGAGCGGCCATAACAAGTGGGACCTGTGGCACGAGGGGATATGAGACAGTAGTAGGTGTCAGCACTGCACCCTATGTACAGCACTGTACGGATCACACCTCCCGAAACATTGACAGGTGTCCACATTGACAGCCCCATGCCAAGACGGCTGTGTGCTTGCAGTCACACATCACAGGTGAGAGGTTACATTGCACGTGCCAGGTGGCAGACGTACATAGTGGGAGCTGGCATGTGTGTGCATGTGTCTCCTGTTCAGGATCCACCAGATGGGCGCTGACTCTGTACTGACCATTGGACACAGCATGTTCCGTGGAAGGCTTGTGTGTGTGGGATGGTGGCACTGGATGTGCCTCCGTTGGGTGGGGAGCCATGCACAGGTCGGGTACGTCGATGATTGCGCATTGTTGGTCACGGTGGGTGCACCCACTCAGATGTGTTGCCCTGTGTTCAATTCCTATGTCCGCATGATGATGGACTGTAGATGTGGGCAGACTACACATTGGTCGATGTGCTGTCTATATGCATGTGCCTTCACACCAGGCACAGCTGCCCCTGCACATGTGACCCCTGCTGGACTCGCTGCTGGGTCTGTGGAGCTGATGCACCTTCTGCGCGTGGGGCGGACAGCTCTCCTCACTTCCCTCATTGCGCATGTCATGACTTTGCCGCAGGTGACATGGATCATGGAGGGCCCACATGTACGCGTGGGTAGGCTACACATGATTGTTCACTGGTCGCCACCCCCAGTCAGTGTTTCGAATGGGAAGGTTGTCGTGCTGGTGGTATGTTCGATGTGGCGGATGGGCGGGCCTAGGTGCGGGCTTACATTCCGGACATGGGGGTAGTTGGATTGGCGACTAGTTGCAGTACACACGGGACACGTCTCTTCCTTTCCACATCTGGGTCATCCCTTGTACTAACTGACAGTGATACAGTCATCTTCGCCCCAGCCCTCATGTCCTCCCCTCGCTCCCCCAATATGCATACTCACCTGCGAGGCTAGCGCTTGCACAGTCAGCCCCAAGCTCGCACCAGAGAGGGCAAGGAGTGTATGTGTGGGTTCAGTTGCACGAGTGGGCTGTCTCAGGGTATGATGTGTGGCGGGACACCGTCCACCTGCGTGGTGCCCCAAATGGAGACCCGGCCTGCATGGACTATGCATCACAGTCTTCGCCTTCCGGATCCGCCACCTGCGACACCCAGTGGCTGTGGCTGCCCTTGCGGCCAGGCCGCGTCCGTCTGTGGCTGATGGCCCACACATTCACTCTTTGGCCTCTCTGGGGAGGGCTCGGGGTGGTGGCGCACGCGCTTGCACTTAGTCGCAATGGCATGTGGCGTGGTTGGTATGATGGGCAATGGATGGGATGGTGCGAGCCACCTCCCGTGACGTCAGTGCTGCTCGTGCTGTGGTGCGTCCCCCTACACTTCCATTTGACTTGTGCCATGCTAGACGTTGAGGTTCTATTGCCTGCGTGATATGACCAGGAGGAGCGCGAGGAGACCTCTCACACACCATGCTCCACTGCCATCCCGTGCCCTGTATCGCCTGTGCGGATTGACTATGTTGGGGTTACACCTGGTCGACTGGGGCTGTGTGTGCCTTGTCAAGGGGCATGGCGGGCGCACAACAGGATCCAGCTTGTCCACAGAGGGTGGGCTGAGGTGCGCCTGGTACCGCTTTGTACGTGTGCCTGGCTGCTGTGCACACACGTGTTCACTCCCCCCGACAGGTGTCCTCTCACAATGCCCAGGGAAGTGGTGGTGTACTGTTCATGACCCCTCCCAACACGGCGTGCTCCAACTTGGCATGTGCGCATCTACCCGTCACACCCACCCACCTGAGCACTGCGTCCATACGACTTCACACGACACATGTGTGTCTTCCACAGTTGTGCTACTCATTTGCGTTGACATCCAATACCAGTGGACTACATGGTCATGTCACGACTGCCGTGTACTTCACATACTCTCATCCTCTCTCATTCGTACTTGTGAAATGAGTCAGCGGAGACAGTTTTAGTTTCAAACATTATATTGAGTCTTCTGTCCTCTGTGATGCAGTATAGTGGACACTACTGGCAGCGGAATACATGTTGAGGATATACTGAGCATGATTGCAAATGGGATAGGGTGTGGGGTTACATGTGATTGGCTGTTGCATGTGGGATGTGGGCTTCAGAGTGACATCTGCTTGGCCAAGGCTGTGCTAATGTACATTTACGTATAGCTGCGGAGCTGCGGACTTTGACACAGACGGTATACATGTAGCCTACCAGACCGCTTGGCATCATGGGCACAGTCCATCTCAGTTCCATGTGACAGGTTTGCTGCGGTTGTTCCTCATGCACGCGTGCATGTGAGATGACATCAGGGCATGTGCTTGCGTGCATGCAGCGGCGTGCCACTTGTTGTTGCACTGTGGTGGTTACTGGACATGTCACAGTCACTGGGGTCGTGTTGTTGTTGTATGCACTTGTCGTCCATGCAAAGGTCCTGGTATGGGATTCCCGGGGCGGGGGTGGGAGGGGTGCAGCACCCACAGACTCCAGGCGACCTATTCATGTCCACTGAGCGGTGTGTGTGTCCATGGGCGCTGGATCCATGTCGTGTCCTGGTTGTTCGTGCAGTTCCGTCCATGTGGGTGCGATACACAGAGCCCATGCCACTGCCTCCCACGATGCATGCGGTGTTCCTGGATGTGATGGGGAACAGTGTGCATGTCCCGGTCATATCCGATGTCATGGCGATGTCGTTGATGGTGTGGTTACAGTTGCCGGTCGTTTGGTATGGCTGTTGTGGTGGTGACTGGCCAGTCCGTGCGGAAGCTAAGCATGGGTGCGGGGTTGGACATCATAGGTCAATCGGGGAACCTGCGTTGTGGTCCGACGAATTTACAGGTTGTCAGGTATGCGATGCCGTCCAGCAGGGCTTCCATGTCATTGGTGGTGTACATGTTTGCCAGCCAATGTAGCGGATGGTGGCTGTCAAGGTGTTGTTCGTAAGTTGTCCCTTGGAGGACCATGATGGGGCATGCTGGGTGACATTCGATGTAGCTGTTCTCGATGATCCGTCGTGTGGAGGCACAGTGGTCCCATTTCAGTGCGGGTGCGATGTTGGCCACATACGCCATGCCCCCATAGGCAGAGCAGGCCCTGTCGTGTGCGTCCAGAGGGAGGAGTAGTGGTAGCAGGTCCGCCTTCAGACATGCCGGGTTGGAGAGGCATATCTCCACGGGATGCTGGTAGGGACACCTCCGACAGTAGAAGACGGGCATGACGCAGCTGAACAATGTGATGCGGTAAGTCAGTCGGTAACTTACGTTCAGCAGGGACAGGAGATCGCATCCCAATGTATGAAACAGGTTGGTTTTGTACAGCTTGAGCTGTTCGGCGTAGTTGGGTAGGTGTGTTGCGGTTGCCATTTCGCAGCGGTGCGTTGTGGTGGCGTGCTCCGGCTGTGTGTGCAGTCTGCAATGTGCACGCTCCGAGGTTGCTGTGAGCTCTGTGTAGTCGTAGGGAGACAGGACTTGTGTTCTGTTGGCTTGTTTGGAGGACACGGGCCCTCTTCCCACATGCTTCTCAGACAGTTCAAGGTCAGTGATGTGTGACTCCTTCCAATTAACTTTCATGTGGCCGACATGGGGGAGTGTTTTCTTCTTTCTTCCCCGTCCGTTGTGGGCTTCTGTGATATGCGCTATCTGCCCTGTGGTCGGTCTCCTCGGCAAGCCTGTGTTGGTCTATTCTTGGACAATGGCTGTATTCACCGGCTTCTGTCGTAGGGCTGTGGTTTCGGAGTTGGAATGGAAGGTCATTCAGTGCTGTCTGCTCTCCCTTGTGTGGGCGGCAGGCTGCCTTTCCGCTCTGCGTTGGGCCTTGTGTGTGAATGTTATTCTTGGGCCACCTGTTGTCGGTCCCCGGGCTCTTTGGTGTTCCGTTTTATATGTCTTGTTCATATGTGCAGGGTGGTATGGGTGTTTCAGTGTGGTACTGGCGTTCCTCTTCCCGAAGGGGCCCTGCTTCTCCTAGTTGGTGTTGCCGCCGCTGTGTGCTACGCCATGTTTGTTACACTGGGGTGTGTCCTGCTGTTGCGTGTCTTCACTGACATGTGTGCGTCGGTTGTGTGGCGTTGGGTGTTGTCCGTGAATTGGGCGTTGGGGACATGTCTGTGGCAGGCCTGTCACGTGTCATGTGCGTTCGGGGTGGGGCTGATGTGTGTGCTGCTTGGTTGTGTCCCTGTGTCTGTGTGCGACGCATGCATGGCGCTGCGGTTGGCCTCTGCGTTGTGCGCATGTGTGGCGGCGTCATCGCCGCTTTGGGGCCGGGACGGGGTTGTTGGTTCCTAGTCCCAGGTGGTGTGTACACATGTGTTACGCGATGTTACGATTTGGCCTGTGTGTCATATGTGGATGCAATGGTGGATGTGTAGTGTACACGCGCTGGTGGGGGTTGTCCGCTTTTTCCGCCCTTGCACTGTGTGCGCTGTTTGCGTGCACTTGTTGTGTGTGTGCCTACCTGCGTCTCCGCGGTACGTTGCGTCCTTGGTGGTGCATCAGCAGGAGCATGGGGAGGGCCTGCAGTGCTGGATTCATGCTCGGGGGAGCCGCTTCTTCGTTGTCCGTGCTCGGCGTCCGTGTTACCGCTTCGGTTTGTCGTACGGTATCTCTTGGCCGTGGGAGCCGTTTGTTTGCGGCATCGTAATTTATGCGCCGGGCGGGACGTGTTTCGTCGGACGGTGTGTGTCAGTTGGGCTGCGCCTCTACGTGTACGGGCGCACTTTGATGGCGGACGGTGTTGCTGGCTTGCCGGCGGTGTTTGGCCTACTTTTCGCATCGTAATTGGGCGGGCGTGTGGACTGCTGCGTGCCGGCGGTAACTGGTGGTTTTTGCATCCGCCAGCACGGCGGTTGTGCTTCCGCCCGCCATCGTAATGAGCCCCTTAGTTAGTTCTTTTTATTTTCTATTTGTGTAAAATGGCAGTAAAAAAAATTCATATATATTTACTATAATAAGTTGTGTAGTTTTGTATAAATTGTAGTTATAATAGTATATGTATTAAATATTATAATTAATAATTTATTTTAAATTACAATATTTATATTTTTATGTGTTTGTTAATTTAAAATTATAATATTATTAATTAATTATGTTTTTAACGTGTAAAATAATTGTTACTACATTTTAATATTTATAAGTTGTTTACTTTTTTAATTTAATTAGAATGGTCTGTTTTTTAAAATTTAGGTCCTGATTACGATCTCAGGTGGATGGCACCTTCGCAGTCTTGGGACTGACCGACCTTCGGTCAGCGGTCCTGACACCGCCATTACAATGTTACAATGTTACTGGACATGGTGTGGTTGAATACTCCCATTTCTCTATGGGAGCTTGTGCTGTGGCCTTAAACTTGCCATAGCACAAGCTCCCCTAGAGAAATGCCAGAGGTGCCCCCTCGCCCCTCAAATGGAGGCCGCAAGCAGAAGAGGGCCATGCTAGGGGCCCCAAAAGTCGCTTTCCGACAGGTTTCCATGTCGGAAAGCCCGACATGGAAAGCCTGACGGAAACCGACATCGTAATCCCAACAGCAGAAACGCAATCCTCAGGAATTATGGTGGGGCCACCAAATGGCTGACGGGCTCCTTGAGCCCATCGGAATCCAGCCCGAATGACAGGCCAGTTTCACTTTCGACCACCGGCATTGTAATGCGGCGATCAAAAGTGAAACCTACGGTTGGAGGCTTTCCGACTCACCTTGCAATCAGCCCTTAATGTTAATGGTACATGTATATATATTTATTTTTTTGTTATATTTTTATATTATTTAAATATTTTGAAATGATAAAATAAATTAAAAATATTAGTTTAATAATTGGTTTTTAAGTAGATATATGTAAATATATATATATTAATTATAATATATTTGTGTTTAACTTTTTTAAAATTAAGTTCATTTGTCATATTGTTAAAATATAATATTTATTATATTATTCCATATATATTCAAAAAACAATATTTAATACAGCTATATTAATGACATCGATATTTTTTCCCCGCTATTTTTGTGCTTACCATTATATGTATAGGATGTCGATATTTTTGAAATTGATATTTTGGTTATGATATTTCTGTAAGGCGATATTTTGTCTGTCGATATTCTATCAGTGACCCGTGTGCCATGCCACCCATACACTGCATAAGATATAGGTAAGTCACCCCTACTGCAGGCCTTTAGCCCTAAGACAGGGTTCACTATATCCTATGTGAAGATAGAACAGCACGAGCAGATATGCCCCTACAATGTCCAGCCCATTTTGTGGTGTTGTAAGTGAACAGGGAAGCCATAAAGAGTACATGGGCTGGATACTTGTCAGCATGAGTTTCATAGCTCTATGATGGCTTCACTGATTCTTAAGATGTTTGGTCCCAAACATCTTATCTTAATAAATCCTCACTGATGCCAGTGAGGGATTTATTAATTCACCCAGGTGACCCTTTTAGAGGGTCCCGTTAAAAACCTACCAAACACTGTGTGGTTCCTGACTTGTTTTCACCAGCCTGCCACTATCAGACATACTTCTGACCTCATGGGGTTAGAGCCAGCGCTCTCAGGGGACAAAAAGAAAGCCTTCTTTGGGCAGAGGTACTTCACACCTCCTCCAGGACAGGACGGCCTTCCTGGGCGAGAAGCTTCAAAGGCAATGCCACCTTTGAAATCCAACCCAGGAACCTCCAGTTAATAGTGGAGGTAGCCAAACCCCCTTTCCTGCTCCACTCTTGGCAGGAGGAAAGGAGGGGAAATTAAGTAGATTAGGAGTAGGGTCCCCACTTAGCCTGTACCACCCCTAGGGTGGGGCAGATGATGTGAACCCCTCTCCTGAAATTACATCATCTTGGAATGGTGGAAAAACAACCTATCAGGGCTAGGGTAGTGCCTCTTCCCACAGGAAGTGGACACTAGAGGGTGTGGACACCGTAATGGCAAGTAGCCCATTGTCTCCCCTTGCAACGCCCCTAAATTCAGTATTTAGGTGGCAACCAGAGTCTGAACATCAGATTCGATGGGCAAAAGAAGATCAGGACAAAGAAGACCCGCTGCTTGAGAACTGAAGCCCTGCTGCAGAAGAAAAAGGAGCCAACCCTGCCAGCTGCTCCCAGGACTCAACAATCGCTGCTGCTGTGTCGTCCTGAAACCTGAAAGGACTCCAAGAACCATGGAGCACCTCCACCCTCCAAGAAATTGCCAAGAAGCTCCCTTTGAGTGAAGGTATCACTCTCCTGCACACCACCAGCACGGATTCCATGAAGTCCAGTTTGTCAACATGCTGCTCCCCGACGACCTTGACACAACATTGAAACGAGAAAAGGTACAACAGCTTCCAAGGGTCAGATCTGTCTGGCCCTCAAGTTTGGAGGCACTAGGACCTACCTGAGCCACGGTGTGCCAAGACCCGGGGTATCGGACCCCCAACAGCAAATACCAAGAAGAAGAGTCCACGTCGGACTTCCGCAGTACCAGAAGTAAGCACCCATCAAGAGGCATCAAGACACCCAAGACCCACTTCGTGAGTGACCCAGCTGCCCCAGATCGCCTCTCCAAGTTGCCTGCTCCTGACTGTGAGGACCTAAAGATGCACAACGCCTGGCTGACCTGTTCGCTCTGCACCCGGACCCACCGTCTCCAGCACCAACAAACTAGCTATTTATACTTTGCAAAATCGTATCTCCAAATGTACTTGCCTGAGAACTGTGGGGCCTATTAGCAATAACCGGCGATAATTATCGCTAAGCGCACTTAGCGCTAGGATAATTATTGCCGGCTATCGCAGGTTTCTATCGCGGAGATAGCGTGCTATCAGCAACGCTTATCTCCAATGCGATAGAAACCCTGGAGAACAGTGTGAATATCGCTTGAAAACAAGCGATATTCACACTGTGACCAGTGTTAGCTTGGTGATAGGGCGAGGGGGATTTAGCCATGTAATCCACCTCCCATTGGATTACATGGCTAAGTCAGGTCTGGACCAGGCGTAAACAAACCAGCACTAAACGTGTTTAGCGCTGGTTCGTTAATCACCTCCCCTGCCTCGCTAATAGGCGATAGCGACCTTAGCGACTGTTTCCAGTCGCTTTTAGGTTGGGAACGCCTACTTTGCATGCCATTAGCGATAAATATCGCTGGCATGCAAAGCGGCACCCAACCCGGTCACTATCGCCTAGAAGCTGTCGCTAACAGCAGTTAGCGACAGCTTGCTAATAGGGCGATTGAATTATCGCCGCTTTAGCGGGAAAAAGTCCCGCTAAAGCGGCGATAATCACGTTGGTAATATGCCCCTGTGTTCTTGGGTGTGTATCTCATTTATTGCCTCTGTGAGTACAACAAATGCTGAACACTGCCCTCTAATAAGCCTAACTGCTTGCCCTCACTACCACAAAAAGAGACTTAGTAATATCCACTTATACCTCTATCAGCCTTTTTGGGATTTCTCACACTCTCTACATAGTGTACTTCCTTTTAGTACACTGTACAGAGAGGCGGTTTCCTACAATGAGAAATAGGTTGCTATTTGAAGGGAGAGAGGGAGAAACTTGAACATATGAAGGGGAAAGACTACCTGTAAAATAAAACACAACATGTCTGAGGCTGAAAAGTCTAACATGCATTTAATGAAAAAATAGCAGTCAAGGAATCAAAATAATGAGCGATGATTGCTGTTTTAATAGACCAGAGCATCTGCCCAAATTGTGTTGGAGCATATAATGCTGAATTCCACATGTTACAAACTAATTTTAATACACTTTTCCTCTATAAAAGTATATGGACAAAAACTGTTACTTTAAGTGAAACCAACTAAAGACCAGATGGTAGCAGATTCTCAATGAGAAAGAATGTGAGAAGTCATTGAAATAAGAAAAAGATGCAAACATATGCTTAATTCATCATTTTTCTAAATTTACACTCTGCTGTGCCAGTTTTAAAACAAGACTTTCCTTACTACAAGATGCAGGAAAATGTGTAAATGTATGACACTAAATGGCTTCTACACTTCAGAAAAACATGGTCTGGATTTTTATTAAATTAAAGTGCTTCTTCATCAAGTGCTGATTATTTATGTGTACTTGTGAGGTTCCTGCGCAGGTGAATGAAAGGCTGTTGGCAGCCACAAGCATTCCAAGATGAGCCTCTTGTAACATGGTCGATGCTTCTACCTCTGTAGCCCACACTGGGCTAAGCATTCACCTTTAGTCTCGGCACAGATGTAACAGTTGTAAATCATTTTTATAATGCTAAAGAATATATGTGACAGAGCGGGATCACTTGAATCTTAATCTACGAATATAACCGTCATACAAACCCCACCACTGGTCCTATGGACCTTTGTTCATTGAAGAGGAATTTAAGAGCTAGCATTTAAATACATTTCCGTAAACAGTGAAACCATTAGGCTCTACAGGAAATGACAAGGAGAATTTAAACAAATTCAAAAAGGATTTATTAACAAGATTTGATTAAAGAAATGACAAGAATCCATTAAGAATTCTAATTCAGCAATCATCAGTTACAAATTTAAATACTCAAAGAGTTCATATTTCAGGACAAGGAAAAATAGAACGTTAGTGAGAATTATATAAAGAATAAAGCATATCCAAAAAATGTGTTCCATAAGGGAAATCCCTAATCAAATTAGCTGGTATGATTCAAGGGAAAGGGCATTTTGTTTTAAGCAAATAAAGTAATGTGTCAGCTTCAGAAAACCAGAGCTTCTGAACCAGAGAATAAGAGTGATTGGGCAATAAATCCTTTGCACTTAGGCTATGGAGAACAGCAGGGAGGATCTTTTCAGTTCGAAGTCAGCAAGAGAATGTCCTAAATAGTCTCAGGAATGCACACTATTATAATTCGACAAAAACATTATTTGTAACATTTTAGCTTGGTATCACTCTCAGGTACCAATCACTTCTCTCCAGGTGCTGGGAGCAGGAATACTCTCCATTTTTTCATATCCAAGTAATGATCCATGCATGTCGGTGTCCATTAGTTGTTACACTGGAGAGACTGCTGGCTACAGTCAGCCTTTCCCATGAGTCTCTTCTCCTACACTGTCATCTTTGCTTCCATGAGAACCTCATTATCAGTCATCTAATACATAACAAATACCTATTCACCTGCTAATGAAAAGACATCCGGAAAAATGCAGCATCTGCAATTAAAAAACACATAACATGCACATCAAACGAATACAGAATGAGCAGGCATTTCAGCCTTTCACGTATAAAGTCAACATTCAAAATGGCAATAGAAAGGTAGCTAATTGTTAACTATTTAATCATGTCAACTCGGTGCTAATCAAATGGTCAAATGCAATCACATACTACAAATTATATGATTAACATGTACATACTAATTAGCAATGTAATTCACATTTGGATTACAAATGCGTTAATTATGCAAATGTAAAATTGTGTTCCCTCATGTGTAAATGATATATTTTATTTTTAGCATGCAGACCCATGTAGAAAATGATGCCATAACCGAAAAAAACATTGTTCAGCATCCTATGGCTTGGGGTGGTAGGTGGGTAGAGGAGTGGCATTAATGGGGGTGAATCAGCAATTGGAATGAGTGATAGCTGGGCACACCTTTAAGCGGGAACTGACAAGAAGGGAGAAGGTCCTTGGGAAAATCAGTATACATCAGTGCTGAAGCCAGTTGTTTGGGTGAGCGTACGGGGAAAAGGGGGCAAGAGGGTCCCCAGTGCAGCAAGTGGAGCTATAAGGATGGGGTATTAGTGAAAGGCCCCTTCTGTGACCCGGCAAAACACCATTCACTACCTCCAGAACAAAGGCCTGTAATTGGAGCACCAACCCTATCCTTTTGCGGTTGGGAGAAATGCAGTTGAGTCATTTTTTTAATTCAGAGTAATAGTAAGGATACCCCTAGAGCAATGGCGAGATAACCAACCTGTACCTCATAAGTAAATGAGCAATAAAGGGAGAACAACAGTCCCTGCCTGCTTCTTACCCTCCCTCAATAGCCAGGATTGCCTGCAGTCTGTGCAAGATCTAAACTGTCAGGCTATAAGCTGAATGAAGGCATCAACATCAGGGAAAACCACCATGGTTCCACTGAGGGTTGGCAGCTTCTCCATCATCGCAGGACTATTTTCTGGGTGTCGGATACCTGAGAGGCAGCACATAAGCAGAGGCTGTATGGTGCTTGCTCCAGAGAATATGCCAAGCCTCCTCATATTGTTGCAGTTGTGCAATGGCATCCCTAGTCTCACTGTCGTCCTGCACACTTGTTAGGCAGCTCCATGGTGGGCTGGCATGCCAGGCAATGTGGTACCTGCAGGCAGACTCCATTGTCATGTGGTGCTCACATTCTTTGCATGAATAGTCTGTGGCTGCCAGGATGCAGGAGCCCCACATCACTCTCACAGAGTGCAGCCCGCCCTTTATTATCTTGCATGCTATACCACTTCTTCAGTGAAAACAATTCCACCTTGGTGTGTGGTGTGATATGGTGGCAGTAATGGTTTGTTGATATTCTGTTTCAGAGGAGAGACAGCACAATGAGAAGGGGCTCAATTGCCTTTGAACACCAATTGTGGCCTCAATGGATTGCAGATTGTCCCTCTCCAGGTGTGGGGACTGACATCTGGCATCCTCTTGGCTTAATGATGTCGTTTGAGATGTCATCAACTATGTCATTTAACATTTCATGAATGATGTAATATGTGAGGTCATAAGCAGTGAATGGCGAGGAAGCAAGCTATAGTTATCTCATTGAAATTTAACTGGTGAATTTCAGAGTTTGTTTTGGTTTTAAGCCTTAGTTTTTTGGCTCATTTCAACACCTGACTTTAACATTCCCTTTTGTAGTGACTTTCTGGGTTTTTAATGTTAGGAAAGATTATATTTATATACCTGACTATAACATATATGTAACCTTTGTTTTGTATGTAAATTTCTGAGAATTTAGTTTAACATCAGCAAGCATTTCCAATGTGCACAGACTTCAGCCATTCGCTTCAGGGGACGGCACAGTTCCACCCACTGTTGGCCAACCCACTGCAGCCTGCTCTCTGTGGTCAGCTTGCTGCACCTGTCCCTGCTCCCCTCCTGCTTGCCCTCTGTTCTCTACCTGCGTGCCCCTGCCCTCACCTGGTGCCCTCTTTCATCAGCTTGCTGTTCCCGTCCCCCTTCTGCTTGCCCTTTGCTGTCCTGCAGGCCTTCCATTCTCCATGTGCATGCCAGTGCCCCTCCCTTCTGCCCTCCATGGTCTATTGTGCTGACCTTGCCCACTGCCATCCAACTCACCATGGTCAGATTGCTGCTCCTGCTCCCCTTCTGCCTGCCCTCCATTCACCATCTGCGTGATCCTGCCGCATCCGTCCAGCCCTCTTTGGACAGCTTACTGTTCTCTGACAGCCTGCTCGCCTGCTCTACGTGATCAGCTTGCTGCCCTTCTCCTGCCCTTCATTCTCATTGTGCTTGTCCCTGCGGCCTCCTCCTCCATCTATTGTCCTTTGTGCAGCCCCTACCCAAGCAGGCCTTTCTACCATGGTCAGCTTTCTGCCGCTGCCCCTTCATCACTGCCCTCCATGGTCCAGTTCCCCTCCCTCCACACTCCAGCCCCGTGTGACTGTTGTGCTGCTTCTGCCCTTGCCACCTGCCCTGCATGGTTAGCTTGCTGCCCATACCCACCTCCTCCCTGCCCTGTGTTGTCCAAGGCCTTGCTTCTGCCCCCACCCTCTTGCTCTGCATGGTCTGCTGTGCTGCCACTGCCCCTGCTTCTTGCCCAGTGTGGTTACCTTGGTTTTCCTACCCCTGCCCTTTCCCCCTGCACTCCATTGTCCGAGTATATGCCCCTGCCACTGCCCTCCCACTAGGACTATGTGCATAGCACCTTGCTACCCCCTGCCATCTGAAAACTGTATTGTTGCCCTGTCTTCCCCCCTTGCCCTCCATGTTCCATTGAGCTGCCACTGCTCTTCCTGCCTTCCCTATATGTTCTGTTGTGCTGCCACTGCCCCTCCCCCTGCCGACATTGTGAAACTTGCTGCCCCTGACCCCCTCCCACCTTCCCTCTGTTGTCATTGTGTGCCCTTATTATCTCACTCCTTCCTTCCAGTTTTTTTTTTTTTTTAAATCTGTTTTTATTTTCGTTAACAGAGTTAAACAGCTACATTGTAAGTATCAATTGCACAGTGACAATTACAATATTGGGTATGCAATACGTTCTCACATAATAATCAACTTCAGGTCTACTTCATTTTTATTTATAGAGATGAGTACACTAACAGTAACCTGTAAGTTGGGCATGTCGTATGCGCCAAGGCCGACAATATGTTACAAGCGATGGCAGTTGCCATATTTAGGGTCGTCCCCAGGTGATGCTAGTAGAGCATTAGTCCCAATTCCACTGTTTAGTGATAGGAGGAGGTAAAAGAAGGGACAGGGAAAATTATAATAATAACGGGAGAAACGTAGACCGACTTGTGTGTTCCTGGACCCCGTGCTTAATAAGTGTGAGTGCAGCATGCAGCTTTGAGAAGACTGACGCCGAACGTTATATCGGATGTGGGAGGTGAACACTCCACTCCTAACCCAGCAACCTCCCTATCAATTATGTTTAAGGTTGGTGTGTCCCCTCTGTCCTCAGCTCTGTGGTAGTTACAATATCTGGCAAGTCTGTGTCTGGTTGCAACTCATTCTGTAAATCGTGCAGTATGGCATTCCAGTTTGCTGCTATAGGGATTTTGCGAAGGCCTAACGTGTCTTCTTTATGTAGGCCCAGAACAGCAGCGAGTGTCTCCAGGCTAGCAAGTGAGGGGGTTCGGGGGATTTCTACCGTTTGGTAATCAATCGCTTTGCTACCAGAATGCCCAAATCGAGGAAACGTGAATTGACTTTCTGTCGCTTATTTCTAAGAAATAGGCGCAGTATGCATATTTCCCATGGGTGAGGTATAGGGCGCCCCATGCAGCTGGATAACACTTGTGTGACGGACCGCCAGTATATGTTGAGAGTTGGGCAGAACCACATGTGAATGAGGTCTGCATCAGCAAAGCGACAGCATGGGCAAGTAGCGTCCGTGCGATTAAAGTATCTATTCATTTTCGCTGGAGTAAGGTATGCTCTCTGTACTATGTAGTACTGTATTAGGCGGTTTTGCCCATGGCCAATGCCCTGATGGCCTCACGGATCTCGAAAAGCACGATTGGTTCGTTTAATTCTTTGCTCTGTGTATGGGTGATTGTAAGTAGTTGTATGTGAGTGAAGACATTTTCGATGTGGGTCTGGCTGAGTTGTGTGGGCGACTGTAGGGGCTTTCAAAGCGTGGATGGGGTGTTGGGGCTGCTCTTGGTGTATCAACCATGCTAGTTGACGCCCCACTCTTTCTGATGCCACATGAGTGTGAGTAGAGTGCCCTGCATAATGTGTTATTTGCACGTGTCATCTAGCTGTTGTGTGTCTTTTGGCTGTGTCACCGCACGTTTCAAGTCGCATGAGTTCACGTTCAATGCTGCTAATGGCATCGTCCAGTTGTTTGGGGATGATTTTTGTGCAGCCCAGACGTGCTTCCTGATGGTCACCTTGAAAGCGTAAAAAGAACAATTGATGGACAGAATGCAGAACAATGTCATACATTCACCCCAGTACAGAGATCTGGGCCTAAATCCATCGTTTTTTTGCTCCCCATGCCATTCCGGTTTGAACCCAGCCATTTGCAAATCAGTCTTGACCCTGCGCCCAATGGAAACACTCCAGCCCGAACTGCCAGGCCAGGTCCTCCCTGGACTGGAAACAAGCATCCTATGACCGGTTTCGGGGTTTCACCCCTCATCAGCAAGGATAGCTTGACTCCAGTGGTATGGAGAGCACGGGACCCACGCCTGGGCAAACCTTGAAAGCCTCCCATTCAAGTTGTGTGTTATTTGTTGAACCACTGTTGAGTTCAAAGTACTCCATTGTGGAGGCACCAAGGGACTCTCAGAATGGTGGGTCCTCTAAGGCTGCTGGTTGGAGACGCCACATGGGTATTGCTGGTGGGCCTGTCTCCCATGCCAGCTGCAGGGATTTGAGGTTGTGGTCCGAATGTGTACACCCCAGGTAGTCAGTCTGCCGCATAATGGGAAGGAGTGCAGACAACCCCACAATGCATCAATTCCAACATGCAAGTCAAGTGTTGAAGAATAAAATGAATATTTTCGTATGTCAGGGTTGCGTGTATGCCATATGTCTATTAGGGACCAGTGCCGAAGCCAAGTATTCAACGCTTGGGAGTTGGACTTAGGAGCTGTGTGCGACACAGGGGTGGGAATGAACGATCTAACATAGCATCGAGGACGGAGTTAAAATCACCCCCCAGCAACCATGGAATCTCACTCCAACTAGCCAGGATACCAGTCAGCTTGTGTAGGAATGAGGTCTGGTTTGTGTTTGGAGCATATATTGCCCCCAGTAGGATCTGTGCACCGTTAAGTCGCTCTCTCAAAAGGACGTACTTGTCATCTGTGTCTGTCACCACTTCATCTGCCACAAATGGGGTCCCTGATTTCACCCAAATCAGCACACCCCTAGCATAGGAGGAATAGTCGGTAACAAACACCTGTCCTCGCCAACACTGGCAAAGACGTTCCACCTCAGTGTACGTCAGGTGCGTTTCCTGCAGTAGTGCTATGTGGGTGGATCTGCATTGGAGATAGGAGTATATCGAATAGCGGCGCGAAGGTGTATGCATACCCCTCACGTTCCAAGTAATGATATTGGTGTGAGCTATATTAGGGATGTGGCAGTGCCTTTACTGGACCAAGCAGTCCTGCGGTTATAGGAATTGCTGCATGTGCTGTTTTCAATGTGTGAAGGCATATCAGGGGCCAGGCAACACAGGATTATCTATTAAACCCAGAATGAAAAATGTGGGGGTGGAGACCCCAACATTTATAATGTTCTTAGAGCAGAATATCTATCAGGGATCCACTCAAACTATTCAGTCAAACTATGGCAACTACCAAATGCGCCGGCAAATTAAAGAGAGTGTGTGCAGCAGAGGACTGACATTAGATTACCCCGATTGTGTAAAGTGTGATGTATTAGCTGAGTTTAACAAGAAGTGTTCAGTGTTGCATTGTAACTCTGCACTTTGGATTTCTAGCTTATTTACCAGTACATTGTCAGGGCAGGAGGTCCATTTAGCACAGTTCGGAAGTGGTGAATGTGCCAATTAGGAAACTGCTATAGGTGACCCCCGGGATGTTGCTGGTATGACAGCTCCGGTGATCATAGTGCTTTATACAATGTCAAAAGCCATCTGCAGTGTCACCTCTGGCGGAGCCAGTGATCCCCCCCTGTCTGCCAAGTGTTCGTGGAACCATCATCACTCAAGGATTTGGTGGAGCTGATGTCTTGGTCGGAACTTAGAGCGTTCATTGCTGCTGCTACATGTAAATAGAACAATTGATGGACAGAATGTTGAACAATGTCAAACATTCACCCCAGTACAGAGATCTGGGCCGAAATCCATTGTTTTTTTGGCTCCCCATGCCATTCCAGTTTAAACCCAGCCATATGCAAATCAGTCTTGACCCTGTTTCCCATGGGAACAGTCCAGCCCGAATTGCCAGGCCAGGTTCTCCCTGGTCTAAACTGGGGTGGCAAGGTGAGGAAAAGAACAATGGATTTAACCCAGATCTATTGACTGGGGGTGAATGTTTGATTTGCACTGCATTCCGTCTATCATCTGTGTGTCTTTTGCTTTCTCACCCTGAGTGAGCCGGTTATGCCCAGACATGGGTCCCGGGCTCATTGTGTCACTGGATTAAAGCTAGCCTGGCTGATGAGGGGTGATGCCCCGAAACCGGTCCCAGGATGCTTGTTTCTGGTCCAGGGAGAACCTGGCTTGGCAGTTCGGGCTGGACTGTTCCCATGAGGCACAGGGTCAGGACTGATTTGCATATGGCTGGGTCTAAACTGAGGTGGCATGGTGAGCAAAAGAACAATGGATTTAACCCAGATCTATTGACTGGGGGTGAATGTTTGATTTGCTCTGCATTCCGTCTATCATCTGTGTGTCTTTTGCTTTCTCACCCTGAGTGAGCCGGTTATGCCCAGACATGGGTCCCGGGCTCATTGTGTCACTGGATTAAAGCTAGCCTGGCTGATGAGGGGTGATGCCCCGAAACCGGTCCCAGGATGCTTGTTTCTGGTCCAGGGAGGACCTGGCTTGGCAGTTCGGGCTGGACTGTTCCCATGAGGCACAGGGTCAGGACTGATTTGCATATGGCTGGGTCTAAACTGAGGTTGCATGGTGAGCAAAAGGACAATGGATTTAACCCAAATCTATTGACTAGGGGTGAATGTTTGATTTGCTCTGCATTCTGTCCATCATCTGTGTGTCTTTTGCTGCTACATGTAAGGCCTGCCATGTCCGTGTGGACGGTTCCCCACACCACGCCACCACTCCAGCTCTCCAGCGGGCAAATGGCGTGAAGTGGTGAGGCCAGTGGTTTCCATCCACTCCCAGACATCCTCCGGGTTGTCGAAGAAATGGGAGGTACCTTTGACTACCACTTGGAGATGAGCAGGGAACAGCAGGGAGTAACATATGTCCTGTTCGCAGAGGCGGCGCTTGACTGCTTGAAATGAGCTTCTCTGCTTTTACACCAGTACTTTATAGTCCAGGAACAACATGACCAGGGCATTGCTTACCCTGATTTCCTGTAGTTTGTGTGTTTCTCGCAATATGGTGTCTCGGTCTCTGTAGTTCAGTAGACGAAACAGGAAGGGTCTGGGGTTTGCCACCGGTGGTGGTCTATGTGCTGGTACTCTTTGTGCTCACTCAACTGTAAAGAAAGGTGATAATGAAGCATCGGGTAGTAGCGCATGGCAGTAGCGCACGTATCCAGTTCTCAGGGTAAGCCACTGCATTGTGACCTTCTTCTCCCTCTGGTAAACCCACTACTCTTATGTTATTTCTATGTGAACAGCCCTCTGCATCTTCCAGTCTATGTTCCAAGGTGTTCACAAGTTTCAGCAGTGCCTGCAGTACTGTGGTGTTCTCATGAGTTGCTGATGCAACTGTGTCGGTGCAAGTTCATTGTTGTGTTCTTTGTCGGCAAACTTGCGGTGGTCCGCATGTAGGAGAGTGAAGTTTGTGGTCACATTGTCTATTTTTTACCTGAGTGACGTGCATGTCTGGTCGAGGGCGGCTCTGAATTTCTCCACTGCCTTTAACACCATGTCTAGTTTGGCGTTCAGAGTCAAGTGAGGTGGCTCATATCCGGAGCGTTCCCCGAATTGTTGCTCCATGCCCGTCATGGGGGGGCGGTGTAGGTGGTTCATTGGAGAGTAAACAACCCATGACCAACTGTTGGGCGCCAGGTACCAGGGGGCCCGAAATTCAGCCAAACAGGCCTCTAATAGGTTGCTGCATCCCCTTGTCGGCAATCAGGAATCAACAGTACTGTAACCACCAGGGCAGCAACAGCTTCTCAGTCCAATCCAGCACTGGGGTGCAGGGGATCCCGTCTCGGAGGGCCGGTTGGTTGATTGACTCTTTTGTCATGTGGTGACTTGGCAAAGCTATTGGAGCTCAAGCCTTGTCTGATGTAACACAGTAGTGGCCACCAGAATACCTCATCTAGGCCCAGTGGCAGTATCGGCTGGTTTATGGCATGGAGATTCTTATATGAGTGGCCCTGTAAGGAAAGAGGAGGGTCATTTAGAAGTTCGGTCCTCGGCTGGGGGAGGGAACTCTTGTTCACTCCCTATCAAGTGTGGATGTTCATGCCGGGTGCTTGATCTGTATTGTTCATGCATCAGTGAGCAGGGGGCAAATCAAGAACAATACTCATCAGATTGAAGCCTGAACATCACCCAATTAGGCCTGGGCCCTCCAGTACAAGATCCCAATCTAGAGGTGTCTGTGCTGTTTCTTTTTTAAACAACAAGGGAACCGAAAGGGCAGTACGCAAGGGACCTTCGGTATTAGAACTATTTCAAAAGACAATGGTCCCTAGACAGTTATAAATTACGGCAAAAAATAAATAAACATATACTAAATAGACTATATGTTCCTTGTCCAGCCGGACAGATATTTAATATTTTAAATACGTTCATAGAAAAAATACATGTACAATTACAAGTGGGACACAACCAGCGTCCAACTCAAAAACATAGACAAACAACATAAGGGTGGGGAAGAGTTTTCAGGCAAAGGGAATGTGTCTGTAAATCATGAGATTAACAAAATTAACAGACTTCAATCACATGGTGATACCATTGCACAATATAATTCACAATATTTGCATGCATATGGTATATAGAGTGTCGACGACGTTTCGATCCCTAGGGGGAATTCATGGGATCATCTTCAGGACATTAGAATTAAGCATGCCTGTATACAAGAAATTCTAGACATTAAATCCATGTCAGAATCAACACAGGGTGTTGCGGCACATGTTCTGGTAGCAAACATAGAACCGGAATAGGTGTCCGTGGCGGAAGGAGTTAACCGTCCCGGGGGGGTTTGTTGTTTAGGGGGGAAAACCGTCAAGTGTGGCAATCCAATTGGCGGGTCAAATAACCGTCCCGAAGGACCGAGTACAATCCATATAGCGCGGTGCCGGTTGGTGAGTCACCAACCGGCACCGCGCTATATGGAGGTGTCTGTGCTGTTTCTTTGGCACAGTATGTGTTCGGCATTAGGGCATAAACCAGGTTTAGGTGCAGCACATTCCTCCTCAAATAGAATCAGGCCAACCGCTTGTTTGTCAGTTTAAAAAAATTGTCCCCAGCATCTTGGAAGCTGTTGGAGAGCGTGCATTTTGTGTTGGTGCCAAATTTGTGGCCTAGGTGGGGCGCGTGTGTCCAAGGCAGCACACCCAGTTCCATGGCCTGCCAAAGAGTGAGGCCCCAGGCCTGATGCTGCCTCTGCACCCTCGCTTGTCCGTCTGCCCCCAGTCATGGCGCCCTCACCTGTTGGGGCCAGGAGGGGAGAGAATCCACAAATGAGGCCGATCTCGGCGAGCGAGTCTGATTAATGTTCCCTGCAGGGTGCTGCAGATTACTGCAGTCTCCACCTCCGCCTCCCTCCCTCCAGCCAAGCCTAGGCCCAACCCGACCTCCGGGCTCAAGCAGGGGCCGCAGTCCAGAATAGGGTGGGTTGCCAGGCAGGGCACCCCAGTGCCTTCGTTCCCTGCTCACCTCGTCTCAGCAACCTTTGCTCGGCCCCTCCCGAGGGGCCACTTCAGCACCTCCGCCATTCCTCTCAGGTCAGGTTACTGTATCACCAGATCGGTGCAGCAACCGCTGCCTCGCTGATTCGCCAGCACCGCTAGCGATGTCGTCAGTCTTCTGGTGCAAGCCACCACTCAAGTTAGTGAGGAGGTGGCACAGGACAGCCTGTCCAGTCCCGCAGGGCGGTCAGTTCCACAGCTGTTCTCCTGCAATTCTCGACCATACCGACCCTGGCCTTGAGCCGCCTCTGTTGCAATTACTGCGGATGTGGAATAAATGTGTACAGTAACAGGTGTAGTGGCAGTTCTAAATCATATTCACTCAAACTGAGCAATGGATGGTCGAGTTAGCTCAGGATTTATGTTGGATAAAGGGGTAAAGTTGCGGAGCTTCACTAGAGTTCGTCCGCCATCTTGGCTCGCTAGCCATGCCCCCCTTCGCTCCTGCCTTCCATGGTGTCTTGTGCTTTTACTGTCCCTCCGTCTTCCCTGCATGGTCAGCTTGCTGCTCCTGCCCCCAGACCTCCATTTTCCATTTGCGGGTCAGTACCTCCTGCCCTCCATTCTCTGAGTTGGTGTCACTATCCTCTCCCTTCTGCCTTCCATTGTATGTTGGCGTGCCACTGCCCCCTCCCTCCTGCCTTCCATGGTCTGCTGTGCTGCCACTACCCCTCCTGCTTGCCCTACATGGTCAGCTTGCTGCCCTTGCCTCCCTCCCCCTGCCCGCTGTTGTGTCTGTGCATGCCCCTGTCCCCTCCCTATTGGTCTCCATGGTCCATGTACTACCACTGCCCTCCCGTTTGCCCTCTGTGGTCTACTATGCTGCCACTGCCTCTGCCACCTTGTGACGCAATGTCACTATCATTTTATTTGCCTTTTGACATGCTAATGTAGAACACATACAATCACTGCTTACATATTTTCACATACAATTTTATATTTAGAATGACTATAATAAGTGAATTATACATTAACGGTTAACCATGGTTAGAAAGTGTTCACTTTAACTTAGCCAGAGTCACTGTAAGCCTCCATATGAAAGGGTCCATATTAAATGAAATGTTGTGTTTCTGCTTGCTGTGCAGCTTTCTCTAATTTCAGGAGGCAAGTTTCAACAACATTCTAGTTAAACTGTATAGTTATTGTTAAAATTCCATGTGAAGGCCACCAAATGTATATTTTTAATGAGCTGGACAGTAAAACTCAGCACCTGCGCTGGTAATGGACTAGTGGAGAAGAAACCGTCCTTTGTACGATATCTATAAACGTCATGGAACTGAAATCTTCCATTTTATGAGAGAAGGGGGCCGACAACAAGCATTTCGTGAATGTTTAGTTTTGATTGGTTCCTTCTATGTGGGAACAGTGAAGAATGTCTATTCTTTTGAATTTCATACTTTAATTACGTATCACTGATTTAGTTAGCAGACTTGCTTCTCTCCACCCTTGGAGGTGGACGGCCCTCTCCGACTTTGGTGACCCTATGCTTACCTTTTTTTTGCTCATTGAGTTAATCTCTTGAGCAAGCACATTTCTTCATACTTTGACTTGAACATTTATTTGGTTTTTCCTTGGAAGCAATATTTTCTGGCACATGCTGCTTAAATTTCCCAGGACTGTGATTTAAACTTAGCTTAGTGTTAGGGAGTTTCCTTCAGGGGAATCAAATCTGTTACGATTTGCTTATTATATCTTTAAATAACTTGGCTTTGCATTTGTTGTTTGACCGGTCTGGATCATATTCCTTTATGCTGATATCAGGTGCTTATTGATTTACAAATAGACTGAATAGAAAGTTTGTAACTTTACTAATTTGTAAGTGAATCGTCAGAGTTTGTAAATCTATTACTCTCTGTCACTTTTGTGGTGCAAAATGAGCTTCACTATTAATGATCTGCTATTGAACTATTGATGTGAAACCTCAATTCGAGTCAAAGATCCATCCTTTGAGTACAGTTGACGTCTGGAGATTTGCACCACACTTTGCAATGTGCAAATGTCCTTTGTCCTCCATTACACCTGCCCTGCATGGTCAGCTTGCTGCCCATACCACCTCCCTCCTGCCCTCCATTGTCTGAGCCTGTGTCCCTACCCCATTCCTCATGGTTTCAAGGGTCCATTGTGCTGCCACATCCTCTCTCACCTGTCCTGGATGGTTAGCTTGCTGCTAGGGTTGCCACCTGGGCAGTATTATACCGGCACCGCCGTTAATTTCGACCCTAAAGCCGTTGCAGGTAAATAATAAATACCGGCAATGTATCTGCTGGTATTTTGACTTTTTGACCTGACATGCAGTTTCTCAGCTCTGTGAAACTCGGAGTAGGCACAATTTAATGCTGTGCGTAGTCTGGAGCATGTCCTTCCTCATTTTGGAATCAAGGAAATGAATCTTGGGGCTCTCAATAGTGAGAGCTGAGCTCACTCTCATTTATCCACTTGTGCTGACACTTCGTCTGGCTGGTTCAGTTATGGCTGTCCTTCAGGAGGAGTTTGGCACCTGTACTCTAGAATACCTCACAAGTAGTAAGCCTCTGTCTATGTAAACTATTTTTAAATGAGTGCTAAATTATGGGTGAACCACTGTGTGCCTTTTGTAATGTCTGCATCACTAAAGGAGGAGTTCATAAAATGACATGATAAGTTGTATGCATACCTGCCAACATTTTAGAAAATGAAAGTAGGAGATTTACAAACAATGATCGAGAGAATGTATTTCCCCCACTGACTTCTATTGAAGCAGAGGCAATTTCAGGTGGGAGACTGCCAAACGGAAGCAATTTTTGATTTAAAACACTGGGAGTCTCCCGCCTGAGTCGGGATTATTGGCATGTATGTTTGTAGAACAGAACACAGTGCATTGCCAATAATTATGACTTTCCTGAACCAATGCAGAGTATATATTTTGGCCTCTTAACAGACCTGGCTGTTGTGGTTTACTAACACAGCCATTGTGAAAGGAAATTAATGTTTGATTTAATAAATGAGAATTGAGCGCTTTTAATATTTAAAATCATAATGCACAACAGTTGAAGCAGGCCACGATGTTCATTAGTGACTTGTATCAGTCCACAACACACTTGTTATTACCTGTCAGAAGTAGCCCATACCACTTACCTTATTAAGATGTGAACAAATGGCCTGTATTTTTCTCATGAAAAGGTGACAACCCTTCTTGCTGCCCCTGCCACTGCTCCTCGAGCCTTCTCTGTGCTGTCCATTGTGCGGCCATTGCCTTTCTTGCCTACCAGGCGAAGTCCTCTGCCCCTGCTCCCTCCTCTCTGCCCTTAATTGTGTGCGTCCATTCGCATGCTCCCTCCCCACAGTGTACTAATCAAACATTTTAAAAGAGGGACGTGGGAGATTTTATTGGCTTCTATGCATAATGAACAACTAAAATGCTAATATTCTGTATTTATTACGAAAGTCTGGCACACGTGTAGTCATCTTGAATGAACTGTAAAACCTGAAGCAAATGAACAAAGTGAGGACAAATTATGGTTAGTGCTCTTGGTCCAGTGCTGAGCCAACACTCTTACCATTTGTTATCTGATTGACCTTTTTTGCTGACTGAGAGGTAAAAGGAGTTAGCATTTAAGCAAACAACTTTAATTTACAGTGCAACCCATTTGACTACACAATAAGGACCAGGAATCAATGACTATAATTAAAACAATTTGTTACAAGTTAGCAGTCAGGTTAAGGTAAATGAATCTCAATACTATGCTTCAATGATACAGAATAACAACTGGATAACCCAACATCCTAAAGAAGTCCTGGCACACCAGGATAAGGCACAAAAGAAGTTCAGTCACAGCAATACAGAAAATTAATAACAGAATTTGATGCTCAGAGAAGAGTTTCTGATCCTCTCTTCTCTACATGAGTATAGTCTAAAATCATCCAATTTATGAACCAAACTAATGCAGAGGGTTGAATCTCAAGGGATCTAAAAAATAAAGGAAATACAGAAAAATAGGAAAATGCAGGGAAATGTGGGAAGTTGTCAGCATTTCAGAAGCTCGGTCAAGAGTCTTCTTGGGATAGGAATATGTGTTAGCTTAAGCCACACTCAGCAAATGGAATCAAAGGGGATAAGCATAGAGGTCTACACCTCTCAAAGTCAAAAGGAAAGTGGTCCTGACATCAGACAGTGTAAATACCAGTTATTACCACAAGCATCTCCAAAGTAACACCCCTCTGTTTACATAACCAGCGGCGCCATTGTCCTTTCCATTCCCACATTATGAGCTGCAACATTTACCAAATATCCCAGGTTAAACCTGGGATTGATATTGTCCTTGGATACCTGTGTCTCCTTCCAACATTTATAAATAGAAACTTTCAGTTGACAATCTGGCTCTAGATGTTCCTTGTCAAGGTCCTTTTCTCAGACTCTCTCTCTCTATCACTAGGAAGGTGTTTGTGTCTAGTCTCAAACAAACAAACCACTTGAATGTACCTGCAAGGAAAAAACATGCAAGCAGAAAATGGAAAACAGTATTTTATGCAGAAACAAATACAGGCCTAGTCATGGCAATTTAACGTATTAAGTAAATGGTGCACATTCAACCACAAATGAATGAAAAATGTCAGTACATTAGATTTATGTTATACGTTGCATACAGATAAAATAACTCAGGTACATGTGTATAAATGTGACTAAATACTACATTATAAATGCAAATATGGAACATTAGTCCACACATTACATAAATCCTTTTCATTTCTAAAGTAAATACATTTTAATAGTATGAAGATTGTTTTTATTCAATCACCTAAACAATAGATGCCATTTAAGAAATTTAAGACACACGTAGCTTTTTTGAGCTCACCGTTTGCGACCGCAAAAAAAGACTTTTTCCCATGACCGAATCGCAAAATGGGTTAGCAATTTGGAATTAGGAAGGGGCGTGTTTAGGATGTCCCTTCCTAAAAGCGACTTGTAGTGGTATGTTTGAATGTTTAAAGTAGGTGGTAACCCATTCACAAACAGGAAGGGGTTGTGAATGTATGCAAAAATGTTTTTTTAAGAAAAGAAATTTTTTAATTTTTTTTAAATGCATCCCGTTTTTATTTAAAAGCAAACACAGACATGGTGGTTTGCTGGCCCCAGCAGGCCACAATCCCTGTGATTTTAGTAGTTTCCAATGGGTCGCAAATTGCGACCTACCTCATACATAGCTGTTTGCAATGACCTAATAGCTAATCTCAAAAATTCCCTATTACTATGGAGTTAGATGTCAATCAATGGTCCTCATAGGACGTTTTTACCACGTTGTACCTTTACCAAGCATTTACCGCACATTTTTAGAACGCATATGCTTTCATAACATATGCCTTCACCACGCATTTAAGGTAAGTTCGGAGGTGTGGGGGTTCTCCCCCCGCAAATACATTGTTTATATATATATATATATATATAAAATGCGTGGTAAAGGCGTACGTTGTAAAAGCATATGCATTCTAAATAAAGGCATGCAGAGTATTTCGCTGCGTCGTTCTGTGGTACAACCATTGGGCAGTTAATGTGCTGTTTTGGCCACCTTAATTTCCATCCCTCCTATCGGTGGAGAATCATTCATTAGAGGATCATTGCCTCTGTGGTAAATGGAAATGCTGGAGATTATCTAATCATAAAGGGTCCAGTATGGTTAGAGTAGTAAGGAGAGTAAGTGTATAATAAAACATTTTACCACGCCTGCGCTGCAGCAAAACTTTGGTTGCAGAGCTATGGTTTTGCCTCGTGAAGTGAGATTTTAGGGTTCCAAAAATAGTATTTTGCCCAAGCCCAAAGTGTCCACAATTTTTGGTTCAGCAAAAAGAAGGATTAATAGAGTGCTGGTGGAGTATCTCTCTGGATAGAGCCAACATGTGGGAGCAAAGGAGTGTGAGTATTAATAGTGATGCGCATTGTTATGGCTTTTGCTTAAGATTGCTGTTTTTCAAATTGCTGTGTGTTGTTGAGCGAAGAGAAGTGGTTAAAGTACACATGGTTAAAGTCAATGTTTGATTGTGGCGCTTTGTGCAAAGTTGAAGTTGTGAACGGGTCCGTCGTGGCCTAAGATCTCGAGATATTTACCTACGGGTTGTCTAAGTGTAATAGACACTGAGTACGTTGTCTGCTGTTTTGTTGTGTTGTTTGTGAGATGTCATCAACAACACCTTGGTGAAGGTTCTCTTTGTGTGTTCAATGTAAATGGTTGGTATTGTTGATCTCAGGTGCACAGGGAATAACTATATCAATTAAGGGAGAAATCCCGCTGGTAGAGGATTAGAAAAGTTTAGTTACCTTGTGAGAGTAAATATCCTTTAGTAGAGCAGACAGTTTATTTGTTGCTTGCATTGTATTGCCATTTTGCTTAGAGAAAATGCACAGGAGAAGATTGTGAAGGAGGGTGAGCTACTGTGAGGAGCAACATTGACATCACAGTGTGCCATGCTGTGATTGGTCGGTTGGTGTAAAGCCATGCTGGGATTGGTTGACTACGTCATAAGAGTTGCGCAGTCATTGGTTGAGGTTGCAGAACTAGGGAATTGAAGGAGAATAACATTTCCTGGATTTACAGAAATCATTTGTGAATACAAAAATGAATAAAAATGAAATTTTTCAAGTCATTGCAGAAATTAGTAAAGAAAGATGAGCCCATACCTGTCAAAACAAAGGTAGATGCACCATCTGAGGGTACACCAGGATACATTGTCATGATGGAGAAATGTTTGCATCCATGTCTGTGGCTTGAGTTTTGGAATAAACTTACTGAGAAAGTTGTGACATTACAGTTCCCTCGTTCTGGAATATTTAATTTGAGGATGTTAGAAAATTTAAGGAAAAGAATGTTAAAAAAGGAAAGATCCTGTTAGAGCCTCTGTTATTGTGGCTTTAAATACCTGGGAGCATATTGCTCAACAGAAAGACAAAGAGAAATACCAAGGGAGGTATAGGAGAACTATGGATCATTACACAGAAGCAAGATGAGATGCTCAACAGAAATTCTAAAGAACAGATTTAATACAGGGAAAACAATTGTATCCAGTATTAGAAGTTGAGGAAGATGCCAAGGGCAAGAGAAAAAGAAGCAATTGAGACAGACTAAATTGATTTGGCGAAAGAGGGAGAAGAGAGCAACATAGAAGACTAGCTTTTGAATGATTTATTGATGAATTGTCCACCACCTCACAATGAGACTAGTGGCTTGGCACATACTAGTACAGCTGAGAAACCTAATGCTCCTATAATGCCTGATGTGCATAAGGAATCTATGATTATTTCTCCAGTGAGTGGGAGAACAAAAATGTCAACTCCTATGAACCTGATTGATTCAAGTACTACAGACGCTTTGACTTTTCCTGCTACTATTGGAACTGTTGTGCCTCTTTACAATTCTGGGTTTCAGGTAAATACTGTTCACAATTTGACTGTACCTACTGGAGTAAATATATTACGTGGAAGTTCTTCAGACCTGACATTAAGATCACTGCTTCATACACCCATGTTCCGATTTGAGCTAATAATGCTGCATCTATGAATGTTGTCCCAAATCAAACACAATTTGATCTAATACAAAGAATGGTGCAGGGGTTTCCACCTTTTTATGGCCCAAAACCGAGATGCTTCTTACATGACAGTGCCAATGGGTATTTCAGTTCCAGAGAAATATGTACTAAATGTGCAACATGGAACAAGTGCAAATTTGAATAACAGAAGCTTGAATTTGAATAATACAAAGAGCATTCAGGGTTTACAGCCCAAGAATTCGAAGAATGCCTTAAAGGATTTAGTGCCCTGAATAATTCACAATTCAGCTTCAGTTCCAGTTTCAGCTATGAATTCAGTCCCATTGCCAATGTCAGTTTCTAGTTCAGCACCTACTGCAGATTTGGTTGCAGGTTCAAGTTCAGACCAAAATTCAATTCAGGATAATAGAGTCCCAATGGAGGATGTGAGCCGATTAAAAGTTTATTTAGAAGAAATGATTCAGGGAACATTTAGTCCTTCAAGATTAGATATCTACCTGAAGGAGGAACTATGGTTTCTCTGTAAGGACATTACATGATGAGAAAAATTGACATATGAGAGATTGATAGAATTGGCTCGGAAATATGGAATAGATATTCGTAATTCAAAGATTTTACAAAAATTATATAGGTTAGATTTTACTGACAAAGACGCAGGGGCCGATTCCGATTCAGGCCGGAAATCTCTCCGACCGAGCCGGACCCGGAGAGATTTCCGACCGAATCGGACCCGTGCAGCCCGACCGAACGAGTACGATGCGCACGTATGCCATCGGACTCGAGTCGGTCGGACTCCCACGAAGTCAATGGGAGCCTGTCGTACAACGCGTACGCGGGCTCCCATTGACTCAATGGGTGCGAGGCGGACAAGGGCGCCCCACAGCGTGTACGCGGTGAAGCGACTCGCGCCGTACACGCACAGGTAGGGGGACCCATGGGTCCCTCCTGTGTGCAACTCGCGCGGCCACGCGCACAGGGGTCCGACACGGACCCCCAAAGTACGGCTCCGACAGCTCTTTCGAGCCGGAGTGCGCGGCTCGGTCGGACTGCGCCCGCGGCGCGCATCGTACTTACCCGGCCGGGGAACGTCTCCATTGCGCGGTGCGAGTCGAGTCCAAGCGAGTCGGTCGGTGCGGTTCGACCCGGGAACGAGTCGGTCGGAGCGGTCGGGACGCCCGGACGAGTCGGTCGGCGATTTCGCATCGTACTCGCTCGCCCGGACGCGTGTACGAATCGGTCGGGAAATAGGGCTCCGAATCGGATCCGGTAAAACCGAATCCGATTCGGAGCCCTACCGGCCGAGATCGAAATCAGCCCCATTGTGTACATGAGGACACCAGGAAAGGAACGGCAGATAAAGGAGCTAATGTTATTAATTAGAAGATGGGAGGAAAGAGAAAAGTGGGAAGGTCGATCGTCGAAAAAGAAAGAAACAAAGCGAGTTAGAGTGCAGTCACCTCCTGATGTTTTTGATGGTAGTGTAGGGGAAGTACAACTGCTCCATATGAGAGAAGTACCTGGAGGAAGTTATGTGCATATGCCATGGACAAGACAAGATATTTTGTCGTTTACAAATGATTTCCCTAAATTGAGAGAAAATCCTATGGAATTACACAGACAAATTAAACAATTTGTGAAAATTTCAAAAGTTTTGAGGATTGATTTGAATACTCTGATTGGGGTCCCAGGAGATTTGTGGGCCAAATGTAAGGATACTGTGGAATGGCCTGAGTCAGAACCAGTATGGAATCCTAGAACAGGAGCACCATCTCCAGTGGTAATGAGGAAATACCAGCAGGTAATAAGTCACCTCAAGAATAAAATTTCCCTGAAAGAGATTGCTTGGATACAGATTGGCAGGACGACCCAAGAACTGAAAGAATTAGTACATGCCTTTTATGAGACATTAGTATAGGCTTTCAAACATTACAGTGGATTGGACAATATCGCAGATATAGATGTTGGACATTTTGTTTGCAGGTTTGTGTTCAGTTTGAGACCTGAGATTTCTAACATGATCTGATAGCAATTACTTTGCTGACAGAGCATGTCACTGGATGAGACTTTGCGCTATGCGAAATATTGTAGGGAAGAAATTGAGATGAGGCACAGGAAGCTTAAGGAGAAATTAATTATTGCCCAGATAAAAGCGATGCAGAAAGGCCAAAATGAGATGGGCTTTGAAAACACCGTACAGGTACAGGGCGGTAATAATTAAGCTCCGATGATGCAGGGTGTTAATGGTTTTCAACAGCGGAATTTCCCGTCCCAAGGTAGAGGTCATGGTAATCCTGTAGATCCTAGAACCGGTGTTGATGGAAACTAATCCATGTCATGCTTACGGAAAATGTGGATATTGGAAACACAAGTGTAAATCTGTTATGAACAATGTAGGGAATCAGATACAGAATGTGGAATATGCACAGTCTCAAGGGAATAACATGGGACAGACTCAACAGATGCAAGGACAGGAAATGCACAATTCTAATGTATCACAACAAATGCAAATACCCCAAGCTCCAATGCCACAACAGAATGTTCAGGTACAAAGATACAGTGCAAATCAAAATCAGTAGATTAATAGAGATTCTTTACAGAATATGAATATAGCACAGCAGTATTTGATCCAATTGGATGACAGTTGCCAGGACCCTTAGCATGACAGTACCCAGGGTGGGAGGAAGACTGCATGCCTGGTGCAGCCTTAAACGTTGATGAGCAAGGGATCCTGAAGGAGATAATGGGAATTCCATGTAGCTCTCCCATTATGGGCAGCCTTTCATCCATCTGAGGTTGACAAAATGAGTATAATTGAGTTGGGTAACAATAAACATCTGTTATTCAGCGCCAAGATGCCTACGGGTGAAAGTCCACTTTACAAATACACGTTATGTTGCAGAAGCTGAAAGGCAAGTATCACATTGTGGAGAATTTGCAAAGGGTTAACTCTATTGTTGTTTTATGTTGTCCTGTTGTACCGAATCCAGCTGTGATTTTATTTCAAATTCCATGCAAAGTTGAATGGTTTTCAGTTATCAACCTGTGCCAGGCCTGTTTCTCAATCCCATTGCCCTAAGACAGTCAGCTTTTATTTGCTTTCCGTTTTGGCAGTCATGTTTTGGCATGGTGCCGAATCCCACAGGGATATACAGAAAGCTCCCCAATCTTTAAATAGATACTCAAAAACAATCTTGAGTCTCTGATAATGGCAAATCAATCGGTGATAGTGCAGTATATTGATGACCTGTTGGTGGCGTCAACTACGAAGGAAGCTTGCAAAATTGACACTATTGCTTTGTTGAACCTTCTCGCAGAAAATGGACATAAAGTTCCGCCCACCAAGATACCGTTTTATAAAACTGAAGTCCTGTACTTAGGCCATCACATTGAGAAAGAAGTGAAGAAAGTGTCACAGGAAAGAATCTCAGCGATTCTTAACATGAATTCTCCAGCTGCGCAAAAAGAAGTCTGCATGTTCTTGGCAATGGTGGGCTATTGCAGACAGTGGATTCCAAATTTCTCCTTAACAACAAAACCTCTCCAGAGGTTGGCACACTAAGACATGTCTGATCCGGTAGCTCGGGATGACAGTTGTATGACTGTCTTTACATAGTTGTGAGAATGCGCTTGCAGGGCACCAACTTTGGGAGTGCAAGGTACCGACTATGTTACAGTCGGCAACCATTACGTTGATGAGATGGCAAGGTATTGTGCCTTGAATGCACACACATTTAATGAAGAAATACTGAAAGACACATCCAACGTCACAGATTGTAATTTGTTGTTGTCAGCTTGAGATACCTGGGAGGAGGTGAAGAAATTCCAGGATAAGGTGACAGAAGAAGATAAGCAGGTTTGGGTGCAAGCAGGTTGCACCCAGAGGGAAGATGTGTGGGTTCACATTGATGGCAGACCAGAGTTGCCTGGCAGCCTACTGTCAGTAATGGCAAGACACTACCATGGTCCTGCACATGTTGGGAGAGATGCAATGATGCGCCTTTTCCAACAGGTGTGGTACAATCCTAGATTCAGAGTAACTGCAGAAACATTATTTCATTGTTGTGTGGTGTGTCAACAACAAAACCCAGTGAGAAAAACACAGGATGTCATGAGTCACATTGGTAAATCTGCAGGTCCTTTCAAACGGATGCAAATGAACTTTATAGAGATGCCCCTTTGCAACAGACTAGGATATGTTTTGGTCATTGTGTGCATTTTTTAAATACGGGTTGAAGCCTATCCTACTCATCAGAATGACAGTTTGACTGTGCAAAATTACTGTTGAGGGAATTGATTCCGAGGTTCGGATTTCCGGCTTTTCTTGAGCCAGACCATGGAACTCATTTTAATAGCAAGGTCCTAAAAATGTTATGTGAAGCACTACAGGTTGAGCAGAAACTCCATTGGAGTAATGGATCAGAGGCTTCTGGGTTGGTGAAGCAGAGCAACAGCACATTGAAATCCAGATTGTTGAATGTATGTGCTTCTATATCTCTGAAGTGGCCAGATGCATTGCCTCTTGTGTTGATGAGTTTGAGAAGTACTCCAGATAGAAAGACAGGATTGTTGTCCCACAAGGTTATCATGGGACGTGTGATGAGGCTGCCAGCTGTTCCTGCAAATGCAGCAAAATGGATAATATAACTTTGGACTTATGTAAGGGCCTCACTGATATGGTATGTTTTATTTTTCACCAGGTTGGAGAAGCTGCCCATGTGGTCCAACAGGAGCAGTGCCATGACCTCAGTCCGGGTGACTGGGTAATGTTGAAGAAATACACATGCAAAACGGGTTTGGAACCTCATTGGAGGGGCAATACCAGCTGATCCTAGTCACCAATACCACTGTGAAGTGCGGAGGTCTCCCGAACTGGGTGCACGCCAGCCATACTCGCAGAGTCCCAAGTCCCCTTGATGATACAACAGCTCCTGACCCTAATGTGCCGGTGGTAACAGTGAGACAGAGGGACCAGCAAGCTGCTGAGATAGCACTCGTTTGACCTGAGGGGGGTCAGAGAGAGTCAACTGTAGGTAACGAAGGTTCACAGCCCAAAGAGTTGACTATGAGAGGTACAGATCCTAACGAAGGGTCTAGTGCAGTAAGAAAGCGAGTTGTACCCAGAGACCATTGCCCCAGAAGAGATGAGATTCTGAGAGGCTGTCTGACAACAGGACGACTACGACCAACTGTTCATGAACATTCTGAACAATCAGATCAAAGTGATACAGATGATGAGCAAACCACTGTGAGGAAAACAAAAAGAGCAAAGGTACCACGTCAAAGGTACGCATCTCCTGAATGGACTTATTTGGCTGCCAATGAGTGGGAACGAGAGTTCTGCTAGTATTGTACTAACGATACGCGTCCACCTGAACCTCCTAGAAATTAACTTTGTTATTGATTGGAATTTTAATCTGGATGTATCAATTGATGGACTGACACAGTTTTTCTTGAATATACTCCTCAACAAAGCTGATATGAGAGTCTTTCTATAGTCGAGAAGATTTCGAGCTTTGCAATAATTTTTAGTGCCAAGACTTTGTTGAAATGCTCAAACGACTGCTGCTAATTTTGATTTTTCTTTAGTTAGACGGTCTGAATTTTGAGAAACCATGCAATCCAACACTGGAATCTATTCCAAATGCAAATGTGTATATACTATGATTCTTTCTATTATCGTTTTGATATTAATTGCAATGCTTTTTTCTAAAACCTCTCCCATTATATTTCTGTGAACGATTCTAAGCTTATTATCCCTTCCGGAACTAGTAAAAGAAATGATTCTGATTCTTTTTCTCTTTACACAGCAATGATTTGGGAATAGATTTTAGCTCAAATGTTTATACTAATCTTCTTAGCGAATATGTAAATACTATGGATGTTGGTGATTGCTACGTTTGTATGCAAATACCTTCATCAGTTGCTGAGGGCGTAACTTACCATAGCTTACCTTAAACTTATGGAATTTCTTGCAGTGTGTTAGCTAGCTTATTTTATGGTACTGGTCATTTGTAATATTACTACTCCAATCAAGATTGGATCTATTCTGAACTTCCTGTGCTTAAACATTTAAATCCGCATTCTGAAGCTTCAACAGCTGAAACTATGGGTTACATATTTAGACCGACTTAATCCTTGGTCATGGCTTAAGCACTTAGAAATAGCCTAACATGTAAATTAGTGAGAGCTAAAAATGATTTTATAAATTCAGTGGAAAGTAGACGAGAGAATGTAACAAATAATAATAATGCATTGCCTAAATTAATTCCTTGGGGCTTACCACAAGAAGAAAACAGAATCATAGAAGGACAGTTTCATTAGTATTAGACTGGAAACACAAAGGGAAACTTTGCATATACAAAAAGAAATCAAATACTAAAACTGTTTTTGTAGGACAAAGCGAATGTGAACATTTGAAATGTATGAAAACTGGGGAAGATATTAAGAAGGTGTTGATACTATTTTCTGTGGGTTGTATTATATTTGTAGGAAGAGTGCTTATTACAAATTGCCGAAAAGATTGTATGGAAGTTGTAATTTGGGAATAGTTTTTCCAAAAATGTATCATGTTAAGTGATTTATGGACGAATTAGTGGATAGAAATGCGAGGATGAAAAGAAGTGCGAGTGCAAGTGAAAGAGTAGGTGATATATTTGAAGTTCAGTAGGAGTAGCACTAAATTCTTAGAAAATTAGAAAGCTGTCTACTATTGTTGATAAACTTGCCACCAGTACAACTGGGGGGTTTTCTGTTGCAAATGAAGAAATTATATCTGCCAATTGTTAAAAGTCCATTGTTGCACTTATATACCAGACAGGAGTAAAGACTTAGAAGGTTACATTAAAAATATTACTGACTTAAATAAGGACTTGAAAGACTTAAAAGCAGATGCTGCCCGGGAAACCATAGGTAAGAAATTGTCAAATGTTAGCAACTGGTTGGGAAACTAAGGGAATGGATTAGTGATTTCCATCTTGAGACCTTTAGAGCAGATCTCCTAGTGCTTAATGCTGATGATATTGTCAAACAAATTTTGCAGATACAGAAAGAATAAAAATGTGGAGTGAAAAGAACAAGAGCTGTTCTGGAAATGGAATATGAACAATGTAAATATTTTAATCAAATAAAAACGTTAGAAGAGAATAGAAGAAAAAGGTTAAAGACAACACATCCATAATCTGCGATGAGATCTGATCTGGTAGATAAGATGATGGCTTGATTCGCCATCAGAGGGGGCCTGATGAAGCAAGATTTTAAAAATCATAATACACAACACACATTTACTGATTAAAGACATGAAAATCTGAAAGTGCACTTTGCTCACGTTAGACACAGTGACACATGAAATTGAGACAAGTGTAGTAGAAGCACCATAAAAAGCGTGCTTTAAACTGCATGATGAAGAAAACGTATATACAAAGCAGTGCTAATATATATAAACGAGTTGCACTAATAGGAGTTTCTTATGAACATGTTGTTTATTAATGTTTATTGATGAAATTGTGCTGTTAATACAGTGGCCTAGTGTTTCTAATGCATTCTGTTAGAACGCACCATTTAGAAAAGTAGGTGTAAAAATGTGTAGAAACTAGGTACGATCTTGAAATTTTGCATAAAAATACTAGAGATTCTATAGCTTATGAAAAGTGAAAAACAAATTTTTCAATATGAATTAAAAAAATTATACACTTATATGACTGTTGAGAAAAATTGTGGTACTAGAGTATTTCTAACTTTAGCTATTTTCATGTAATAATCTCTCATGAAAGTTCTATGTATTCCGTATTTGAAACAATTTATTGAATTATATTTGATATTGATTTAGAGTTTATTTAATTAAAAATGTGAAATGCCAATTTAAAGGCTTTTTCAAAAATGCTTTTTATCTAATGCTGACCATTCCCCTGTCCTGATACAATGGTCCATTTACAACTAGTGATATGTTGCTTTTATTGTTCTGTACATGTATAAATTTCAACATTCCTCAATGTTTCTTCAATGTTCACAGTGAAATATTCCTGTGGGAACAGGATTTCAGCTGTTGCTATAGATCAGTGCTTCCCAAAGTGGGGGATACCGCCATCTGGGGTGCGCTGGAACGGTTCCGGGGGACAGTAGTAGCCTCAGGTGCAATTGGGGGGCGGTGAGTAAAATAAGGGGACTATGGAAGCATAAAGAAAGGAGAGAAGAAACTTTTGAAAAACCTTTCATACAACATCTGTTGTGTAACATAGAGTTAGAGTCGTAGTGATTAATTTTCCAAATAAACAAAAAAAATGCAAGTTATAACAGTACCGATCAGCGCTCAAATCCGCCGACAGGACTTAACAAGCAATTGTTGGCAGGCGAGCGTGTCGCATATTGTCAGGAACTCCAGCATGCATCGGCAGGAATATGTGCGTGTAATCATGACTTGTTTACAATTCAATACTATAAATAGGCGACATGTATGAAATCCAATTTAGATTGTTTCTGAATTGTGTAACAAGCAGATAACAATAGTGCAAGTGCAATTAGTATTTAAAAACGTTAACTCATATTCGATACTGTCGATTTACAGATTACGGAACCCATACAAAGCAAATTGTAATATTGTTGTTTCAATAAAACAGCAATTTAGATGTGAGTATTTTTATACATTTTCTTACATATCTACGGTACGTGTCTGTATCTTCTAGTCTAGTGCTTACCAATAATAACATCGTAGCAGGTTTGTGTCGGTACAATACTATTTGAAGTGTGCAGTCAATATATTTGTCATATTTTTTATTGCAATATTAACAAAAACAGGGGAACGAAATTGCAAAAAACTGTTGACGACTAACATTTATTTCTATCTATCAAGCCATCTGTGTTAATTGGTTAATAAGGCATGTGTTAATAAGGAACAAATATTTAAATAACAGCAAACTTAATTAAAACTATTAACTGATTTTATTTGCATATTCATGTATTGTTTTAAATTAATTATTTATTGATACATTTAGGTTGAAATTTGACACTTAAATATCAAAAACAAAATGACTGAGATTCCCAAAAACTACTTATTATATTGCTTATTTGTAACCATTCTAGTATCTTTGCTTACAATAAAATGCTTTTTATAATATCGAAAAATAAATGAAACTTATCACGTTGGAGCGAGCGTCAGGTTGGGGCGGGGTGGGGCTGGGCTTGTCACAGCCTTGGAGAAGGAGAGGTTGCTGCTGCACCTTAAGTGCACATGACGGTTTGGCCACTGTCTTGGCGCGGCCAAACCGTCATGCGCACTTGGCATGTTCTCCACCGGCTGTATTGTACAGCCTGGTTGGAGAACATGCACAGGCTCATAGTCTCTATCTGAGCGACGAGCCACATCACTCAGACCATTCACAACCCTGATGTAAGGGAGCGTTGTGATTGGCTAGCGTAGTCTGGGAGCCTGGGTGCTTCCTGTTCCTATTCCTGTGTCGAAGGAGAGGAGGGGGCTGGCGACGGGCAACGACAAGGTAAGCCTTTTTTTTCTAAACCCTGCCCTCACCACCGTTCCCTACCAGCCGCCACTGGTCACTATCATAAACACCTAACACTAATTGCACTGTTGCAAAAAAGTAAAAAATGTCTTAAATAGACACAAGTAGGTCAACAAAATTTGTGAACTTGAATAGTAGCGAACGATACGTCACGGTGACAAAGGTCGCATCCAAGTCATGCCTTGACATGAGTTTTCGCAAACTGAGTGAAATGATTGGTAATTGAAACAAACGTGTCTGTGAAAGCCCCGCCCCACATTACTATTCGTTCTAACTCAAACTCACTGATGTATCACTTACTTTCCTAGTGTTATCAGCAAACTGGACAAAATTTGTGAGTTTCGGAATCGTAGTAATTTGCATTTGTATCAGTTGATTTAAGGTTGAAAGTGACCGATTTTGAGTAAAAATGTCATAGAATTTTTCTCAAAAACGATTGAAAATTCAGTATAGGTTCCTTGGAAAGAAATAAAGGACACGTCTAATAGGAACTATGGTTTTTGGGAATGTCGGTCGTTTTGTTCCATGCAGTATCTAATGATGAGCAAAGAACAAAACTAAGGGGCAGATTTACAAGCCCCCTGCGCCACCAGTACGTCACTTTTTGTGACGTACTGGTGGCGTATCTTACTGCTCCATATTTACAAGGACAGGAAAAGCCACCCTGCGTGGCTTTTCCTGTCCTTGCAAATATGGCTCCTTTACACGCAGCACTTTGCGTGAAAGGGGCGTTCCATGGGTGTTGCTGTGTGTTCCCACGCAACAGCCATGAACGATACACATTTCCAGATTTACGAGGAATCTTAAATCTGGAAATGCGTGTGAATGCTACGCCTCCCCAGGGGAGGCGTAGGGAGGCGCAACGAGGAGAAATGTTTTCATTTCTCCTTGTTTTTTCCTCTTTCAATGCGTGCTGCATTCTGCAGCACGCATTTGAGGAGGAAAATGCCTGTAGTGGTTGTTTTTGTGCAGGAAGGAGCCCCTTCCTGTACAAAAACAATCTCCCCACGATGCAGGCATCCTTGCACCATGGTGCAAGGGTGCCTGCGCCGGCGCATGGCTGCAGTTTGTGCGCCAGCGCAGGGGGAAGCACAGAGATGCGACATATTGTTGTAAATATGTCGCATCCCTGTGCTTTGAAAGTGACTCAGTGCGGCGCAGCCAAATGGCTTGCGGAATGCACTGAGTCACTTTCATTGTAAATCTGCCCCCAAGTTTATTAGTTTCATTAGTATTTTAATTTGTTCATCTTTTGCCGTCTTACACAAAAACCACTGTATACTATACCTGATGTCGTGGGCGCTATTCACCATTGCAAAAAAAGGTGGTTCTGGCAAGAGAAATTGCACTTTTTCTAGTGTATAATTTTTTATTTTTTTACAGATACTATCATGGCTGAATTTAAGAAAAATGTAGACAATATAGTATTGAATATTTGAGATATGGCTTTATTCAGTCGCCTACAAACAATGCATTACCAATTTTCCTGATTTGCCAAAACGTTTTATCAAATGAAACTATGAAGGCGTCAAGGCTACAAGAACATTTGACAAAAGTTCATGCTGAAAAAAAAGATAAGGATTTATCTTATTTTCAAGCACTTAAAGAAACATTTTTGATGCAACCAACATTGGCAAAACTCTTTTCAACAGTATCCACACAAGATGCCGATATGTTGCGTGCTTCTTACAACATTTCGTTACTGATTGCTAATTCGGGAAAACTGCATACTATTGGTGAAGAATTCCTTCTACCGGCTATAAGTGAGGTAATATACACTATGCTACACAAGCCAGCATTTGATATTATCAAGAAAATTCCTTTGCGCAATAATATAGTGCAAAGAAGAATTGATGAAATGGCTCAAGATGTTGAAGACTCATTATGTGAGTATTTAAAAAACATCCCAGTTCTCTATACAGCTTGATGAGTCGACTTTGCTATGAAATGGAGCCTTACCTTTAGCATGTGTTCGATTCATAAAGGAAGAAAACATTTGCCAAGAATAATTATTTGCTAAAAATGTGCAAACTGATACTAAAGAATAATCGATGTGTCATGCATTGCAAGAGTTTTTTTTAAAGAAAAAGAAATCCCCCTGAGTAATATCTTGTCAGTTCCTGCTGATGGTGCTCCAGCGATGATAGGGACCTACACAGGTTTTCTTGCATATTTAAAAAAAGCGGTGCCAAATGTACTCGTTGTACACTGTATCATTAATCGTCAAGATTTAGTTGCCAAAAATCTGAGTGAACACCACATAGGTCATTACATAATGTCCTTAAAGCAATCAACAAAATCAGAAGCAATTCATTGAATGACAGATTGTTTGGACCACTTTGTATTGAAAACAATGAAGAAATCAATCGCTTGCTGCTTCATACAGAAGTTCGCTGGCTATCAAAAGGTGCTTGTTTGAATCAGTTTTATAAATTATTTGACTTAGTGCTAGAGTTCCTAAAAAACAAAGATAATGCTTTACAAGCCAACTTGATTGGTTCCAAAAAAGACATAGCTTATTTAACAGACTTGTTTAACAAATTTAATGAAACCATTTGGATTTTAATCAACAATTAGAAGATATTCTTAAAATGATCATACCCGATTTGGTTTTAGACCCTTTTTCAAGTACAAACACAGAAGAATCTCCAAAATTACAAGAAGAACTGATAGAATTAACAACAAATGAGGAATTTAAATTTAAATTCAAAGACGGCTACTAGTAGTTGTAGGCTGCAAAGCAGATATCTGCACTTAATCCTAGATTATAGGCTATAGTACACAAGTTTTAAATTGCATTTCCTTCATCATATTTAGAGGAATGTGGGTTCAGTGTGGTCACAAATCTATTAACTAAAAAAAGAAAACGATTGCAAATCGCTAATCACGGTGATTTAAGAATGCTGCAGTTTGGGAACCTCTGCTATAGATGGATACTCTGTATTTCTTTTTCTCCGATATTAGGCCTGTGGACTTTTAAATCTTTTGTTTCTCATGACCAGCATGGCACTATTGCGAGTGTACTAGGTGACATTATGTGGATCTGAGCATGAGGCAGTCTTTTGATGGTGGTGTGATGCTACATCACTGGAATTTGCCAGAGACTTTATAAAAGAAGAAACCCCAAAGCAGGGGCAACACTATTGATTTTTGTTCCTTGACGCAAAGCCATACTTTTTCATTTCCCCTTGCGAGAGGATGCTATGCTGATTGATTTTTGATGATTACTAAGAACTATTCCCTTACTTTTGGACTGATTTTCTGATGCTACAGTTGGTAGCTGATGGACTAAAACCTTCATTGCTGAACCATTCCTCGTAGGGTTTGAGCTGTTAGACAAACAATCTATCCTTCTGCCTTAATGGTAGTGGGACTCTGTACCTCTGTAAACTTTTCTTTTCAATAACTATCTGATAAAGCCTTGCCTAAATGTTTAGTGCCTTAATGCAAGCTGTGATATTCTTAACCAAAATTCTCAAAAGATTGCTAATAGCTATGAATTTTGGGTCTTTAATACAATAACCCAATTAATCTAATTCCTGTCTGAGTCTATTATTGAGTCTTGTTGGTTCTTCCATTTAAACTGTGCCATTTTACTGATGTTTTAAATGCATTGTAGGGGGATTCAGCGAACTCTATCAGAACATCAAGTATTACTTTTTTTGTTCTGTGTTGCTGTTGCAGAGCTTTTGGTCTACATAATTCTAGCATGAATTAACATCTTCAGGAGGTTGGGTGTTCCTGTTGCTCTTCTTGATTTCTACAGCATGGTTTTAAAAGTGGTGTACCTAAATCCTTTGTCAAATGTGTGAGTTATCTGTCAATTAATGGTCCTCATTGGACAGGTAATGTGGTGTTTTGGCCACCCTATCTTCCACCCCTCATATCGGCGAAGAAAGATTCATCAGAGGATCGTTGGCTCTGTGGTAAATGGAAATGCTGGAGATTGTTTAATCGTAAAGGGCCCAGTACGTTTAGAGTAGTAAGGAGAGTTAGCGTATAAAGAACATATTACAATGCTTGTGCTGCAACAACTCTGATGATCAGATCAGACTTAGCTGATGTCTGTGCCTGAAATGCAGATGAATTATTAGCGGTTGAGGAGAGGACAATAATTGTTATTAAGGCTTTGGGTGAAACGTGCTGGCAGCAGAGATGGGAGCAAGCAGACCCTCCAGCAATTTTTCATTTTGTAATTCTCGAAATAAGTGCAAAATCAGCTAACTAGTTTGATGACCGCATTATTTATCCTTTTGGCCACAAAAAAGGTCTCCAGCAGGCAGCAAAGAAAATTGTGGCATTTTATTGGCTGCACCTGTACTTCACTACTTGATGGCGTACAGCCGTGATAGCTGCCTGCTTCTTCCTGTCACATTAGGGAAGTTATTGCACAACAGTGTCAATGACAGTGTCAATGGGCCTGATCAGTGCGTGCATTCTCTAGAGTGTGGGTCCAGAGCTGCGCACACCTCACAAAACAAAGGGGGAAACAATGCTGTTAACAGAAAGACGAGAAAACAAAAGTAGCGCTTCACTGGAAAACTCCGTAAAGTGGCGCTAATGTGTTTGGGTGTAAATAAAATCAATCAGCTACTTTGTCTTATTTTATTTATTTTGATGAAATTTGAAACATTTTCTTTCTTCTCTTTTTCTCTGTCTCGAGGCTGCACTTTGGAAGTGAAAAATGTCTGAAATGGAGGTCAGTTTCAGCCATGTGTTTTTCTTTTTTTTGGGGATCCATTCCACAGGGGAACGAATAGAGGAAAAAGACGTAAGAGACGTTTCTTAAAGTTGCGGTTCTCAGCAGCTGAGGAGGAGAGAGCTAGAGACAGAATGAGGGGACAGAGAAAGAGAGAGAAAGACATTTCTTGAAGTCACGGTTTTCAGCAGATGAGGAGGAGCCAGATAGAGACAGAATGAGGGGACAGGGAGAGCTGGATGTTTCTTGGAGTCACAGTTTTCAGCAGGTGAGGAGGAGCGAGATAGAGACAGAATGAGGGGACAGAGAAAGACAGAAAGAGATGTTTCTTGAAGTCACGTTTTTCAGCAGGTGAGGAGGAGTGAGATAGAGACAGAATGAGGGGACAGAGAAAGAGAGCGAGAGAGCTGCCAGCATCCTCAATGCCAAAAGCAAAATATCAGTACAATTCCTTGTCCCAAGAAATTGAGCCTGCAAATTTTAAAAAAATATTTTCGGGAAGAGCTTTGCTCTCAAACTGTACATGGACTCCTAACTACAGAATCAACCAGTCATATTTACATGCAAGAAAGAAGCTGCCAAAGAACCACTTCATTCATCGTCATTGAAAGAAGAGCTGGTTTCTTCCTTTGCTTTTAACAGGAAGTAGGTGTTTAAAATATTATAACTGGGCTGCTTAAAATGATTGCACGTACAAATGTAATGCCCTAGGAGGGAAAATATAAAATGCACATTGCAACCAAAGCCTGGCCTATGCAGGGGACATTCAATGTATACATTAGGATCCTCTGCTACTAATGTCAGTTCCAAGGGCAGGGAAAATATAATTGTACATAACAATCCCTAGGCAACTACCATTCTATTTGGCAACCTCAATGATAATTACAGAATATTATTCAGAAAACGCTAAGTATACAACAAAACATGACTCATAAAAATATTTTTAATATGAAAAAATATGAAAAAATGTATGATATGCAATGGCTATGCAATCAAATGACAATTAAAAAAGACATAGTTTATACTCCATCTGTCTCTGAAAAAATAAAGACAACATGATCACAGATAACTAATATTATATCAACAAATCATTTAATACCATATAATATTTTAAATACATTGGTTGCAATTATAAAATCAAAGAGAAGATCATAACTGCATCAAAATGATATACAACATAATTCACAGAAGTCATGATTTCATTTGAAAAATTGGTGTCTGTGCAGAGAGACAAAGGAGAAAGGTGGCTTTGATCATAGATGGATCTTCATGGAATCTAGTATACACACGTTTTGGCGACCCAAGAGCCTTCATCAGGGAAGCCACAAATACAAAGTCCTTTAGGTTTATTCTGTGTTCATATTATGGATCTCCGAGAAAGTAGCTCTTTACTGTTCTGCAGGACTCTGTTGTTTAGTTTCGTATATTAGTGTCTCACTAAAGGGCACTTTAAGTTTCAAGACACTCCTCTGTCACGGAGGGTCTGTCGGTGGCTGGGTCCAGTGCACTCGGGGTAGGGGTTTGGGGGCTTCAGGCCAGTCCGCTCACGCTGCAGATCAAAACGCTGCCAGCCCTGCTCAGCTGCCGTCCTCCTCTCCACCAAAGCTGCATGGCTGGTTGCTGCAGGAGAGGGCGGCCCGGTGCCTCCAGTCCAACACCTCGTCGGCTGGCTGCTCACTCCACCTTGAACCCCTGGTGGTCTCCTCCTCGACATTGCCATCCCTGACCACCGTTGCCTTCACTGCTGCTTGGAGGGAATCATACTGTCCTGATTAGGATGCCTGTGGAGTGCAGGTAATAATGCAATCGCCAGAGCCATATTACTCTTTGAGGACAAACTGTCTACTACCTTTTCGTGTCATGTGTAGCACCTTCAGCTGGTTCTGGCTAGTAAGCCAACAACATGTTGCATTCTGCGACATTAGTACCACGTCTTCCTTCATAAGTATGGGGTTCAAAATCCCAGCACACAAACTTAAAGCTACTAAGTGCACCCATGCCATATGTGGCACCTTTTGTCAACCTGGCTTTTTACTTAACACTCTGCATGCTGGGGTCTCTAAATCCCACACTGAGAGTGAAAATAAAACTACAAGTCCTACAAAGCACAGTGCTGGTGGCTAGAAGAAGCACTGTTTTACAAATAAATATTTTATTGTACATTTTACCCGTGTACTTTTAGCAAAGTTACATACAGAGTGAAATACATTTGAGATAGATGTCAGTCCAGTAACATCAACATCGCTTACATGCCAGAGCCAGCTCATTGTTGGCAAAAGTGTCATACATGACATTGAACTACTTGGCGCACACAATATTTCACAGCACAGATGGTTTGCCGTGTGTTTGCGTGTGCGTGTGTGTGTGTGTGGGTGTGTGTGTGTGTATATATATATTAATAACCAGGTGTGGCACTTTTTTGGATGCTTCATTTTGGATTGGCTGTCTTATGTTAATAGTGCCATGTACAAAGACACTGCAACGCAATTGTCGCGCACACTCATCACAGTATAGAAGGATGTTAGGAAAGCAGCCCATCTCCCTCAAACCTGAGGCATTTGGTGTCCTACAGAAGATGGCTCTGGGAGTTGTGACCACTAGCCCTAAGTCAGCACAATGCTCTAGAATGTTACCACGAAGAAACATATAGCAAACAAACACTCTCAGACACTTTAAACATGCCATTTTTCAAAGTGGAATATCTGCTAAAACAGTTTCCATTGAAATAAGTCTGAAAAGGAATGATTATGAGTACAATAAAGTGCCGCAATAATGCTACAAAATATCAATTTTTTGGCCACAAAATTTGCAATTTTGTGCCACAAAATTTGCAAATCTATGCCGTAAAATCCTGGGAGGTCTGCACAAGATTAACTTTCAATATTCAGTACTGTAGACTGTATCTATTTATATTTCATAATCTTTTGCCTGCCTGTACTGCTGGTTACCCAACCACCTTGAGGCCTGAACAGGGGCTTAAATAGGTGTCTGATTTTATCTTTAATGATAATGAACTTGACTTTCTGCAGACATAAACACCTAGGGCTGAAAGGGGAAGGCCTTTTTGCTGACAGCATAGTTTAGTGAGGTTAAAATTTGTATATGTGAAATGAAGTGCTCAGCAAGTTTCCAGTACAAAATTCTAACAAGGCCTACTCAACTTTTCATCTTCCTGAGGTCTGTAAATTGAGTACTAATATTGGGTTCATAGAACTTCCTGTTGGTAATGAGTTACGAAACTGCAGATTTTATAATAAAGCACTATAAAAAATAAACAAGTTATTTTTGTTGTTGCTCATTCCAAAGTTTCTCCACTCAAACCAAAACACAACACAGAACCTGCCCAGACCTAAAGGATCTGTTTCAAACCCAGAAAGATGTTAACCTGGCCTTTTGCTCCCACACATTTTAGGTAATCCCAGAAGTACCCTTAGGCCCCTGACTTTGCATGCTTTTGACCTAATTCTGCCTGTCAGTGGTGCTTGTGTGGCACTTAACATACAATGGCGCCTGTAGGAAGGAGTCTGTTACCCCAATTCTAGGTTTCTGCTCCAAAACATGCCTTTTTTACCTCCTGCACTAAAATTGTATATCAGGAGAGTGTGGTGTGTTGTCATCTGTGATGTCACTGATTTGGAAAATTATTACTTGTGGTATGACTAGGATTGTGACTTCACGCTGTCATAGACGCAGTTTCGTGTCCTGGGTGTTTCACACTAAAATATTGACTATCAGGTGTGTTTGTTTAATTAGGCCATTGGATGCTATGACTCAAGCCTCAAAGAAGTCAGCGGGAGGGGACTTGACGCGGGACAATTTCAGTGATTTGAGGAAATCCTATATTAGGTGTGGGTAAAAGTAGGTAATCAAATAAACTTTCCTCCCTTTAAATTATGGTTCTTTTAGTTTTACTTTTCACAGTATAAACGTTAAGTCCAGGTACCTCAGATGAAACAATAAATCAAGAATGGCACTTTTTGAATTTCGCCATTTTTCTTTTTTAGCTTCTTACAATCCAGTGTCATTCATAAGGTCACACATGAGACATGCAAATGTCACTTATAAAGGGACTTCAAACAACGAAATGTCACACATATGTATACTGAAAACTTGCCAGCTAGGATTTTCATATGGCTGAGGTAGATAGTGCGAATTTACACAACATATGCTATCTTTTTTCTTGATTCTGGAGCACCTTCCACACCTTTATGAGAAAATCATGAGAGAAAACAGTTTTCCCTCAAACATGGTTCATCAAATCCCAGCAGAGGATCAGCAGTTTACACAGGGTTAAATTGCCTTAGAATACACCACAATTGCTAAAATTACTATGGTACCACCAGCAAATAATTTATAATGTGGTCACACTTTACATGTGTTCCTATTTGTGACCCTAAAAACCTGCCATTCAGTACAATGCATTTCAATGCAGACCATGTCCCAAAATCCAGTAATAGATGTCACAACATATTGGTCATATTGTGACCAGCCAATCAAGGGGCCCCAGGGTCCCTTTGAGTCTCCCCACATGCCCTATGGGGTAGGGGTGTGCTCACCCTGCACCTTTGCATATTATTAATAATTTCAGGACACATGGACCATGTAGCATGCTGGAAATTCTGATATATAACCTAACTGAGAGCATAAACAGGAACAGGGAATGTCTGCAAGCTATTCTGAAAATGTACTAGCATTGAAGCATTGAAGCTAAAAGAAAACACAGTTGGGTCAGGGCAAAGAGTGAGACAACAAGCACTTTTCAAGCCTGGGCTGTGGTTCATAGGCAATGGGATAGGAAGGCAAAAGAAAAAGGAGTGTCAAGGGAATCTCCCTCTGAAAAAATAAGACGACAAATATCTTTTTAGGAAACAGTGGGGTTGAAGGCAAACAGATCTAAAAAGTAAACTTCGAATAAATTAGGCACATTTGACCGTGTATTCTAGTAAAAGTATATTGCTGATGCTTCACATTGAGTTCACTTTGCATGCCCAAAATATAGAGGGATTAGCAGGCTGTGAGGGGGAAGTGCTGATATTTCCAGGAAAAACAAAAACATGGAACAAAGTACAACTATTTGCTTTAGAACATTATAAGTTGGAGTGTGAGAAATTCCCATTTCAGAATAAAGTACCCTTTGTCTATCAGTCTGCCAAAGGGAAAACATGTATTTTCCAAGTATATTATTAGTGCCACTAGGGGCCCTTTGACAATATCTATCCCATTGAGAATGTTGTAGAGATTCTGCAAATTTATCCTGAACAAACTATGTGGTATAACACCGGACAGGTCTAGGTGAATTAGGAATGTGATGACTGGAAGCAGTCTAGCTGATAATATTGTAGCCAAAACTTTAATCTCAATATTAAGGAGAGATATGGGGTGGTAGGATCCATGGTGCATATTACACTGTGCACATCTCTCTCTCTCTCTATGAATATCTATCAGTGGTCTAAGTGCCTTAAAAAAGCATATGGGAACTGTAATCTTGAATCCAATGAGGGCAGGGTCACTGAGAGTGGGGGCGGGATCAAGGATGTGGCTAAAAAGAACAAAATATTCTGTAACTATTTTGTTGGTCTTTCGCCTTCAGGTAACCGCATTAAAAAAATCACACACACTTCAAATGAAAAATAAAGGCGTATTAAACTAATCAGTGAGGGATGCACTTTTTATGTTGTGAAACCTCTATTAGTTAATGTGATCTTTGTGTGTGTGTGTGTGTGTGTGACCAGAGAGCCACAGAACTGAATTCTGGTTGGTGCAGTGTCGAATAGTGACATGTGAGTATTTAGTGGTACGAGGTCTCAGCCTTTGCCAGAAAGCACTGTGAACTTGTACAGCATCACACACGGTATAAGATATGATCCCACAAAGTCCACACAAAAAATTGGATTTAAGATTAAAAAGTGCTTCCAAAATGTAGATTTGAATAATATGCAGACTGTAAATAGTGCACTCATTTTTCTAACTGTTCATTAAAAGCACGCACTTTAAAGGTCATCAGGTAACTTTACAATAGTTCTCAAAAAGAGCACCCTTCAAATGACAACATCAATTAAAGCCACTGGCTTTCAAGCAGCTGTTACCTTTGCAGATTAACCAAATGCACACATTTAAATTTCTTTCAGGCATCAGACACACTGACAAGAAGGAAGGCTTGTTTCTTGTTTATCTGTCTACCCCTCCCTTGGCTTCACAGCATCTTCCCTTCCACTTCAGCTGAGGCATCTCAAACATCGGAATTAACCATCCTCAGACAATTGCCTTTCAGCAAGAAATAGGGGAACTGTTTTTGTCAAATTAAAAAATCATGAGCACGTTGTGCCCCTCAGATCCCGCCCACTTCGACCTCAGACATATATATATATATATATATTATCTACTGGCGGTCGCCAGTAGATAGTTATAGTTAGGACCTATTTTCCATAGGAAATCCGCAACATTCTATTTGAAATAACTCTTGCGCCGGTTGACGAATCTTCGCGAAAGCTTCCAACTTGTTGGGGCGCTCCGGTCCGCTCCTACCCTAAAAGTCTCGGTGTGATTCGTCAAGCGGGGGCCGAGAAAAAGGGGGTCCCAAAACGCATTTTCCCCATTCATTTTTCCATAGGATCCTTTCATCGCAGCTACAGCTCGAACTGCTGAACGGAATTACACCACATTTGGCAAAGAGGTAGCCCTTGGTTCAGTGTCGTGCCTTTGCTTAAATGGTGTAAATCCGTTCAGTAGTTTCTGAGAAAATCACAAGTAAAATCACATATATATCTATGGCCGAGTAGGGTCCGCGCACTCTCCCGATCACGAGCTGCATGTTAACTGGCTGTCAACACTCCAAATCAGGAAGTGTTGGCAGTTATTTTGTCCCTCGGTAGAACCGAGGGACAGAAACAAGTGCGCAAAGCGCAAAAGGGGGCAGGGTAGAAACACCCTGACTCCCTAGGTCTGCTCAGGGGTCCCACAAGGATCCCCTGGGCAGAAAAAAAGCATTTTATTTTTTTTTAAATCGGCGGGATGCGCTTAGGGTGCGCGGATCCCTGGGGGCCAACTAGCCCACCAGGTACGTCCCCAGAAAGCGCCACAGAGCTGCGTTGCAGAGAGGTGCAAAAAGGGGCGTGGCCTCTGAACACCTCTCTGCAACGCAGCTCTCTGGCGCATACTGGAGGTATCTGGAGGGCTAGTTGACCCCTAGGGACCCTCGGGATTGAGGAGGAATTAATTCTCCAACTTAAAACACGCCACAGGGCGTGTTTGCAGACATGTCACCTCAGGCCCCACCCCCTTCCTTCACCATTGTGCAAATATTCCTCTAAAATCAGCCGAACTACGAATTCCGATTTACTCACCTGTTATCAGGAGAGACCACAGTGCTGCATCTTTGAGCCCAGTACTGATCCTGAAAAGTAATTTTAACCGTACTTACCAGTAACTTGAATTTCCTTCCATAGAATATCATTGCCTGCTTTTTGCTGAAAAGTTTCTAAGTGTCGATTTTTGAAACATACAAATATTCCTCTAAAATCAGCCGAACTACGAATTCCAATTTACTCACCTGTTATCAGGAGAGACCTCAGTGCTGCATCTTTGAGCCCAGTACTGATCCTGAAAAGTAATTTTAACCGTACTTCAACAGTAACTTGAATTTCCTTCCATAGGATATCATTGCCTGCTTTTTGCTGAAAAGTTTGTGTCAATTTTTGAAACATACAAATATTCCTCTAAAATCAGCAGAACTACGAATTCTGATTTACCCACCTGTTATCAGGAGAGACCTCAGTGCTGCATCTTTGAGCCCAGTACAGATCCTGAAAAGTAATTCTAACCGTACTTACCAGTAACTTGAATTTCCTTCCATAGGCTAACATTGACTGGTTTCACTTGGAAATTCTTCTAAGTGTGGAGTTTTGGAACTTTATAATATTCCTCTAAAATCAGCAGAACTACGAATTCCGATTTACTCACCTGTTATCAGGAGAGGCCTCAGTGCTGCATCTTTGAGCCCAGTACTGATCCTGAAAAGTAATTCTAACCGTATTTCACCAGTAACTTGAATTTCCTTCCATAGGCTAACATTGACTGGTTTCACTTGGAAATTCTTCTAAGTGTGGAGTTTTGGAACTTTATAATATTCCTCTAAAATCAGCAGAACTACGAATTCCGATTTACTCACCTGTTATCAGGAGAGAACCCAGTGCTGCATCTTTTAGCCCAGCACTGACCCTGAAAAGTAATTCTAACCGTATTTACCAGTAACTTGTATTTCCTTCCATAGGAATCCATTGTCTGGTTTTCAGCAGAAAAGTTTCAAAGTGTCGATTATCACAAACTACAAATATTCCTTAAAAATCGCCTGTATGACTTAAACGCATTCTTTCAACTGTTTACAGGAGATGCACCAGTGCTGGATCCAGGATCCACCACTGAGTAAGAAAAAGTAACGATAACACTACTTACCTGCTAAGTGAATTTCCTCCCATAGGATAACATTGGTGATTCTATGTGAAAAAGTTTCTAAGTGTCAACTTTTAAAATACAATAATATTCCTTAAAAATCACTACTGTAACCAAAACGCTTTTACTCAACTGTTTACAGGAGATGTCGCAGGACTGAATCTAGGATCCAGTCCTGTGGTTAGAAAAGTAATCCATAAAGTAACTAATTGCATTTAACTTGAAATTCACATTGAGCTCAATGTTGCATTGTGTTTGAAATTGTGTTGCCCATTGCAACAACTGTAACTACTGTACTTAAAAGTCTATTGCCTATTTGCAAAGTATTTAAACTAAAGTAATTCATTCTGAGAAAGTTTATTTTGTAATGTAATGTATAATGTAATTACAATGTATTTTAAAAATAAAATATCTAAAAATAAATAGTTTAAAAAAATGTAGTAAATCAGTATCAAAAAATAAATATAACAATTAATACATTTAAAAATTGTCATTTACAAAACCTTTGAAATTCACTGAAAAAAACCATAGGTTTCAGACATGTTATAGTTAGGAATTAGCATTTAAAAACCTTGAAATTCACTGAAAACCATAGGTTTCAGGCACGTTATAGTTAGAAATTAGCATTTAAAAACCTTACAAATTCACTGAAAAAACCATAGGTTTTAGGGACAGTTATAGTTAGTTGGACATTGCACTCGTACAAAACCCGTGAAATTCCCTCGCTATAGTTAGTTCAGGTAACTATAACTCACGCCCCGCAATGCACTGCTGATGACGCCACATATTACATCACTCATGACATGGTCAGTGACATCACTGATGACATCACTGATGACATCTCAAATGACATCACTGATGACATCATCCATGTGATAATCTGATTCACCTCCTCACACCCTAATATAACCTTTGATACACCCACTCTAAATTACAGACTGCCATTCGCAAAACTATAGACACTCCAACACCAATAACTACATACCCACTCACTGATTCTTAGGTCTACACACACATCCACTCACTCACCCGTACAGTCACTCATACTTATGGTCATTCAGTACAGGACTATCATATGCACTCATACTCCTATATAGACACTCAAACACCGCCACTCATCCATAGAGGTACTCACACACCTAGTCAGTCATGCAAATAATTAAACACACTGCCATTTACTCACCTATACAGTTATCCACACACCAGCTCACTTACTCATACAAATACTAGCACATTCTTACGCTCTTATACAATAACTGATACAAGCACACACGCATCCATACAGCCACTCACAATCACACACTCTCACTTATAGCCTTTTAAATACTCTAACACACATATATACTGCCTTTTACATATGTAGTTACTCGCACATGTACCACTGAGATATACATTCACTCACTAACACACCCATACACACACTCACCCACCCAAGCAGTCCATCACAGACGCACTCTTCAAATCATGCACCCAGTGAATCACCCACTCACACATCTATGTACAGAGTCGCACACACCCCACCCACACAAACACTCAGGCACCCATACAGATACTCAGACAACCAATCAATAACTCATATAGACACTCATGTAGCTATTCATAAACCCATGCAGCCACTTACACAGCAACAGACAGACGGATACAGACATTCACCCAGTTTAGTCACTAACACATGCATTCAGTAAGATACGTTTAATCACTCACTTATAGAGTTAGTCACGCACCTACTAAATCATCCATTCAGACACTTATACACCCACTCATTCTTCAATACGCCTTTCCTATATATATTAAACATATTTAAATCTTTACAGAAACACACAGTCACTGGATGATGTCATCAGTGATGTCATTTGAGATGTCATCAGTGATGTCACTGACCATGTCATGAGTGATGTAATATGTGACGTCATCAGCAGTGCATTGCGGGGCGCAAGTTATAGTTACCTGAACTAACTATAACGGGGAATTTCACGGGTTTTGTACGAGTGCAATGTCCAACTAACTATAACTGTCCCTAAAACCTATGGTTTTTTCAGTGAATATATATATATATCACACCAAACCATTCCTTCCAGGGAACTGATCAAGGAACACAGCGGGTCTGCAGGGTTTCTTTTATTTGAACAGCATAACAGCATGACGCGTTTCGGCAAAGAGTGCCTTTATCAAATGCAAAGTGAGTCTGGGGCTCACATGTGGATTTAAGTACATGGTGCCTCGCTCTCATTGGAGGGGAACCTTGTGGCCATTCCTGAACAAGCGGACTCAAAGATTATGTGATTAGTTGTGCCGACAATATAACTTTTAAGTGAAATTGGTGAATTAAAATCCTGTGAAGCGAAACACAATTAACGAAAATAAAAATATTTTTTTATAAGTGTACATATAATTCTTCATTCTGATTTAGACTATGCGGTGTGAAAGTTCGAAGATCCTGAATGTGTCTGGATTCTCTCTTCCTCTCCCTGTCGCCCCCTCATTCGTGGCGGGCTACAGTTTCAATGGCATAAAATTGTAACAATTTCCAATTCCCTCCATGGTTCGACTCCATGTGTTTTGCTACCGCATTACTGCAGTCTTTATTGATGGTCGCACGTACATGCTCAAGAATTCGTTTTTTCAGCTCACAAATTGTACTGCCCACATATTTCAAAGAACAAGGACATTCCATTACATATACTACATATTGGCTCTTACATGTAATCAATTCCTGAATTTTCCAGATTTTGTTGTTTGCCAGTTTAATTTCTTTTGTGTTCTTCGCGATCTGGCACACTTCACAATTGTGACATTTTACAAAGCCTTTCATTTGGAGCCACTGGGTGGATTTATTTTTCTTCTTCTTTTGAAAGTGGCTGTGGACTAATCGGTCTTTAGGTTAGTTGCTCTTCTAAATGTCACATTCGGATGTTTACCAATAATTTGGGCCACTGTTGAATCTAGTTGTAGTATTTTCCAATTCTTTTTCAGAATTTCTTTGATTTTTTTAGATTCCCTTGAGTATGTGGTAATCAGGTGAATTGTTTCAGTATGTTCACTCATGGTTGGTGTTTTCGCTCTTACTTTTCTCTCTTACTTTTTGGTTAGACTTTTCCCATCCTCTTTTTATCACACCTTCATGGTAACCTCTATTCTTGAATCTGCGAGCTGTCATGTTGGAGTGTTTATACCATTCTTCTTCCTCTGAGCAAATTCTTCGAATTCTTAAAAACTCACCATATGGGATGTTTTGAATCAATGTTTTTGATGGAAGCTATCTGCATGTAGAGTGGCATTCGTGGCAGTTTCCTTCCGGTGTAAGGTTGTCTGAATTTTATTGTCCTGTATGTAAATCTCTGTGTCCAGGAATGTGACATTCTTTGGGCTGATATTGTGGGAGATTTGAAGTTAGCTGGTGTTGAATTTAAGATGTTAAAATACTCTTTAAAGTCTTCCTCTGATCCATTCCATATGATGAGGAGGTCATCGATAAATCGTAACCACATGATCGTTTTGTTTACAAATTTATCGTTATATGGATGCCAGGCCAATTTTTGCTCCCACCAGCCCATTGCTAGGCAGGCATAACTGGGACTAAAGGAAAAGCCCATGGCTGTCCCTTTCGTTTGTTTATAAATCTCATCACCGAAAAGCAAGATGTTCTGAGTCAAACATATTTTTATCATTTCAAGTATCATCAAATTATGCTGAGCATAATTTATGTTCCGTTCATTGAGGAAAAATTCACAGGCTCGTAATCCAATGTCGTTCTGTATGTTGGAATATAATGACACCACATCCATTGTGATTAATTTATAGGTTTCCTGCCAGGGAGTTCCTTGTAAGTGTCTCAACAGATCACTGGTGTCCTTGATATAGGAATTAAGGCTCAAGACAAAAGGCATCAAAAATTGATCAATATACTTTGCAACTGGTTCTAAAAGTGACCCCTTTGCCGATATAATGGGTCGTCCAGGTGGCTTTGTTGAATGTTTGTGAATCTTTGGCAAAAAGCATATAGTTGCTGTTATTGGGTATTCTGTTGTTAAATATTTGCGTTCATCATCATCAATTAGATTTGCTGAAAGCCACTCCTTCAATTTATCATCTAATTCAGTTTTTAGTTTTGGAGTTGGGTTCATTTCCAGTTTTACATAATAGTTGGTGTTGGTTAATTGATGATGTGCCTCCTTGATGTAATCATTTTTATCCCAAATGACGATATTTCCGCCTTTGTCGGCCATTTTTATCTCAATTTGTTCATCTTGAATTAGATTTAATAATGCTTTCCTCTCCTCCGCATTGAGATTATCTTGATATTTCGTTTTTCTCAGCTTGTATAGATCTTGGACTACTGCTTCATGAAAAATGTCGATTTTATTGCCTGCTACTAGTTGGGGGTAGAACCGTGATTTCGGTTTCTTTCCACTTAGACCTGCGCCCAATTGGGGACAAACCTCATCTAAGGCAATGTTGCTTGCTTCTTCTGTTTTATCCAGATTCATTAATGTTAACAAACCATTTGAATCTTTTGCTGTAAGTGTTGAGGTTGGCTTCTCAATGGTCTTCTTAAATTCCTACATTTCTTTATTTTCAGCAAATATTTTGGCCAATTTGATCTTCCTCACATATTGGTATCAGTCAATTTTTGTCTGTGCCATATCCAATTGTCCAATAGCACAAAAATGTAAACCACGTTTTAATAGTGAAATCTCTGATTCTGACATGCACCGTTTCGAAAGGTTAACTATTGCCAGTTCTTGTGTTGACTCTAGTGTATTTTCTTCTGTCGCATGCTCCTCGTGGTTGTACCCAGTTTTTCTATAGTTCCACTTGCTCCTTTTGCCTCTTCTTGTTTGTTTCCATAACCCCGGGCACGTCCTCTTCCTCTGTATCCTTGTGACGGGGTACTCATGTTTTATTCCCACTGACATTGTTGGAGCACAAGCCGCATGTTCCCTAAAAAAGTACGTTTCACTCTATCCCCAGTTTCTATTTCTCCTTCACTTACATCTGTCGATGCCAGGGATGAGAGACTGCTTGATATATTTGTAACATTGTCCATTTTGTCTTGCTGTTTGAGGCTGTCTAATTTTCTTGCATATGTGAAGATTCTTCCTTCCGCATAATCATCTTTATGGTGTTGGAATTTAGTTTGTTTACATAATTCGACCCTTTCCTCATGTTTCTCAATTTGTCTTTCCAGTTCTTCCTTGAATTTTGTCATTTCCAGATTCATTTCTACTGCTGCTAGTTCTTTTTTCAATTCCTGTAGTTGTTCCTTAATTTTGTTTAATGCAATTTCGATGTGTTTCACTAATATGACCATCAGGCCCATCGAGGAATTCAAAATATGTTCTCCCCAATAATTCATTACTAGAATCCTGCTGGCTTGGCATTAGAGAAATTCTCAAACCTCTAGGTATCCTTTGTACTTCCAGATATTTTTTCAAGGTAATGACTTCCCACCATTTGTTGATTTCTTTTTTGGACAACTGTTCCCAAAGTTTAAGTTTACTTTTTATATCCGTTTTCTTCGGGGAAGACCTGTGTTCCTTGCCACTTATACTGGTTATTTCTTGATCAAAAAATGATGACAACAGTTCGTTTCGTTTCGCTTCTCTTTTTTCCATTCTATCGCTTTCGGTTTTCCGTTTGTTGGTATTATTGTATTTGTGACCTGAACCTCCCGTCTATTACTTTAATCGACACAGATCCCAAAGTTTTTGCCACTGGTTTACATTCGAACTCTCAGTGTGGCTTGATTACTCGGTTTGTCGATTAAGTTGTAACAGGCTAACCGGCAGACAGTTTTGCCAAACAGTCAAATAGCACAACAATGTTTTCGCTTACCTTTTGCACGGTAAACACGTTTTCCTTAACCCTCCAGCTCCGGATGGCGTGTCCCCGTTGTTCGGTGTTTGCGAAGTTCCGGTTGTTGTGAATATGCCGGCGGTCACTGATTCCAGCTTCTAGAATCTCCAAAAAACAGCTCAATTTCGCTGGCCTTTCAAGTGCTCTTCAGCGGTGCGTCACCCCACGGCAGACCCCAGCCGTTATTATTCATATCCAAAAAAAACTTCCCAGCGAGAAGTAATGGGTCGCACTCACGGGTAGGTTCTTAAATTCTTTTACTTTCAGCAAACAAAATTCATTTCGGACCAAAAGCAATACCGACGTGACATCACTATACACCTGTATCAATGACGCATTTAGCTTACTAGCATGTGAACACTATCTTAATATGAGGGTGGCTTGCTTTTACAAGCATAACAAAATGTTGATCAATATGAGCCATTACTTCCTAAAGGAGAATATTGCTCTCTATTATGGTGACTACTACAGACAGCGGACGGGGACCGCGATGGCTAACTGCCTTGCCCCCAGCTTTGCAAATCTCGTGATGGGCTGGTGGGAGAAGCAGGTGGCCTGTGTGGAATGTAACTTAGAGTACACACAGCATATCCTGGTAAGGACTAGGTATTATGATGACCTGTTCATACTATGGAATGGTCCAGGTGATAAGGCACAGACTTTTTTGAACAGACTGAATGTCCATCCTTACAATCTGAGATTTACCTCTAGATTGAGTCAGACGACGTCTTATTTTCTGGATGTCAAACTGTGGATTAAGGATGATAAGATTGTAGCTACCATACACCATAAAGAAACAGTTGGCAGTAGTATATTTCAATATACCAGCCATCATTCAAGGAATTTAGTGAACAGCATCCTGTATGGCGAGATGCTGCAGATTAAGAGAGTAAGCATCACAGAGCCCGAACACCAAATACAAAAAATGCTTCTTAAAAGCAGATTCTGGGAGAGGGAATATCCAGCTAAGAGCTTGAACACTGCTGAGAAAAAATCAGAACCTCTCACTGGGGATCAACTGTTGTATTCAAATACTAACACTACTAGAAAGGAGGAGTGCATACACCTTATCACCACCTATAATGTATCTTCACATAACATAAGAACTGCCATGAACTAACATTGGTCTATCCTCAGGAATGATGGGGTTACAGACTCAGTTCTGCCTGCCAGACCCTCTATAACATACAGGAGGGGGAGGACTTTGGGGGTTAGCCTCACCTATAGCTATTATAGAAGAAATCAAAAACATGGCACATAGCTAGCTAGATCCAGTGGATGTTTTAACTGCAGTCAGTGCCAGGCTTGCAGGTACATTTCTAATACATTGGAATACATGTCCTCTCATGGAGTTAGAAGACGCATAAGACAGTTCCTTAATTGCACCTCTGACTTTTGTGTCTATGCAGTGATATGCCCATGCGACCTTATATATGTAGGATACGTAGGGAAGACCACCTTCCCTATAAGGAAGCACATTCCGCTCTACTAGAAATGTGGACCTATCCTACCCTCTGGCACAGAATTTCTTTTTGGCACATCATAGGGATCTTTCAAAGCTTAGAATTTTTGCCATTGATAGGGTCAACAAGAATTAGATTAGACATCTCAGGCAATTAGAGTCTAAGTACATTCTAGATGTACAGACCAAACACCCTCTGGTCCTGAATAAAGACGAGGGAATGGAGGTGAATGTGGGCTAAGGGAATCTCTGGTTATAAAATAAGAGGCTATGATGAATAGGTTGTTGCCGAATGGTATGCAATTCAATGTATGCTAATACTTTTGGACATATTGTATGATTAGGAAGGTGTGGTGCTGGAATTATTTTGTTAATGCAAATGTTGTTTTCTCTTATGTATCAGTAAGTTTTGTGGAGCCTGTATTAAAAATTAAATTTTGGTATTGGGGATTTTCCTGAGTTTGGATATTAATATCCTATGCCCACTTGGGTGACTATATGAAGTGAGCTCACCTCCACCATCTGGCGGTTTGTATAGATGATGTGCCCACTTGGGCTTGATTGGGGGTCATTTTTGCCGTATTTTGCACTGCCATTTGTGTATGAGCTGCTCCCTTCTATGTTGGAGCCCTCCCCTTTTGCATACTTTTTGTCTTTTCTCATTAAGTTTACAATGTGGTATATGATGAGTAGTATATGTGATGCAATAGAATAGTGTTTAATTTATGTATTTAACATTTAATTTGAACCACATAGCGAATGTGATATAATGAATTCAGATGTTTATAACACATATATATGTACATTTTTGAAGTACACGAATGCATTGAATTGAGGCATGTCCTCTTCTATGTCTATGATTATGTTTGGATATATTTACTATTGGTGGTGGGGCTTGCTACCTTGAGAAAGGCTTGTGGAGATGCCCTTGACATATTTTGCTGATACCTTCTTTTTCCCCAGAAAGTATAGTAAATTGCTTCCACACATCATTTTCTTTTCTGTGAGGTGATGTGTCTTCTTCTTCTTCAGCTTCTCGAGGTTGTGGATCCTCATCTTGGGTGGATGATGTAGCTTCAGCCATTGTCTAAAAGCACATCACTGCTGGTTCTCAATCCTCCTTCTAGAGACTTCACTGGACAAGTAACTGCTTTTGGGTGTGGTTTTCCTTGTGGAAGGGTGGGGTACTAGGGTATCCAATCAGAAGCCAATGTTTGGGTGTGTTTTCAGGTGAATACGCAAATCCAGTCCATAAATTTGCAGATTTGCAAAACTGGTAAAATGGGTAAATATTTTGAAAAACAGATATAAGGTAGTTTATATATACTTGTTAATATGTTCACACTTTTATTAATGGCAACGGAAGACTGTACATATGTGCAGTAATATGTCACATTTTCATCGAATCCGCAGATTTAGACTTGCCGATTTGTTCTGATCACGTGATCGGGAGTGAAAACCATAGAGTAGCAGCCCGTCTATATTTACAAACCCATGAAGGTACCGCGGTACCTCAAAAATATTTATTTTAAAAATAAAATTTGTTTAATTACATTAAAAAAACTTCTTTTACTTTACATTAAGTACATATGTGATTTTTATATTTTTAAATGTAAAAAATGTTTAGTTGTAAAAAAAGAATATCTACAGTATAAAAAATGTTATTAGTAAAATAAACAAATAAACGCTAATTAGTATTAAAAATAAACCCTACAAATTAAGTACAAAGTAAAGATTTTAAAGGGCATAATATTTTAGAAATGCAATTTGAAAACCTTAAAAATGCATTGAAAAAAACAAAGGTTACAGAGACGTTATAGTTAGGAAATAGAATTTAAAAACCTTAGAAATTCACTGAAAAACCTAAGGTTACATGGACGTTATATTTAGGTAATAGAATTTTTTTTTAAACCTTAGAAATTCACTGGAAACCCCAATGGTTACAGGGTCTTTATAGTTAGGAAATAGAATTAAAAAATCCTTAGAAATTAACTGAAAAAACCAAAGGTTACAGGAACGTTATAGTTAGGCTAAGATTTTACTCGTACAAAATCAGTGAAGTTATAGTTACCTGAGCTAACTATCTTGCACCCTCGCAATGCACTGCTTATGACCTCACATATTACATCACTCATGACATGGTCACTGAAATCGCTGATGACATCACTGATAACATCTCAAATGACATCACTGATGACATCCACAGAACCACTCATACCCCCATACAACCTCACATACATCCACTGGCACGCCCACGCAACCAGTCACATACCCATACACAAACCCATTCAATGACTCAAACACACACCCATTCATTCACTCATACAGCCACTAACACAGCCAAATCACCCACCCATACAGCCACTTACACACCCACTCACTCGCCCATACAGCCACTCACATTAGCATTCACTCACCCATAGAGCCACTCACAGAGCCACTCACTCACTAATACAGCCACTCACGCAACCACTCACTCACCCACACAGCCACTCACACTAGCACTCACTCACCCATACAGCTACTCACACATCCATTCACTAATCCAGTTAACGGCTTACATACCCATTCACACATCCATATAAGCAGTCACACACCCATTCACACACCTATACAGCCAGTCACACAGACACTTACTGTGCAAAATAGCCACTCACCCACACACACTTACCCATACATCCATTCACACAGACAGTAACTTACCCATAGAGCCACTAACACACCCACTCACCCACCCATAGAGCCACTCACACAGTCACTCAGTCACCAAAACAACCGCTCACACACTCCCTCACCCATATAGCCTCTAAGGCAGCCACTCACTCACCCATACAGCCAATCACACTCAATCACCAATACAGACACTCACACAGCCATTCACACACCCATACAGCTATTCGCACACACCATTATTCACCTATACATCGACTCATACACATACAGCACTCATACGCCCACACCCACACTGATACAGTTACACACCCACTCAGATGACATATGTTAGAAACAGTGTCACTCATTACTAGTTTAGAAAAAAATTGATTTAACTTATGCAGTAGTTTAGTATATATCTTTAAGTCTCAGAAACATTTACATTTGAGATGTCATCAGTGATGTCATCAGTGATGTCACTGACCATTTCATGAGTGATGTAATATATGATGTCATCGACAGTGCATTGTGGGGCATAAATTATAGTTAGCTCAGGTAATTATACCTGCTGAATTTCATTGGTTTTGTATGATTGAAATCTGAGCCTAACTATAATGACCCAGTAACCTTTGTTTTTTTCAGTGAATTTATATATACATACATACAAGTGAACAAGGCTAGGGAGTGCCAAAATGTGCCTTGTTTTGTAATAAAGACAATTGCACTGGAGTGCGCACCTCCAGGCTGGTTTATTTACTATTGAAAATGTTTTAATTCATAGCAGTTGCTTTCGATACATACATACATATTTTATGTATTAGAGAGGAGTTTAAATAGATATGTGTAGGGAAGCCTCAAAACTTTTGCACCCTACCAGAAAAAAAAGATTTTAATCTGCTGAGGACTAGATCCCTAAATCCCTAGATTAATTTTCTTTAAAGGATTTTACAGGATTGTGTGGTCAAAGGTGTCAAATGCCATAGGAGATAAAAGCTGAGAATGAGAAGGGCTCAGCCTGTGCCACCACACCGCTGTATTAAAGTAATATACTAGTGCTGGCAGTATGCAATCTGGATACTTGGTTGAAACCAGGCTGATAAATATTCAGACAATTGTATCATTTAAGTAAGTAGGGGAATGGAACTGCAACTCTTGGTTCAAGGAGTTTTGTTGCTACCGGAAACGTATCATTATGCTAGGAAGCATAAAAACTGCTGGAACCTCCACAGACGCCATGGAGCTATTCATCCAATAAGAACAACAATAGAGCTAACAGCACTAGTTTTAGAATTTGAATCTAGAATATATGAATTTGGGAGCTAATTTTAAGAGTCTGCAAAGTTGCAACAAGATCCTTTTCATAAATGAAACAGAAAATGAACTGAGACATGGAATACATTGAAGAAAAGGCAGGTCCAGGAGCCAGGGGTCTTGTACTCCGCAAAGAGTCTTCAATTTTCCCACGGATCTTATCCAAACGTGGTAATTGATAGAGATTAATTTATTTGTGGCATGGATTGATAATATGAAGTATATTTTGTTATTGGAGTAACTGTACAACTATTGGGCAAAAATGTCTTAAATTATATAGTAGATTTTGATTTTTAGGAGTGTATTGCAAATCAAGAATGATTTGATGAGATTATTTTATTTGCTTACATATGTAAAAAAATAATAAACTGGAGGATTTTTACTGTGATTTCCTCTTGACTTTAAAACGATATCGATTTTAGCAACCTTCATCCTCATTCCATGATTTTTATGTCCTAATCCCTATGTGCATGTTTTTGTGCTTTTGTAACCACTTTTCAGATCTGTTTTGACAGCTCAGATGTCAATTTGTTACCAATATTCATACACAAAGTGGGCTTTCGCTCCACCCAGAAGAGTGCCACATGTTATTGGCTGTTTGGTGTATCATTCCAACCCCTACACAGTGCTTGCATTGCAATGTAAAAGAAACTATTTTAGATCTCAAAAGAATACTGAATCACCACACATTATTCTTCTCTCATTGGTGCATTGGATACAGAAAGCAGTTGTTTTGAGGATTTGTATTTCTTCACTGCATCAGATTTTTCTTTAATGAAGTAGTCAGGAATAAAATCCTAACAAGACACATTAACCTTGCAAGCGCTTGTTTTCATTTAGGAGCACAATTTATTTTTCAATAATGCTGTTAAACATCAGTCAGTATGATGTAAAAGCTAAATTACACATGTGTGGTCTTGTCTGTGTAATGCCTTATTATATGTGTCCTTTCTCTATGTATATATGTGACTCTATATGTGTTGCCTGCTTGTACATGGGTGCCTGTTTATGTGTCACCTCTGTGTCAATGGGTGCACGCCTATTTGTTGTCTCTGAAGACCTACATATTTGTGTTTGCTTGCATGTCTGATGGTCTGTGTGAAGGAGTCTCTCTATGTGTGTTGATCCATTTGTTCATTAATGCCTGTAGATGTTTCCCTTTGCATGTGCAAGTGTTTGCTTGCTTTCTGAATGTGTACATGTAAATGTAGTTGTCTGTGTGCAGGCCCTCTACAAAAGTCAGATCTATTTGCTTTGTCAAAGTTTGTTTTATACTGATATCATATGGCCTTGAAATGGGCAGATCACACAGCATATGGTTTCGCATTTCCATCTCCATTTCAGCAGCAAGTTGGAAGAGCATCAGATGAGGTAGTTCTAAGGCTGTGAGGCAGGAACTGCAAAAAAATAGGTCCATCCAGGTACCAATGTTGGTCTGCAGGAAGAAACATCCTCATCAAAAGATATAGTGATATTAGAAGTGCAACACCTGGAATTAACATTAATGATTGGATATTATGAAATGAGAAAGTTTCCTTCCATTTGGTATTCGGTACTGAAAAAGCCTTCTCCCCTCCACAGGAGTGAAACCTGTGTTTTATGCAATTACTTAGAAAACAATTGCATACCTGGATCATTTGCATGAAACTTTGGAAGTGTCAGTGGCTTTCTACCTTAAATACCATTCAGGAGGTACGCCAACACTTAGGACCAGAAGGGGTGTAGCACCGACATGGACTCTGATGCTCCCTGACTGGAGTTGTTACTCTGTTAAGTTCAGTAGCAGGTAATAAACATCCTATTAAGAATGACAGACAAGGGTTGTAGGTTCAAAGCTTTATACAAAGAATTATAGGCAGGTTACAAAATATATGCCATTAGGAAAATTAGGTGGCAAAGTATATAGGTCATAAGTACCAAGAACTCAGTACAGTTCAAGGTGAAATCTGGCATAGATTCGCCTTCTGAGAGTGGAAAAAGGGTAGATCCCTTCCCAATGAAATCTAGGTCCTTTTATAGTACTTTGGACATAGACAGTCATACATCCTACATGGGTACACATTTCTCAGGATATGCACCAATACAGAACAAGCAATATGAAACATTTTATTGCAGAATACATTTGGAGATTATCTCAGGGTAGCACTGCATGGGCTATGAACCATTCTCACAGTTAGTTTGGCAGTTCGATGGATACATTGTTTGTTCTTTGCCTGGGGCAGTTGAAGTGGCCTTGGTACATAGCAAAGAGGTCTCTAGGAACAGTTTTGAGTATATTTAGTGTGAGTCTTGAAATTCTTTATTTGAAACTAAAGAATGCCAACAATAACACGTGATCTTGGTGACGTCAGAACAAAATGGCGAGCATTCTAAACACAACTCGATTTGCATAATCCCGAATTGCAATGCATTTTAAAGTGAAAGGACAGTATCCGATGAGGTAGTTCTATGGCTGTGTGACAGGAGCTGCAAGAAACAAGGCTGGGGCGGGACAAGGGTCATGCAGGTACTAATGTTGCTCTGCAGGAAGAAACATCCTCATCAAAGGAAATGGTAGTATTAGAAATGCAACACCTGGAATTAACTTAAATATTTGGCTATTGTAAAAGGTGAAAGGTTCCTTCTGTTTGGAATCAGGTATTGAAATAAGCCTTCTACACAAGTGAAACCTGTGTGATATGCAATTACTTAGATTAGAATTGCTTACCTGGGTCAGTTGCATGACAATATGTAAGCAGTAAGAAACCACAGGTGTCCTTATTTATCACAAATACTACTACCAAATATTTGTTGCATGAGTGGCTAATTTCAGAGACCAAACAACCAGCTGGGCTGTTTCATAGACTGCACCACCTATCACGAATAAAAATGAGTAATAATTGTAATTGGTGTTATTGTTAATCAGTAATTGTATAGCTTTTAGTCATCTATTAGTAGGGAGTCTGTCTACCTCAGTGGTTACTGCCAGTAGACAGATCGCATCACATAAAGCAATGATGCAGTTTAATATTTCCGTCAGGCATAATCCAAAAACATAAAATAAATTTCATGGCTCAGTAATGAAGTGCAGTGTTCTGCGGTTAGTGTTCAAGAATTAGTACATGTGCTTAAAAGGATTCAAAATATTAAAAGATGAAAACCAGTGTTTAGACTGTATTACTATGGGGTCGGCAACGGCAAACGGGACCGCCCGCAAGAGGTGCGGCGGTCCCGCAATGGCATTAGGATGCCACCGCCACGGTGGCGGTGGAGATCCCGCATATATTGCATTGCGGTGGGCGGTGCTGTAAGCAGCACCCGCCACAATGCAATATATGCATGTTGTGTATTGGCATGCACAACGTGACAGGCACCGCGCTGTGCCTGCCACCTTGTCCATGCCAATGTTGGGGGTACCATGGGTACCCCCAAGTGCAGCCCCCCACCCCCACTCCCTGGGGGCCCGCAACTGGCCCCCGAGCAAAACCACATGCCTTTCCATGGCAAACTCTCCGCCATGGAAAGGCATTGAAAATGCCACATGCTAATAATGGATGGCGGTGCCTGCAAGGCACCACCACCATATTATGGGCCTTTTCCACCCGGTAGGCAATCGGGACGATTGCCTACCGGCGGAAAAGCGGCGGACGGTCTTTCCATCCGCCGCAGTACCCCCGCCATGCTAATGTGGCGGGGGTAAAAGGCCGTCCGGTGGGGTGTGTTGGCGATCTGCCCGCCATGCTAATGGGCCCCTATGTTTTGAATAAGAGAAAATCCAAGTAATGTTAAAGTCCTTGGTCAATATCCAATTAATCCTCCGTCCCCTTGTAACTAGTGGACATTTCAACTAATTTATTCTAAATCTGTAGGTCATTGTCAAGGCAAATTAAATCCAGACCATCTGTAACAATTAATATTAGTTTAAATAAGCAGCCAATGTGTCCCAAATGAAGAGCATTAGCCAGTCACCAACACAAGATGAACCTGTGTGCACCTCCTTATACATGCATACACAAAGACCATTACTCTGCCTGCTCCTCATCATGCAAGTAACTCACCCATCAGTAAATCTCCTAATATCCAGAAGCTGCAGATTATTGTTGACACTGTAAATTCCACACCCTATTGGTGGACTGTGCCTTGTTATAATTTCACTATATAATTGCAACAATATTCATATTAAGAATAGCAATATCATTAATTGAGTTAGAGACTAATTACTGCTCACATTTTGGGACCTGCTGACTAACATACGTATACCAATATACCCTTTCACAGATACCCTACATTTAATTTATCCAGATAATTTTGTTCATATAATTTGTATTTTATACAGACATATAATCGTGCTTCATCGGCATAAGAGAGACATGAATCCAGTTTATTTTCTCCTTAGACAAGCCACTTGAAAGTATTCAGATTCTATCCCAGTAAGTTCTATGAGTGGTATCTCTCACACCTTAACATTTCATGCTAACCTACTTAAAATCTCATAGATTCTGCAAAGGATTTTTGGTATGCGCTAAAGAAGGGAGTATGGAGCTTGCCATGTCCATAGAATATTGTAATGGCTAGCCCATGGAATTAACGTCACTTGGTGGAGAGATGTTGTTAATAAAGGATATATCTTCATCTATCCTTAAGATATGAGAAAGCTTGAGAAAAAGTAAAAAGCAAATACATTTTTGCATGTGAATGGAAAAGACAGGTTTGGTGGGCTTTGCCTTCTTTATGGAGCAGTGAATGTTATAATTTCCTGATTCCTTGATTTTCATATTTTGCACTGTATACCATCAACATCTCTGGCCACGCACTGCATTGATTTCTCAGCCTTCTTTATTAAGCAAACCCTGAGAAGATCAAACAGGGCTCCTTCTTCTCCAAACCCAACACCCTCTACTATGGTGTCACCCAATTTGCTCACCCACTCCTTTTTAAAATCGACTTAATCCCACTCTCATACAGGTATAGCAAAGTAGAGACCTCTTTTTCACCCTTACACAGATGACTGTGATCCACAAATCTAGAGTAAGGTTTATATGTGTCCACAAGGGTGGCTTTCCCACACGTCTAAGACTTCTGCACAGTTGAGCAAAGAAGATTCGGGATACTAATGCTTTTGCTCTATGGGATAGCTTGGCATTTGCCACCAATTGAAACCCATGCAAATGAGTTCTCGTGAACACAACATCCAGGCAAAAAATGAAGCACATCATTCAAGCATCTTCTTCATGCTAATAGATGCCCTGTCAACGTCCAATCGGCACACTGAAACACTTACTTGAAAGTATGGTTTCTACCCTAACTTGTAGGTCATGAGTTGAACCCCAGAAAGTGCAACTCAGCCATTCCTCTATCCAAGGTCATAAATTAAGCACAATACAACAAGGTTAAAGTGAGTGTCTATTATATTCAAAGGTTATAGACCACAAACCTGCATTATAGAATGTTATCTAAAAACAAGCTATTATTGTTCTGTTAGTTTTGTTAACATAAAAACCACCTCCTTCAGCCATTATTTCTTTTACACTCTGGGGAAATTTACTAACACTTTTCGCTGGGTTGCATCATAAAAGAGAGATGCAAACCCAGCACAAAGTGCAAATCTGTATCTACTAACATTGGTAAAAGGGATTTGCACCAAAAATGTGCGCCTCCTCGAGGCAGGCATAAAGTTTAAGAAAACTTTTATTTTCTCAAAACGTGTATAACTTTGCACGTGTGCTGCACTGTCTGGCACACAAACAAAGTTACAAAAGTGCTCAAATACGTCAAAGTATAGGCCCACATTTACTATGATTTTGCATCAGGGTTACATCACTTTTTTTGGCACAGCCATGCCCAAAATCTATTTTGGAATTGACAAAGCCATGCAAATCCCGAAAAACAAGTAAAGCAAAGCGGAGCACAGCGTTGCCTTGCTTTACTGTATGTCAGATAGGTGTTCTATGGGTGGAGCATGGGGGTTCTTGTGCATCCACCAATCTAGTTTGATGCAAAGCCATATTTACAAATACTTGCAAACATGGATTTGAGCCAAAATGATATGCCTACCCAAGGCTGGGATAGCGAAAAGAAATATCTTCTGCAGCACACATACAAAGTGGAAATAGCCTTGATGGAGCAGGGTTTCTTGTAAAATGAAACCTGCTCGGATTGAAACCCCTAGTAACATTTTCTAATTTTCCTAACAGTGTGCAGTGAAAAACACGTGGTTTCAAAAACTAACATAAGGGAAAATAATACTGCGCAATCGCGTACTAAAGCACTGAACTAGGCCGCAAATGCTTGACTAATGAAAATAAAGAGACTAATGCTGCTTTTGTGCACGTTAATAACGTTGGCTAGGAAAAATGATAATATGGGTTGCGCATGGTTAGATGCAGCATTGGGAGGGTGCGTAAAGAAAAGTACTCTATAATGAGTAATAATGCTTGCTTTATTCTCCGTAGAAGTATGGGTTAAGGAAAAATGATTTTTACAAAATAGCTGAAAAAGCAAAGAGAACGTGGAGGGAAGGCAAAGGCGAGCAACCTTCGAATTTACGTGTGCCTGCCAAAAGTTAAAACGTGGAGACGAAAAACAATCAGCAAGTGAGGAACGTTTCCTCTGGAAGCGCACGAGTGGCACAAGAAGTAACAGAAATGGAAATATTTGCGGAGAGAAGGAAGCTGAAGCCTGATATTAGTATACTTGTATTTCCTGGGATGATGTAGTCAGGATGTTGAAAAAAACAACACAATAGAACATTGAGAGAGATGGACATGTTGAGTGTGGTGTGACAGTACACCCCGTTCCTTAACCAATCAAATGTAGAATTGTCCCTTATTTGAAACAAGTGTGGGTTGGACATTTGGGTTTTAGGGTATAATTGAGGTGCCCGGTGGGAGGGATGTGCGGATGCGGCTGGAGGCGTTAGGCTGACTTTGGGTGATCGTCGCTGTTGTCGGTTTGCTGTAGAGGCCTACCTGTTTCTTCCTGTTTCCTGATTCCTGACTTAGTCTTTGCCCTTTCAAATCTTATTGAGGGGCCTTGCTGCTCTTGTGGCCAGGGAGTAGATTTCCTGTTCCTTCTGGGTTAGTATAGATAGAAACCTGAACTTGCATAATCATTTGCAAATGTATTTTGTCTTTGAACCTTTTCTCTCTTCGCCTTTCCACTCCTTCAATGCACTGTCAATGTGATGTGAATGTTGTCATTTCCTTGCTAATAATTTACTCAGTGATATTTCATGATTTGTACTGTGTATTGGTACTTGATGAGCATTTATTTCACATTTTTTAGATAAACATTATAAATATACACATTTTGTCCGTCTTTATTTAGTTTATAGATTATTGCCTATAACTAACCAACTATAAAAAGATGTAATCGCCACATTATTTTTTTATGAGAAATGCAGGTTCTGTTGGAGATTGGTAAGTTAGGTACGAACTTTGCATTACACTGAACCAAGCGTGAAGGGACTTTGTTGGGTAATGTAATTGGGCCTTGCTTGTTGCAAATGTATTGATCTCTGATCGCTGGATCAGCCTTAAATTATAGTTTTTGTGCAGGAATGTATCTCTTGAGGGACAAAAACTATGTAGACCACAACGCAGTCACTGTTGCAACATGACACAAGAGTGCCTGCATTGGCGCTAGGCAGCAACATGTGTGCTAGTGCTAGGAGAGAGCAGAACTGCACCATATCTTTGTGAATATGACACAGTTCTGCTGTCTCCCTTTCAGGCAACCTATCTCAGCAACTTCAATTGCTGCACTCAATTGCTTGAAATCTTAGTAAATCAAGGCCACTGTATTTTGTACTGGAGGGATAGCCTTCCAATACAAACCCTATGCTTGAAATCACACACATGTGTGTTGGCACAAGGCAGCCTTAAGTGTGCCATCGCAGAGGGAGAGAGAAACAGTGCCACAGCTAGAGTGGTTGACCTCAAAGCTGAGGAACCAGGTTTGAGTCTCAGCAGGGACGCTTAACATCCTGTGATTCTGGGCATATCACTTAATCTCCCCGTGCCTGACAAAAATGAATGTGTCCTTCTGTAACTCAACTGGTGCTCATGTAAAGCACTCTGATACTTTCGGGTCGAGTTCGCGTTATATAAAACTCCCCCCAAAAAAATCTTAGTAGATATGGCGCAGTTCTTCGCTCTCCCTTTCACGCAACGCTGCACGGCAACATTCGTTGTTGCACTGCGTTGTGTCACTTTGAGGAAGTTTCCTGCTTTGAGTGAAAGTTTTAAAATGGATCAAACTATAAACTTCGACGCCCTGAATCTGCTCTTGAAAGTTTTCGAAGTAGTTCAGTATAGCTGAAAAATGGCGAAATCCACTCTGTATGAAAGTGCAATATAAATGTAAATGACCATCGCAGCATCGTGACTTAGCTGGATGTGCTACAGTAGGATAACTTTAATACGCATTTTCTGAGAGGAGGTGCTTCGAGTGGATAATCCCTGTTCGTCTTTGTAGTGCTCCCCGGGTCCGCGCACACTACTGTTCAAAAGACAAATTAGATTTCCCATTTTCAGTCATGAAAAGGATACTGCGTCGGTGCTTGTAATAGACTTCCTGATAAGCTTGCGCGGGTTATGCACCCGAACATATATCAAACTGGAAAGATTGAAGTCTTTTTTACAAGCATTTATATTACCCTGAGCGCTGCAGGTGTTGCGAGAGCTAGGCTTATTGGCAATTCACCTTCTCTCGTGGCAATATGCGCGCGCTATTTACTGTCGAACTCACGCCTCGTTGTCAAAGCCCCACCATGCTGTTAACTTGATTAATCCTACAATAAAATAACATTCGTGTGTTTTCCGCCGTCGAAAGCGCTAGTCATGGGTATAAGAAAGAATAGAGCAATTATTTTCCAAAGACAACTTTTCAGTGTGACACCTTTTTGTGTCATTAATGAGTTTTAGATCTATTTCGGCGTTATAGTGTGTTTAGGTTTGGTTTCCCATATGCTGCATTAGTCTATACCCCCTGTGTTCTAAATGGAACACTCATTATATGACCAATGCGGGCGTAGAAACTGAATTAATGGGCTTTAATAATTTAATATTTTGGAATAACAAATGAGTGGCGCCATAAGTGCGATCAATGTTAGTAAATTAGCACAATTTGCATAACGACAGGGCAGAACAGTCCCAATTTCAAACCTCAAAATGTCTGCCAGTAATTGCTGCTATTAGGCAAAAAGAAAGTTAGACGAATGATTAGAAATAGAATTAAATTGTCAGTTTGGTTCAGTTTTGGAGGGAATTGGAATTAAATTGTCAGTTTGGTCAAGTTTTGGGTCACAACAAATAGGCAAGAGCATGGCGTATGTGAATAGTGAACCTCAGCACGTACAGCTGGGCCTCTGCTTCAATCAAGCTCAAGTACCCGGCGATATGTATTTTTCATCTGTCAACCAATTAATACCGGTATGAAAGATGGCGGTAGTGCTGTTGCTTCTCAGAAAACACATTTCTACTTCAGTAAAACAATAAAAGAGCCAACCTAATTAGCACTCTGGGCAGCAGCCATTTCAGGAACGAGGTTAATAAGTGACTATGTACAGAGCTAAAATGCTGTCATCTCAGCAGTGGTGATCCCAGAAGGCTCGGCTTTTAAGAGTCTAATGTGTGACTCGAATATATTTCACTGCTGCGTGTACGGACAAATGGAAGGTTCCAGTTTAGAATTTGATGTCTTGGAAACATTATCAGCGCCATTTGTAAATATGATGGGAATGTACGCATACGTTTACTACGCATACACATCTCCAGATTTGCCAATACATGGTGCAACCGTGTCTCACGATATCGCCTCCTAGTCAGGTGGCCGTGTGAAAGGAACCGCAGGGTGGTAAACAAGCTGAGCTGCAAACAACTGCCTAGAATTGATTTCTAACTCGTGTTTGGAAGATCTGCAAAGCCAACGCCCATCACATGCTTTTAAAGCTCTCCAGGTATCGGCAGGAAAAGCTTTTTTTTCTTTTTGCAAGGGAAGGCTTGGGAGAGTAGAAGGGGCATATTACCAAGGATTTGCGATAATTATCGCAAAGCGCGCTTAGTGCTGTTTTTTTTATCGCCGGCTATCGCTGGATTTCATCGCGGAGATAACGCGTTATTATCAACGCTTATCTCCAAGGCGATAAAAAATCCAGCGATAGCGGCGAAACCCAGCAATAGCGCGAGACCTCCAGCGATAAATTCACTGCGCTAATGGAAAGCTTGCTAATAGGCAGGTGAGGACTTAACCTTACAATCCACCTCCCATTAACAAGATGGTTAAGTCAAGTTTTTATCCGGTGTTAAATTCCAGCGATAATCGCGATTAGCGCGACTTTTTTTATCGCTTTGCCGGCATTGCTAATAGGGGGTAGTTGTGTTAGCGGCTGTTTCTGTTGACTTTTGGTTGGGAACGCCTACTTTGCATGTCATTAGCGATAAATATCGCTGACATGCAAAGCGGCAACAAGACGGCCGCTATCGCCATTAAGCTGTCGCTAACAGCTGTTAGCGACAGCTTGCTAATAGGGCGATAAAAATATCGCTGCTTTATCGGCAAAAAGTGCCGCTAAAGTGGCGATACTGCCCTTGATAATATGCCCCGAAGTGTCTCATAGGCAGTACTCAGCACAAAGTTCCGCCCCTTCCAAGACCCACTCACCCTCACACAGTGAATAAAAGGTTTTGCACGTCTGCCTCTGGGAAATTAGAGGGGTCATAAAAAGCACGTCAGTTTTAAGATATAATCTGCAACTCTAACACAAAAGCGATTTTATGAGCATGAACAACTTGATCACTCCTGGAACAATCTGTACCAATGAGTCCAAATATTCGTTTTGGGTAACTTTGGGCTGAGTTTGGTGAAGGACGACCGAGGGGGGATTACTATATAGTGGTTCATAGATAGGTCTTTTAGGTCTGTCTTCTGAGATAGCTTTAGCCTTATGCCAGACCATTGTTTCTCCATGAAACGTATACATAATAAATATACAAAGAGGGGCTTTTGGCCAGCGGGCTTCCTCCATTGGTCTCCTAAATTGTTGCATACATTTTGCTTCTGCCCACCACAGCACAATCTATGGGACGATAGGTCTGCCCCCTTTCCTCACTGGCTCCCTTCACTCTGGGTGACTACACAAAACCTTTGCATATTGTTCACATCCGCTAGAAAATGGTTCCTTTCTCTTCAGTGCAAAGCTGATTTAAATTGTGCTTTTTATATTAACGTTAAATGCTGGCTATTTATTTTGTATGGGATGCCAAACTAGATGGCAACTTATTTTTCATCTCTTTTTCATGGTAGCTGTTATAAAGTCCTGAAATGACATTGTGACACTGTTGCTGTTTCAATAATAAGTGCTTGGTTAGATCATTATTTAATCTTATCTCCTCCACTAATATAAACAATAAAATGCATTTTTGCAACTGAAAGGCTTTTAGTTAAAAACGTAACTAGTAAAACAACCACATCAGTGAATGCTTTAAAAAACAATTAAATGTACATTTTTTATTGCAAGTATATGGTGGCCACATTTATGTGGTGGTATATTTTTTTCCTTTTTTTTTTGTGGCATAAGCTTTCAACAAAAAGTTAAAAGACAACATTCACGCTAGCTTCCCAAGACTGGACCTATTGGCCTTGTCAATACTTGTCTTTGCTTTGGAATCGCCAAACACATAGCATTGAAAGGGGAGATGCAAAAACTAGCATTTAACAAATAATTCTGGCAAACAAAACTTTGTAATAACTAGCTACTAATTTAGAATTCGTGACATTTATTTCAGTGGGTAGTAAAAAACCTACCCAAAAAGAGGAGCATAACATGTAAATGCATATTTACCATTTACTATAGAGATTCCTGTCCCATATGCAAATCTTAACCTGAGGTGACTGTCTCAAATGCATTCCTCTAAGGATCAGTGAATGCCCGAAAAAAACACAAAACAAAAAAAACAATTGTTGGAACAATGTTGCCATATTTTGCAGCAGCAGAATGATAAACAGTTCCTTGTTAGAGTGAAGCGTGAATAGGGAAAAACAGAGGAATGAGTGCAGCAGTATGTCGCCTGCCCTCACCGACACTGCCTCTATTGCTCCTCCTTACACTCATTCATAGACATTCACTTATACATGCACACCCTCAAATCGCCACAGCAAAAGCGAGTATGAGTGAGACTTCAGAAGCTCACTCAGGCTGAGTTGAGTCAGTGAGCAAGTAAGAGTGAATGAGATGAGTTAGTATGGTACATGGATGATGTGAAATGGTGAGGCAATATAAACTCACTTTATACACAATCATTTGTGAACTTATAATCACTCGCAAATCCGTACACTTGCAGCCATTCACACATATTAGTGACAGTCAGATAATATGCTTGCAAACTGCCTCATTGTATGGAGAGTTAGTTTGATAAGCGTGTATGTCTGTGTGTGTGTGTGCGTGTATGTATGTGTGTGTCTATGTGTGTTTGTGTGTGTACAAACACTGGTAGTAGTGCCAAGCCACCATGTAGATTAGGCACTAATCAGGGTTGCTTCTAAAGGGAGTTTTATTTTTGATGTTACACATGCTTGAACCCGTGACTGGAGATCCTTTCGAGTATGTTAGGAAAAGATGCACTGTAGTGAAATTTTGAAAAAGCAGGCATTTGTGCTGTTTGCACAAATTTGAGGGCAAATGAGAGCATGGTGCTTGCCATGTCCCACTTATACATAATGCATCTGCTTGACAGGAATCTCAGAATTGTGCTAAATGCAGGCATTGTCTGTGTCTACAATTTGTCTAAGTTGGAAGACTCCACTACTGTGTTATGCAAAGGCACCCCCTCCCCCCCATCAGGGTGAGAAAAGAGTGGTTGTGGAACAGTAAGTGAGTGAGATAGTGAGAGAGTGCTGGGTTTGTGTCTAGCACTTTTGTCTCCACACATAATTCACTAAAATAGTTACTCATCCTATTCATCTCAAGCACCTAAGAGTAAAACTGAAAGTGAGAAAGAGTTTGTTTGAACTGGACTATGGGTGAATGTGTATATATGAGTGGGAGCATGTGAGTGTATGAGTGTTGTTGAAATATGAGTGAGTGAGTGGAGTACGAGCCTGATGAGTTAAAAAGGGAACTGCTAACACGAGGAGAGAGTATGAGCTTGGAGCCATAATGAATCGCGATAACCAGAACCAAGGATGGGCAATGAAGACTTGAATTTAAGAGTTGGTCAAGGTGGCCTAGTTGCCGGAAGGCCACTGGGAACCTGGATGGGGAAGGTGATCATTTGTACATAATGGAACTCGTGGAACTGATAGTGGTGGGCATTCTTGGACATCATGAAAAGAGAAAAAGTGGGTATTCTGGGGCCATAGTGTAATTGATATTATGAGCATGCAGGGATAATACATGAACCAGAATACATGCTTACTGGGGCATTAAAAAGCAGAATTTAAAAATTACATGTATATTATGAAAATAGTATTTTTGTGAAGAGCTAGGTATTATAAAATCTGGTAACATGGGCATACTGGAAGATTAAGAAAAATGCTAATGTTGATATCAAGGAGACTGTAGGAAATCTGCCTTTCTAGCGTGGCATTCCAGATTTTTCAACTTTTTGTGGTCCCTTTTTTTACTGACTTAAGAACGCTGTACAATGTATGCTTGCTAAATAGAAGGAAAGGGCCTGTGCTCCCCTTTAAACATGTCAAAGTTAACTTAAACCTGATCGACCCAATTAACTTTCCTATACGGCCATAGTGTATGGTGCAGAAATAAATCACTGGCTGTAAAGTTAACTGCCACCTGTCACTGCAGCACACATTGGGCCATCCACTACAGTGGCAGTGACAACATGGTTTGAGGCCTACTTCGTGTAGCCTGACAGCAGCTTGAAGCACAAACCTCTCAAAATCATCCTTTTGGCAGGTAGGAAAACCTGACTTTAATTGTTTAATAAGTCACCCCTAAGCACATCTTTCTTCCCGCAAGATAAGGTGCATAATATTTAAGAGTGGAACATATATGACATTAGAAATGGCATGTTTCCCCAGTGACTTAGTCCAAAACAATACTGTCACCAGTCAGGCTGTAACTGGCACATAGGAAATGTCACACTATAGATTATGCACTTTAATCTATAACATTTGACCTCTGCAAGCTACAGACTCCATACAGAGACTTAATTTTGTATTTAATAAAACTCAAATCGAATGGTCAATTTGGATTTCTATTAAATATATGGGAATATGGAACTTTTAGAAAGTTATCTTTACCCTGCCTGAAACTATAGGAGGCTAGTGTGCATTGGCTCTCAAGCAATTGCACTGTCTGTATTTGGCCTGAAATAGGTGTGGAAACAGCTCACAGAGCACAGAAAATAGCCTGGGAGTGGGGTGGGGTTTTCTTCCTCTGACAGGGGTCAGACCAGGAAATTCATTTACTTCAAAGGTGCATTCCCTGTCATAAGTAACTGTTAGATGGCACCTAGGCGAGGCCCCAGCTTTTGTCCCTATTGTCAGACTGGCACCAAACCCAGTGGAAAGAAAGCTACCCTTCGAACTGGTTTTGAATGAGGAGGGGGGCTGCTCATTACCCAGGCCTTACCTCTGGGTGAACGCACAAGTTCTGCACAAGAGGAGCAGGGTTTCACGATCTTGGATTATAGGAATAGGGAACACTGTGGGATTATTTGCAGCAGGGCAAACAGGAAATGCTGGAAAAGTGGGCAGGATTGCTCCAGGGACCTTTTACCCCATTGATTAGGGAGTGACCAGGACTTATTCTCAACCACTAGCTGGTGCCAGGCATAAATGTGGCAACCCAAGGTACCATGGACAGAATATTTACTGGATTTGAGGAAGATCAGAAGATGACTGGGCATGCTGTTTGTGACTTGAAAGGAGCCCTGAAGGACTGGTCTTGCTCCCTCTTACCACAGGACAAAGAAAAGTAGACTCCAATGGTCAGTTGGCCGGCCTCCTGTGTGGGTACAGGAACACAACAAGCTTCAAGAGAATGTTTCCCTGAAATACGCAGGTGACCAGTGACAAATGGACACGGACTGGATGTTGCTGTTGGCCTCTGTCTGACACACTGAGGGTCTCTAATTGTCGTCCCCCTAGGTCCTGGGGGCTTTAAAAGTGTACTTCTGTGGTTGTTTGTACACCAGCAGAAAGTTTGGAAATTTTTGAAAACTTTTTCTCCAGAGCCCCATTGGAACCAACGGGAAAAATAATCCAACAGGCAGTTCCACAGCGTCAGATTGATGTTCAGATTCGTCTCATTCAAGGCTTCCAGCATCACTGAAAAAAAGACAAAGTCCCTTTCTGAGTTGGGACTTCAGTGATAAATCTCCAAAGCTCCAACCCTTCAACACGACCAACATGCTTCAGGTATCCAGCCTTCAGTTCCACCACCATGGCTACAGTTTCAGTGGCGACCCACTCAGAGAGGATTTTTCTTCTCAAAAAGTGACAAAGTCCCTTTCTGTATTGGGACTTAGAAGAAATGTCAATTTTTTTTAAGATAAATGGCAACATCACTTCTGAAGTGGGACTTAGAAACGTTATTGAACTCTTTGACTTCCAGGCTTTTCACTGGGACAAATCTACTTGTGGTATCCGACCAGGTTAGCACCTACCACTTGCATTGACTGTCAGTCTACCACTTGCATAGACTATGATTGGCGCTGTGTACGTTTTGCCCTATTTCTACTTAATACCTTAAAACATCATATCTCCTATTCCCCTAATTGGATTTTTGTCTTTTTGGTGTCATTCAATTTCTTACATTTTACTCTATTTTTCTAATTCAGTTTAGCATTTTTATTGTTTGATGCTTTGACTTTATTACTGTCATGGTACTGCATACATATTTTACACATTGCCCTAAATTAAGCCTGTCTGCTATGTGCCATGGCTACTAGGAGGTTGAGCTGATGTTAATTTAGTGACTTTGAGGGATCATCTTGACAAGAAGTGTTATTATTCCCTGAGGTGGGCAATTGTCCACCCCAAATAATTATCCACTTTCTTTCAGAGACTATTAATGATGGTCTCAATAGAGCATTATGGCAACTGAAAATATGAAAATACCTGGGCTAATGGAGAATGAATATATGTACGAATTGGTATGGTTAAAGTAATGGAAATTATCAATCAATTTGATTTAGTTCAGAATTTTTACTACCAACTCAATACAATTTATTAAATGTGATTTTATTCCTGATCCTTAATGCTTGCAATGAGTGAGATACAAAATGGGCCAAACATTTTTAAACACTATTTAAACAAAAGCGTTTTCGTTAAAAACTTTGTGTTCCTCTGTTATTTCCCCAAACAGAAGCAAACATTGGCAAAGTCAATGTGTTTGGTGTTACCACCAGCCTTTTGGCTTTTTACATGCTTGTTTTGTTTTGTCCTGGTTTTCGCAAAACTTTATTGTTGTGGAAGCTGCCAGGCCCTCAACAATCTAAAAAAAAACATTGGCTGAAAGCAAAAAATATCTTTTGTGTCAAAAAACACACATTACCATAGTAGCCACTGGCACTTAAGGGAACTACTTTGTGTGGATGTGCTCCTTGTGAAAGGGAAGAATGCCATAGTTTACAGTGAAGTTAGCCCATGGCTGAAGTGGGCTGACCCGTTGTTCCATGGTGAATGCTCTTGAGGTCTTGAGGGTGGAAAAAAATGTGAATGATACAACAGAGCAGTGAATGAAGAGGGCTGACTGAATGTCTCCTATTAGTATAGGGAAACTTTATTTGGTAGTTAATAAAAACTATTCCAAAATATCAGATAAAAGCAGAAGCTATACTCAGTGTGAGGAAAGTGATGCATTAAATGGTGTGGTTGTGAGACCTCACCATGTTACATTCACAGTAGCGTCTTTGGTCCAGTCAGGCTCGTTTACAAAAACCTTAGCTTAGCCCTGGGTAGTCGTGGCTTCGAGCAGTCAGGCTTTAACAAAGGAACAAGTGTAAAGCATTTAGAAGTACCAAAACAACAAAATATGCAAGCCACACAGCATAAAAGAAATCATAGATCATATTTTAATACATTTTTAGACACCAAAATAAACAAAATCCACTGGAGGTTTCCGGAGGTATAGATTTTTAAGTATAACGTAAATTACTGTTGTTCACTTGAATCATCAACAAGCATTGACAAATGCCACAGTTACCAGAAACTTCCTAAAACTTTTATAAAGTTGTGTATTGGTATTCTCGCCTGCTTTGGGTGACCGATTCCATCAGGGAGCAGGTCAATGGGCCCTGGGAGGAAGAGTAGGACAGTTACCTTGATGCCACAGAAGTCTCCAGTTCAGTTCCAAGCTCCATGGCAAATTCCCTTAGACATCAGTGGAGTGGTCCTGATGCAAGGGATACAGGATGCTGAAGATGTTGTAGGATGCTGAGGATGCTGTGCTGTCGACAGGGGGCTTCCTGCGTCTACTCCTCAGTCGACAGTCTTGGTGGTGTGACTTTGGTCACAAGGTATCCCTTGAAGTCATCTTGGGTCCAGCAAAAGTCCAGTTGCCACTGGAATCCTGGTCTCAAGGCACAACAAATCCAGTGGTTCCCTTTACCAAAGGCTAATGTCCTCCTTGGGTGACCAAACTGCACTCTGATGACTCTCCCGGGACCAGCAGTATTGGGTGCAATTTTTGAGTGTTGGGTCTTGGTCTTCTAGGCTGAAAGTCAGCGGTCAGTGTCGATCATTTGATCGGAGTTCACCTCTTCTGCCTCAGCCTCAGGATTGACTTTGCCATGAACAGGCACTACAGGCACAATCCTCTCTTTGCTAGCCCAAGGAGCAGAAGGCACAGTCCAGTCTTTGGTGCAGCATCTTGCTGGGTCCAGGGAACAGCAGGGTAGTCCTTCTTCAGTCCTGTCTCCAATCCAGATGTGATCTGAGGTCTGGGTGCCAGGCATGTCACATTTATGCCCAGCAAATGCCCTCAGGGATGCAGCAGTTACTAGCCAATGGGCTACTAGATCCCGTCCCACCTGATGATGACTTCCTGCAATGTGTGGCAGCTAGCTATCCTAAGGAAGCAACATTCTGCCCACTCCCAAGATGGTGTAACCCTTTTCTTGGCGGGTGGAGCTTGGTAGCCCACACTTGAGGTGAGCCGCCTGAGGGCTACACGCCCATGGGATAACCGGTTTGGTCACTGTGTTCCCCTCTCTGTCCCCAATGCAAATCTGTCTACCAGAACAAAATAGCAGTCCCTATCTAGTGTGTCCACCATTTGGCCTTCAAAGGCGGCTTCCCCTTTTAAGCCCCTATTTTGTGTTCACAACCAGGATGGCTTCCTTTCAGGAAAAGGTAATATCTCTTCCAACAGCAGGGCTCTATTCTGTCTCTTCCTCAGATACGTTCACACCTCTCCCCATAAGGGCAGAAGGCTATTGTGTGGCCAGCATCTGCATAAGACCACTGGAAAGCCGGGGCAACAGAGTGACAACTTTCTAAAAGTTCCTTTTACCTAATAGTTACATTAAATTCGACTTGGCTATCAGGTTGAGTTTGATGCAACAACTAATTTGATCCATCGAAGTACTAACTTTAGAAGTCCCATTCAGAAGTTAGCAGAGCTGAGTTGTCAACATGTAACCCTGTATTCACCAATGAAGTTACTAGCCTTTCCAAAGTAAAAATGACAATTTGGGGTTTTCACTTTTAAGACATATAAAAATGCATGTCCTACCTTTAATACACAGCCCCCTGTCTAAGGACTTGATAAGTCTTCTGAAAGGGTGAGTTTTATATTTATATATATCCCCAGCATTTGATATACAGCATACCCTATGGGGAGATGCTTCGCATCAAGCGTATCTGCAGTCGGGAGGATGAACTCAAATTAGCACAACAGGCTAGCAAGGAGAGGTTTCTTGCCAGAGGCTATACACATAATTGCATTGACAATGCGATCAATAAAAGCAATTCAGTGTCCAGGGACAGTCTTGTCAATAAATCTCTCAAGATCATTGATACGGACATTGAAGAAACCTCTACCTTTAGATTCATTCTCGAATATAACAGACAGGAAAAAGCCATTAGAAATATTATCAAAAGAAATTGGCCCATTATTCAAGATGATCCAGTAATTGGTCACCTGCTCCCAAAAAACCCTGCGATTACATACAGTAGGGCATCATCCATGAAAGATGTCTTAGTACGTAATGACCCGTTTACTCCAACAGGGGGTACATGGCTAACCCAAAGGAAAAAAAATTTTCCCTGTAAAACATGCAAAGCGTGCAAACACGGTACTAAGATGACCACCTACAGTACCCCTTTTAGTGAGCAAGAAAGGGAAATTAGCAAAGCCGTCACTTGTAAGTCTGACCATGTGGTTTATGTGCTGGAGTGTCCCTGTGCCCTATGATATGTCGGAAGTACAATACTACAAGGGCACAAGAGGATACTCCAGCACATTAGAGCAATTAAGAACAAAGACACAGCTTATCCCGTGGCACGACACTTTGATGAAGTTCATAAGGCCGATCCCAAACAACTCAAATATTATTTATTGGATGCCATCCCCCCCAACAAAAGAGGAGGAGACAGGGAGAAATTGTTAAGGCAATTGGAAACACGCTACATAATTGATCTCGACACTAAGGCCCCTGGGGGCCTTAACGTAACAGAAGAACTTTACACTTGCCTCTAAATATGATAGTGATATTGAGTAATAAAATCTTATGATATGTTTGGAAACTTATTATATCCAATATTGAACAATTATTAGCTTCAATTTTGGAATTTATTCTTGAACGGTACATTAATTTGATCAGGATTTAAAACAGCCGCTAACTTTTACTATTATATCTCTTTTACACACACACATTTTTACATGGTTTTATTAAGGGGTTTTTATCGGTTATTTATTAATTAGATGTTTTTTGCACAAAACTAAGTCCGAGCAACAACAAAATTGAAAAGTATGAGTAATCGCATTGGACGAACGATGAACTAGGCATTTGCACTTTATCTAGCGAGCCAAAATAGCACTTTGTAGTATATGTCAACCTATTTCTGACAAACTATTTTAAGTACTGTACTATGCATTAGCATTTTAGATACAATGGATTGTTTCACGTATATATTTATATACAGCAGCAGTACTTTCCATGTGCATTGCCACTTTTTAGAAAAAGCATATTATAATGGAACTATTAATAGTCTTTTAATAATGCTTTTAGTAACGTTATATTTATATCTATCTATTTATATGTATTTATATGTTTATATATATCAAATGTAACATTGTGGCAAATAATGGCTTAGATTTATCTAGTATCATTTATTTCAGTAGTCCATGGAATGGGTATTGACACCTGAATAGTATACAATTCATCTATGCCACAGGTCAAAATTCCTTTTGGCATTTAACAAAATAACAAATCAATTCTGTATACATATCTTTTGCGACACTTTGCACAAATGTATTGCTCAGGCACTTGTCACTTTAAATTATATAAAAAAATGAAATGAGAAAAAGATAAAAAACAGAAAAAATAACAGGAAATGATGCACTAGGGTATTTAAACCAATCATGTACTGTGTTTCGTGTCATGTGATCAAGGCCCTCCGGGGTCGAAACGCGTCATGCTGATGGTGGAATTGGGTGATGAAATAAACTAAAAGAATCTGCACCTACTTTGTGGTCTGTGCTCCTGTTCCTGGTCCTGTTCCTGTGCGGTTGGGGGAAGGTTGGAGTTTCAAGGATATATATATATATATATTCCTGCTCCAAAAATTTCTTTAACTTTAAAGAAATATCAGCACTCGCGGGGTCGGTAATCAGTCGATCTTTATTTCACCAAAAACAAACGCGTTTCGGAACCAGTCCTTCGTCAGTGTTTGCGCTCAATGTTACAAAGCGCCATTTTTAAAGGTGTTAAATAAAACAGAATCATAGAACAATTACAATGGGAATCATCTTACAGTTTAATAGTACTGGATATTACAAGTCTCTACACTTGTATCGAACACTCACAGGGTCTGGAAGCAGTAAAATACTTTTTGCAAAAGAGATCATTGAAGTTCGCAAGTCAGAACATCATGTTAATTGAACTTATCGAATTCTGCCTATTGAATAATATCTTTCTCTTTCAGGGAGATTTGTATAGGCAGATATCAGGGACTGCGATGGGCACCTGCTTCGCCCCCAGTTACGCGAATTTATTCGTGGGCTGGTGGGAGGAGCAGGTGGCATGGTCCACCGCCAACGAAATCTGGACGAGTGAGGTAGTAGCCTAGTACAGGTACATCGATGACCTCTTCATTGTATGGAGGGGTCAATAGATAAGGCAAAGGCATATATACAATATCTCAATGCCAATGAAGTCAATTTGCGATTCACAGGGGAAGTTAGTACAGTGGCTGTTAACTATTTGGATTTGAGGGTGCAAGTGCAGGATGGGAGATTAACAACTGTACTCTATAGGAAACCAACTGCTGGAAATAGCATGTTACATGCTGCTAGCAGCCACCCCCCTAAACTTAAGAGTAGCTTACCCTATGGGGAGTTTCTTAGGATAAAACGTAACTGCTCTAGGAAATGTGACTTTGATGAAGCCATCAAGGATAGCTTTGATAGGTTTTTATCTAGAGGATACAACATAGAACTGTTGAAAACTACCCTAAAAAGAGTGGATTTTTTGCAAAGAGATGAATTGATTAAAGCGACACACTCAGGGAGGGATAAAAGTAGTGATCAAGGGAAATTTCGCATGATTACGATGTATTCGGATGATGCGGAGTTCGTAAAGCAAATCATGAGGAGAAATTGGCACATATTAAAAACTGACATGATCATTGGAATGGACATTCCATCAAGTCCCATGATCACGTTCAGGAAGGCCCGTTCTCTAAAGGACAGCCTGGTTCATAGTCATTTAGACGTGATTTCCCTAAACAAAGTACATTGAGTGAAATGAGAGGCTTTTATCCGTGTGGTAAGTGTAAGGCCTGTGCCTTTAGCAAAAGAGTACTCAGCTATGAGGTTACAGGAACCAAAATCCGTAGGAAAATTGTTAAATTCATGACCTGTCAAACCACACTATGTGTCTACTGCCTGAGTTGCCCTTGTGGCCTTAGATACATAGGCAGTACGATACACAGTGTAAAAATAAGGATACTAGAGCACATGCGTGCCATAGCGAAGAAGGATATGAATTATCCTGTCGCTAGGCACTTTGCTATTAAACACAGAAGTAATAGGGATCTGTTACAATTTTTTAGCCTTGATCATGTTCCAATGAGTATCAGAGGGGAGACAGGGTACTGAAACTACGGAGATTGGAGTCACGATATATAATCGATTTACAAACTAGGACTCCAAATGGGCTGAATAGCGGGGAAGAATTGGCAGTACATTTAGATATTTAATTTGTCCCGAAATGATTGAAAAGATACTATTAAAGTTAATATATTTGCTGATCTAATATCAAATGAGACTTGCCGATTCGCGGCGTAATTAAATAGAGGAATAGGGGCAATCTCCATTTGGAGATTGCCTTATGCCGATCCACGGCAAGATTTTGATTAAGAGTGGTAATAAGCGCGAATTGTTGTAAATAATGATAATGTTTTTTTATTTGAATATCAAATGAGAATATGTCTAATTGGTTGCGCAAGTCAAATAACTGTATGTATGAACATTGGTTATGCAGATATGAGATTAGAATCTGCATAAGACACCACTCTGATATGGCGCCCAGTAGAAAGGCGACCAAAACCCTCTTTCAGTCTCTATGATTCTGTTTTATTTAACACCTTTAAAAATGGCGCTTCGTAACATTGAGCGCAAACACTGACAAAGGACTGGTTCCGAAACGCGTTTGTTTTTGGTGAAATAAAGATCGACTGATTACCGACCCCGCAAGTGCTGATATTTCTTTAAAGTTAAAGAAATTTTTGGAGCAGGAATTTATAACCACGAAGCACCGCCGTGTTTTGGGAAGCACCCGCCCTAAGAGTGATCCGCAAGAGGGGTGCGCAGGAGCTGGATATATATATATATATATTCACTGAAAAAACCATAGGTTTTAGGGACAGTTATAGTTACTTGGACATTGCACTCGTACAAAACCCGTGAAATTCCCCCGTTATAGTTAGTTCAGCTAACTATAACTCGCGCCCCCGCAATGCACTGCTGATGACGTCACATATTACATCACTCATGACATGGTCAGTGACATCACTGATGACATCCCTGATGACATCTCAAATGACATCACTGATGACATCACTGATGACATCACTGATGACATCATCCAGTGACTGTGTGTTTCTGTAAAGTTTAAATATTTTTAATATATATAGGAAAAGACGTATTGAAGAATGAGTGGGTGTGTAAGTGTCTGTATGGATGATTTAGTAGGTGCGTGACTGACTCTATAAGTGAGTGATTTAACGTATCTTACTGAATGCATGGGTTAGTGACTAAACTGGATGAATGTCTGTATCCGTCTGTCTGATGCTGTGTAAGTGGCTGCATGTGTTTGTGAATAGCTACATGAGTGTCTATATGAGTTATTGAATGCTTGTCTGAGTATCTGTATGGGTGCCTGAGTGTTTGTGTGGGAGGGGTGTGTGCAACTCTGTGCATAGATGTGTGAGTGGGTGATTCACTGGGTGGATGGTTTCAAGAGTGCATCTGTGATAGACTGTATGGGTGGGTAAGTGTGTGTAAGAGTGTGTTAGTGAGTGAATGTATGTTCCAGTGGTACATGTGTGAGTAACTACATATGTGAAAGGCAGTATATATGTGTGTTGGAGTATATAAATAGCTATAAGCAAGAGTGAGTGATTGTGATAGTGGCTGTATGGATGAGTGTGTGCTTGTATCAGTGATTGTATAAGAGCGTAACAATGTGCTACTATTTGTATGAGTAAGTGAGCTGGTGTGTGTATAACTGTATAGGTGAGTAAATGGCAGTGTGTTTAATTATTTGCATGACTGACTAGGTGTGTGAGTATCTCTATGGATGAGTGGCGTTGTTTGAGTGTCTATATAGGAGTAAGAGTGCATATGATAGTCCTGTACTGAGTGACCGTAAGTATGAGTGACTGTACGGGTGAGTGAGTGGATGTGTGTGTGTAGACCTAAGAATCAGTGAGTGGGTATGTAGTTATTGGTGTTGGAGTGTCTATGGTTTTGCGAATGGCAGTCTGTAATTTAGAGTGGGTGTATCAAAGGTTATATTAGGGTGTGAGGAGGTGCATCAGATTATCACGTGGATGATGTCATCAGTGATGTCATTTGAGATGTCATCAGTGATGTCATCAGTGATGTCACTGACCATGTCATGAGTGATGTAATATGTGATGTCATCAGCAGTGCATTGCGGGCGCGAGTTATAGTTAGCTGAACTAACTATAACGGGGAATTTCACGGGTTTTGTACGAGTGCAATGTCCAAGTAACTATAACTGTCCCTAAAACCTATGGTTTTTTCAGTGAATTTCAAAGGTTTTTTAAATGCTAATTTGTAACTATAACGTGTCTGAAACCTATGGTTTTTTCAGTGAATTTCAAAGGTTTTTTAAATGCTAATTTGTAACTATAACGTGTCTGAAACCTATGGTTTTTTCAGTGAATTTCAAAGGTTTTTTAAATGCTAATTTCTAACTATAACGTGCCTGAAACCTACGGTTTTTTCAGTGAATTTCAAAGGTTTTGTAAATGACAATTTTTAAATGTATTAATTGTTATATTAATTTTTTTCATACTGATTTACTACATTTTTAGAAACAATTTTTTTTTACATATTTTATTTTTTAAATTACATTGTAATTACATTATACATTACATTACAAAAAATACTTTCTCAGAATGAATTACTTTAGTTTAAATACTTTGCAGATAGGCAATAGACTTTTAAGTACAGTAGTTACAGTTGTTGCAATGGGCAACACATTTTCAAACACAATGCAACATTCAGCTCAATGTGAATTTCTAGTTAAATGAAATTAGTTACTTTATGGATTACTTTTGTAACCACAGGACTGGATCCTAGATTCAGTCCTGGTACATCTCCTGTAAACAGTTGAGTAAAAGCGTTTTGGTTACAGTCGTGATTTTTAAGGAATATTATTGTATTTTAAAAGTTGACACTTAGAAACATTTTCTCATAGAATCACCAATGTTATCCTATGGAAGGAAATTCACTTAGCAGGTAAAAACTGTTATCGTTACTTTTTCTTACTCAGTGTTGGATCCTGGATCCAGCACTGGTGCATCTCCTGTAAACAGTTGAAAGAATGCGTTTAAGTCATACAGGCGATTTTTAAGGAATATTTGTAGTTTGTGAAAATCAACACTTTGAAACTTTTTGCTGAAAACCAGTCAATCTTAGCCTATGAAGGAAATTCAAGTTACCGGTAAGTACGGTTAAAATTACTTTTGAGGATCAGTACTGGGCTGAAAGATGCAGCACTGAGGTCTCTCCTGATAACAGGTGAGTAAATCGGAATTCGTATTTCGGCTGATTTTAGAGGAATATTTTAAAGTTCCAAAACTCCACACTTAGAAGAATTTCCAAGTGAAACCAGTCAATGTTAGCCTATGAAGGAAATTCAAGTTACCGGTAAGTACGGTTAAAATTACTTTTCAGGACCAGTACTGGGCTGAAAGATGCAGCACTGAGGTCTCTCCTGATAACAGGTGAGTAAATCGGAATTCGTATTTCGGCTGATTTTAGAGGAATATTTTAAAGTTCCAAAACTCCACACTTAGAAGAATTTCCAAGTGAAACCAGTCAATGTTAGCCTATGGAAGGAAATTCAAGTTACTGGTAAGTATGGTTAGAATTACTTTTCAGGACCAGTACTGGGCTGAAAGATACAGCACTGAGGTCTCTCCTGATAACAGGTGAGTAAATCGGAATTCGTATTTCGGCTGATTTTAAAGGAATATTTGCACAATGGTGAAGGGAGGCGGCGGGGCCTGAGGTGACATCTGTGCAAACGCGCCCCGTTGCGCGTTTTAAGTTGGGGGATTAAGTCCCCTTGAATCCTGAGGGTCCCTAGGGGCCAACTAGCCCACCAGGAACCTCCAATATGCGCCAGGGGCTGCGTTGCAGAGACGTGTAGAGAGGCCACACCCTTTTACACCTCTCTGCAACGCAGCTCTGTGGCGCTTTCTGGATGTACCTGTTGGGCTAGTTGGCCCCAGGGACCCTCAGGATTGAAGGGATTTAATTCCCCATCTTAAAACGCGCCACGAGGCCTGTTTGCACACATGTCACCTGAAGCCCCGCCCCCTCCCTTCACCACTGTGCAAACGCGCCCGTGGCGCGTTTTAAGTTGGGGGATTAAGTCCCCTTGAATCCTGAGGGTCCCCGGAGTCCAACTAGCCCACCATATACCTCCAAAAAGCGCCACAGAGCTGCGTTGCAGAGAGGTGTAAAAGGGGTGTGGCCTCTCTACACGTCTCTGCAACGCAGCCCCTGGCGCATCATGGAGGTTCCTGGTGGGCTAGTTGGCCCCCAGGGACCCCCAGTATTCAAGGGGAATTCGTTCCCCTCTGCAAACGCGCCAGGGGCGCGTTTGCAGAGTGGTGAAGGAAGGGGCGGGGCCTGCGGGCCCGATCGTTTAAAAAAATTAAAAAAATTGTGTCCCCTGAAGGGGGCTGTGTGGCCCCCTTCCTTTTTCCTGTTTTTATGCCCTGGGGACCCCATCCCCCAGGGCCTTACCCCTTTTTTAAATTTTTAATTAAAAAAAAACGGGAAGGGGGCCGCGTGGCCCCCTTCCCTGGGCCTGTATTGGCCCCGGGGACCCCATCCCCCGGGGCATGGCCTTTTATTTTTATTCTTTGGAGGGGGGCTGCGTGGCCCCCTCCTCTGGCCATTTAAGGCCCCGGGGACCCCATCCCCGGGGCCGGCCTTTCCATTTTTTTAATTTTTTTCATTTTTCTTTTTTGGGGAGGGGGCCGCGTGGCCCCCTCCTGGGCCACTACTTGCCCCGGGGACCCCATCCCCCGGGGCCTGGCCTCTCGTTGGGGACTGTGGGGGTCCCCAATCCCCCACAGTCCCGCCCGGCTCCCCGTGTCCTACGGGAGCCGGCATTGCTTTACACATGGGGAGCAGCTGACATGCTGCTCCCCATGTGGAAAGCAATCGGCTTTGGATATTGGAAGAGAGAGCAGGTTTCCTGCTCTCTCTTCCAATATCCAAAGCAGTTTGCTATGGCAGGACGGGAGCCGCGAGGCTCCCGTCCTGCCATAGCAAACTACAGTGTCCCGGGGGTAGGCACCCCGGGACACTGCAGGAGCCGGCCCTGGGGGTGGTGGTCCCCAGGGCCATCAAGGGCTTCCAGGAGGGGGGCCGCGCGGCCCCCTCCCTACATCAGCACAGCCCCGGGAGGTGGTGGTCCCCGGGGCTTCGGGGTCCAAAACGGACCCCCATTTTAATTTGTTAGTGCCCCGGGAGGTGGCGGTCCCGGGGTGTGTGGGGGCTGGAGCCCCCACACAGGTTGTTAAATTAACTTAAAAAAAGCCCCGGGAGGTGGTGGTCCCGGGGCTGCGGGAGGGCTCAGAGCCCTCCCGCACCATTTTTAAAAAGCCCCGGGGGTGGCGGTCCCCGGGGCTTGGGAGCCCTTTGAGGCCCCCACACATTAAATTATCCCCCCCACCATGCCCCCGGGACTTGGGCCACCCGGGGGCCAGTAGCATCGAAGCGCGGAGACCGCGCTCGATTTCTCGGCAGGATTCGCGCACCCTGAGCGCATCCTGCCGATTTTTTTTTTTTAAATGCTTTTTGCCCAGGGGTCCTTGTGGGACCCCTGAGCAGGCCTAGGGGTTAGGGTGTTTCTACCCTGCCCCCTTTGTGCGTTTGCGCACTTGTTTCTTTTTTTTCTCGGCGGGATACGCGCACCCTAAGCGCATCCCGCCGATTTTTAAAAATATATATTTTTCTGCCCAGGGGGTCCTTGTGGGACCCCTGAGCAGACCTAGAGGTCAGGGTGTTTCTACCCTGCCCCCTTTTGCGCTTTGCGCACTTGTTTCTGTCCCTCGGTTCTACCGAGGACAAAATGGCTGCCAACACTTCTTGATTTGGAGTGTTGACAGCCAATTAGCATGCAGCTCGTGATCGGGAGGGTACGCGGATCCGACGCGCCCATAGATATATATGTGATTTTAATTGTGAATTTCTCAGGAACTACTGAACGGATTTACACCATTTTAGCAAAAGGCACCAGTCTGAACCAAGGGCTACCTCTTTGCCAAATTTGGGGTAATTCCGTTCAGCAGTTCGGGCTGTAGCTGCGACTAAAGGTTCCTATGGAAAAATGAATGGGGAAAACGCGTTTTGGGACCCCCCTTTTTCTCGGCCCCACTTCACGTATCACCCCGAGACTTTCAGGGTAGGAGCGGAGCGGAGCGCCCTAACAAGTTGGAAACTTTCACGAAGATTCGTCAACCGCCGCCAACGTTATTTCAAATAGAATGTCGCGGATTTCCTATGGATAATAGGTTGTAACTATAACTATCTACTGGCGACCGCCAGTAGATATATATATATATATATATATATATATATATATATATATATATATATATATATATATATATATATATATATATATATATATATATATATATATATATATATATATATATATATATATATATATATATATATATATAAAAAGGGAGGTCTGGACTTTGTCATGAGTCTAAATGGCAAGGTTTAAAACTGCTCAACCAGTCTGCAGTGGCAGGCTGGGAGACACGGTTTACCTTGTCACTCCCAGTATGGCACAATAAGTGCTTCAGCCCGGGGGAGGGCTACCTTAACTTAAAGGCCTTGAGTACCCCTGGTATCATATATTAGGAACTTCTAAGTAAGTTAACTTATGCCAATCTGGTATAAGTCAATCAAACATACACATTTTAGGGGGCAAAGCACTGGCACTGAGGTCTGATTAGCAGACCTCAGTGCACTATCATATTCGAAAAACAGCAGCATCATTCCAAAACTTTGGGGAGGATCATGCAAAAAGAGACATTTCCTTACACCAAGGGCCACATGATCGGCCATTTTTAGCAGTCACAAATGGAGATTCGGGCTGTTTGCGGCCACTAAAAAGGGTTGTAGCATGTATCAACCCTATAACCTGTTACCAACTTGCAAAATAGGTTTTGCGAGTCGCATTTTGGAAGGGGCATGCCAACGGCGTCCCTTGCTAATAGCGAGTCGCAGGGAGCTGTACGATTGTTTTGTGACCGGAATGCAGTCGCAAAACAATTGCAGTTTACTGCCTAATTCAAGTAGGTGGTAAGCCAGTTGCAAATGTGATTGACAGCAAAAACATTTTTAAGGAGCAGGCAGTAGTCCCACTGACCACTGCCTACTCTTAAAAGATGAAACTGAAACATTTAATTTTTGTTTTTGAAATGCATCCCATTTTCCTTTAAGGAAAACGAGCTGCATTAAAACAAAAATCCTTTATTTTAAAAGCAAACACAGACATGGGGTTCTGCTGTCCCCAGCAGGCCACGATCCCAGTGTTATTGCCCATTCACAATGGATCGCAAAATGCAACCTGCCTCATGAATATTGATGAGGCAGGACATTGAGAATCACAAAAGGTATCTGAGACACATAAGTTCATTTCCTTTTGCGAGTCGCAAAAGAAAATGGTCGTACATGTGGCCCTAAGTAATTAGAAAAACATATATAAATACAATAAAAGGAAAAACATAAAACAGAGGTAAAAGGTGTGCAAATATTGTAATCGTTCATCAAAGATAAGTGCTAAATGCCTCTACCCTCGGGGAACCTAATAAATGTCACGGACAAGACTATGGTTCCATCCACCCGTGTGACACCTAAAGTGACATGGTGTTAAACTAAAATCTTCGTAGAAGATCATTAAGACACATAAAAGCACAGCGGTGAGATGATAAAATAAAAACAAAGGTACAAAATGTGCAAATATCTCAGTATGTCCCGGAGATGGGCTCTAATCTCCTCTACCATCAGAGCATGTAATAAATGACTCAAGCAAGACAGTACCTGCATCCACCGAAGTGAGTCCTATTGTAATACAATATTTCTCTCAGGGTAGGTGGCATACTGCTTGGTTAGTGCATCCAGAACTTTATCCATACATTTCGTAAATCTACCTTTTAACTTGCGTTCGACCCCTGAAAACGATTCTGAATAGCTTCAGCGCAGGTCCTTATATTGAGGTTCCAGAAAGGCTGCATCAAGAATTTCTTCCTCTCTCGAGGAAATGCTGGGCCTACACAAAGAATTTGTGCAAAGTATTCTTTAAACTATGGACACAAACGGCAGGCAACATTTGTTCTGCCATATTTCCATTTTTGGATAACTTTGCCAATGTCAAAGAGGCCAAAAGAGAGGGCCTGATTTAGATCTTCTTGGCGGACGGGTTACTCCATCACAACAATATAAATCTGGCCCTGAGCCTTAAAAATTGGAGCATGGATTCTCAGGATAGCAACAGCGTGAAGTACCCTTGTGGTACAGGTTCCGAGTAATTGATAACAGTAAACAGGTTATGATGTTTTTACTTATAGATTCTGAAGATCAATGATTCTGGATCTTGTTTTGACCAGTCCAATAATAATTGATTTGAAGTTTCCAAAAGTAATGTCAAAGGTCCATGGTGGAGTCATCTGAAGGTCACCAAGGATTGTCTTAATGGAAAAGGCCCACGGGTTAGAAATAGAAGATGTAATTTGAAGACCCAAATGATCTTTGGAAGTGCCTTTATCTGCTTTAATTAGCGTAACCAAAGTTTTAATAATGCAGTTTTTGGGCCAATGACTGCGCTATAAGACCAAACTCCACACCTATTAGGGCTTCCCCCCTGGCAGAGTTTGGTAAATGAAATACTGATTTAAGCAGCTTTTAGTGTGTCTGATTCAGCTACTGACAAACTTGCCAGGGAAGCTTTGAGCCCATATGTGAGTGACAGCAGATACTTGGAGTTCAAAGATGTTCAAAGATGTAAGATGGTTTGATGCTTTTGGTAATGCAAATACAATGCCTGCGATGAAGGACTCCATTTGCTGGTTAAAATGGTCTGGGCATGAAAAATCACCCTCGGGTACTTATATGAGCCTGCAATACCGATTGTGAGGGACCGATCTTCAACGATCTCCTTAGTTTATTTCAACTTCTGGAAAAGGTAATAACTTTTGTTTTTCTGCATTCATTTCTAAATTGTTATCTCTGCAGTAGCATTCCAAATTAACCAATGAGTGGTGGAGACCTGTGGCAGAATGGTCCTTTAGGATGAGGCAGCGGCGTAGTGCAGAATATTCAACTAATGTTTTTTTCATTTAGGTGGACATGCCCTCCAATTTATTATTGGTTCATCCATGGCGGCCACAAACAAATTGAACAAAATTGATAGCATCACACATCCCTGTTTCAAACCTTTGTTGATATAAACTTTCTTAGACAGGCTACTGTCACCCCTCTCCTTCACTTGCACCCAATTATTGGAATAGAGGGCTATTATGGCACTGAGTGGGTTATCTTTATTTTTATTTTACAGAGTTTTATATATAGCACGAACTTGACCCAAATCAGGTATCAGAGCACTTTACATAGCACCAGTTGCATTACATGAGGACACATTCATTTTTGTTAGGCACGGGGGGATTAAGTGATTTGCCCAGAATCACAGGATGTTCAGCGTCATTGCCGAGACTCGAACGCAGTTCCCCAGATTCGAGGTCGACCGCCCTAGCCGTTAGGCCAACTCCTCTCCCCTTCTAGTCCCAATTTGCTTAACTTATGCAAGAGCACATTTCTGTCAATGCTATCACATATTTTCTTGAAATCAATAGAGCAGGTATTAAGAGGTCTGTTGTTAATTGCAGATTTGCATACAAACAGCGCAAGAGCAATGCTATTATCAATAGTACTGTTATTCTTCCTAAATCCGGGTTGGCACCAGGGCATAAAGATGTGCTTCACCACCCATTCTCCCACATCTTCAAGAATTAGGAAAGCAACGTATTTTGCCTCTTCATCCTGAAGTGCTGTAGGTCTGAAATTCAATGAGTGTCCCCTTTTTGTGCATTGGGTAATGATGCAGGGCAAATGCTGTCAACTAGTTTTCTGACAATAAACACTGAATGTGACAACTAAACCATACACGAAAACAAATGTGCCCCTTGCACACGTTAAGTGTATTTCAATGATACTGAGTGAAAACGAGAATACAAGCACTGTAAAAGAGTGCTTTGAGCTGTAGAAATAGAAATAATTCATATATTGTGTGTTTAACATGTCTAATAATCATCTTTATTGATGGCTTAACAATGTCGAAATGAAAATGACTAAATATACACTGATAATATGCAAACTAATGTAAACTAAACTTGATAAGCCATATACGTATGCTTACATGAGTCTCAATTAAATTTTGCAGTGTGTATAACAAATATACAAGCCATCTTTATATGCTTCCATTGTAATGCACCATAGAGAGAGAAACGCTGGTGCAAAAGTGTCATTATACTACTTACACAAATGAAACTTTCTAAGTAGCTGCTTCTCACTTATAGGAACCTAAATTTATTGAAACTTTATTGAAATTACAATGATTTTATGTTTTATAGAATTATTTTACATATAGGTACTTTGTGACACGTAGTAATATGCCATACTTAGGATTGAACATTTCTATGCCAGCACTGATGATGATTTATATGCTTGCTTATTTAGACATAAATATTTCATTGAATATTATGCTTGGATTTTCCCATTTATTTATTTATTTGTGGAGTTTTATATAGCGTGAACTAGATCCGAAGGTATCATAGCGCTTTTAATGAGCACCGGTTACATTACAGACGGACACATTCATTATTTTTTTTGTTAGGCACAGGGAGATTAAGTGATTTGCCCAGATTCACAGAATGTTGAGCGTCCCTGCCGAGACTCGAACAAAGTTCCCTAGCTCTAAGGTCGACGCCCTAGCTCTTAGGCCACAATCTCTCCCCAAAGAATTGCATTACTTTATATGCATTTATGATTTTACTTTTAGGTTTGCATTTTACTTCATGGACTGATGTGAAAGAATTCTGTCTGCCTGTCAATGTATCTTTCTTCACTTTTTACATGGCATTCTTAATGCTTAACACATACCTTTTCAACTCTTCAACATGGTTTTTCATATAAGAACCTGAACTCTTGACACCAGTACACAGAATGCAACATATTTCATTGTACTTTGTGGACTGACCTGTGTGCCTGGAACAAAAGATCGATCCCCATGGATGGTATGGGAAATTTCTCTTAAGTTTCTTCTATTGCACCTTGTGAGTGGATGATAGTCACATGGGTGACAGACCATTGTGGGGTGATGGTTGATGTCACCTCCGGATACAGCAAGTAATATATTATTGAAAGGACCCGTGGCAGAAGGGGGGTATTCCTTTTTCAGCAGATGAGACTTTCGGACACCTGCAGGTGCTGGCTCTCAGAGACATGCTCTCAGACTCTTGGACTGAGACATCCTTTCCTTGGCAGTCCTTATTTTCCCAAAGCTGAAGCTGCAGATGCTGACTTTCCTTTCCCTAGATATCTTTGGAACTCATGCCTGTGAGGCTTGCTGATATTATTGACTTACTAAGTCAATTGCTACTTTCCCAATGCCAAACCTTGATCGAACAATATGCTTATGTCCCTAACCCTCCTCCTGCCTTTATTGGTAGTAGGAATTTCCCTCTGCTTGGCAACTTTATGAATTCTGTGGCTAGATACTAAATTTCAGACTTTCTTGTAAGATTTGTCTTTAATTTATCTTTGCTAAATGTGTGGTTTTAATGTATAATTGTAATTGCTTATCAAGACTCAGGACTTATTGCCTAAATGCAGATTATTGCTTTGAATTCTGAATTGAATAATACAATAACTAAATTTGACCCGCACTGTCTGCATCTTCTTTTAAACATAACTTGAAATGTTCTTTCCCCAGAGACTGTGCATATGATAACTCAGATTCTAATGCATAGCGGGGATAGCCATAGATTATTTGCAGAATACCAGATTCTATTGTTATTGTTCTGCACCGCTATAACAGAATTATTCGTTTGTATGATTTTGGCCAAACCGAACTTCTTTAGGAGGTTCGGAATTTCTGTAGTCATCCTATATATCTATAGCATGATCCTGAGAGTAATATATTAGAATTTGATTTCCAATTTGTGAGTAGGCAACAGTAGACACCCTAGTTCCTCTCCACTCAATGCAATGAGCAAGATTCATCAAAGGACCAAAGCCTTGTGGGTGTGAATAGAGATAATCGGCAAATTGTACACAAATTGTATGGTATGGGCCCAGTGGATAAAAATTAATGAGCTTCCGCTGCAACAGTAAATATTGGGGCCCTGCCAGGATGGAGGTATTAAACTAGAGAAAGAACAGTTCTCAAAAATGTTAATTAGCGAGTCCAGACAGGAAGTCGAATTTATCTTAAAAGTAATTGCCAGTATGCCATTTAGTGCAGGCATTCCATCGCTCCATCTTTGCAGAATTATCTTCTGCACGTTCTCTGCTGTTATCCAGTGAGCAAGTTCTGAAGTTAATTGGGTTGATAGGTTTGCTGCAGGTTGCTCGATCTTGCAGATCTTGCTAGCCACTGTCTTGACCCCAGGGTGACTTTCATGAAGTGCCTTTTGGAATGGAGTTAGAGTCAATAAGACAGTTTGCTTTTTTCCCTCCTTTGTTGTCTATAGGGTGGCTACATATGTCTCACAAACCATGGCAGTTAAATTATTTGTCGAAGGGCAGTCAGATGGAGCTGACAATTGGTTAGTCCATCCCCAGAATGGGCTGGAGGTTTTAGACTGGCATGCTATGTGAAGGAAGGCCTAGATCCTTTCATTGTCAATTATTTTGTCCTCCCATAACTCCTTCCTGATGTGTTCTGCATCATGGTTTGATTTACTCAGATGTTGTCACAGGATATGGAGTTTTCTTTTCTGTGTTCACTGGCTGAGCATCAACCAGTAATTTACATGAGGGGGTTGGAGAGAGATATTGCATTTATCTAGCAATTGTTGATTATCCATGACCAGCATGTCACCCAGTTATCTCATTACATCTTCCCAACCCATGTGAATTAGACTTGGAACACCAAATGAAATTGTACTTAAAAATCTGTAAAACCTCCTGGTTGCAAATTCATCCACCTGAGCAATTGGTCCTTAACTGATGATGACCATTTAACTCATCTTGCTTTACAGGCCAAGATTCCCTTTCCTATTGGACTGGATCTCTGGAGGCTATAGCTGGCAATCACAAGGTCCGTTATTTCAGGAAAGTGGTCACTTTCCAACCAAGGTTCATTTTTAAATTCAAGTACTTGCTTTATGACATGCAAGGAAATTATCATGTAATCCAGAACTGCTTTACTTTTTGAGGCCACATGAGTGAAAGCTGCTGGGTGGCCCATTTGAATACAGCTGCATATTGCTCTTAAGCCTATAGAATGAAGAACTTCAATTAGCCGTTTACCGAAAGGAACTGGTCTTTGAGTAATATAAGAGGAGGGTCGAACTTGCCAGAGGAAATCTTGCTCTTTCGCTGTTTCAGTGTCAGAGTTTGTGTAAGTATATTACACATATCAATTTAGTAAAATCAAGTAGTCTTGACTAACCCATAGACCTAAAAATAGCAAAATACCTGAGCATGAACAACTCAAAACATATCAGGAGCCATTATTTAATGTGAAAGCATAATGATACAGTTATAGGTACATGATTCAAGCCATCCTACTACTGCCCCCAGGAACATAACTACTACAGCTGCTCACTCAATGGATGCCTTATGAATACATTTGACCTAAAATTTGGAATTTGGGCTCCGAAAATCAAGCAAGATGGATTTGAGACAGTTGGGGATTTAGTTGAAACTTTAAATGCTGTAACACAGATGAATGTGCTATTTCCATAGAGCTTTTGTTACATAAGCATATACACTATATACATTTCCATTTGACCGAGTCCTCCCCTAGTGGAGCAAGGTTGAATTCTAAGAGGGAATGATCATGGGGCTGGAGTGAAAAAACGAAGTAGGCTTTCATAACTAGATGGTCCTTTGCCTCTAGGTAGTTCAATACAGATATATTAGATGGACTTCCTAGTATACAGGAAGCTTTCTCAGTACGGAACAACTCCTCTAATATAAGTAAGAATTGATCAGGTTCATCACAAAAATATTCCATTCCAGTTTAGGGAAAGCTAAACTAACCTGGAAATAGGGGCATATGTTTCCTGGGACATTATGGAAGCTGGTAATGTGAGTAAATTGGTATTGTAAAAATAATAATGTATGCATAATGTTGCATAATGGAAACCTGGAATGCACTTACTGGACATGTGGGCATTTTACTAAAATTTGAATCTCATCACTCCCCTTTTATCTGTGCTCTATTCTATAGACCCCCACATCACATGCCTACATTCCCCCAGCTGTTAGGCGACATGATCGCCGAACTGGTTGTTAATCATTCTAGAATCTTGATAATTGGAGACTTCAACTTCTGGCCCAACGATGTATGGGAAAGATCCTGTTCTATTGAACTTACTGATCTCCTAGTGGGAATGAATTGTACCCAGCATGTAAAGGCAGCCACCCATATCAAGGGGCACATCTTAGACCAGGTTTGGACTTCCAACCTGGAAATTTCCCACATGCTGATCTCCCCTTGTACATGGTCGGACCACCATTTTATCACCTTTTCCATCTCCAGTGTCCCCCCGACCAAAGCTCCTCTGTCAGGAAATTTCATGGCTAGAAACTGGGGTTGGGTGGACATCGATGAATTTTGCTCCTTGCTAACTGCCTCAGCCCCCACTGCTCAGGAGGAGTCCCCCCACACCCAGGCAGAAAACATCAACACACCTGGCTTTAATCAGCCAGAGACAGCATAGCCCCCCTGAGGAAAATTAAAATTAAGAGGCCCCATGACGCTCAACGCTGGTTCTCTGACGACCTAAAAGCGAAGAAACTGGCTCTGAGACAAGCTGAACGTAGGTGGAGACGCGATTATTGCTCCGATAAAAAGCCCGCTTTTGTGTCCTTACTCAGAGATTACAAAAGTGCTATCCTCCAGACCAAAGCAGAATATTTTTCCTCAAAAAGTTTAAAATCATCCAACAAAGCCAAGGACATCTTCTCTATAGTGGATGAACTTGCTAAGCCAGATCGAGTCATTGCAAAACCTGCTCCATCACAACTTTTATGCGACTCTCTCAACTCATTTTTCATCGAGAAAATCGCCACCATTAAGACCAGTATCCCCAGGTCTATCTTACCCTTGGCCCCTTCGTGCCTACACACAAACTCCCTTCATCTTGATCGAATCCCTTCAATCACTAGAGATGTTTTCTTTGCCCTACTTAAAAAGGTCTGTTCTGGTTCCCCTACGGATAGTTGTCCTCCCCACATCCTTCGGTAAGTTTTTCTTTCCTGTCCGGACCCCCACCTATTGCTTTTAAACAACTCCCTTGCTCAAGGTACTGTTCCTAACTTATTTAAAAACGCCGAAGTTGTCCCTATTCTGAAGGAACCTAGGTATGACCCCTTGATCCCCAGCAATTATCGTCCCATCTCCTTGCTGCCTTATTTAGGCAAAATTCTAGAAGCCTATGTTGCCAACTGTCTCAGTTCCTTTGTAGAGCAATCTCATTACCTGGACTCCCATCAAGCAGGTTTTAGACCTGCACATTCCACTGAGTCAGTCATCTTGGCAGTCTTGGACGAACTTAGAAGGGGGGCCGACCAGGGTACTACCCAAGCCCTGGTGCTCCTGGATTTGTCGGCCGCCTTTGACACGGTCGACCATCACCTTTTGATCGACCGTGTCGGCAGCGCCGGGATCCAGGGTCTGTCGCTGAAGTGGATCTCCTCCTTTCTCAGCAACCGCTTCCAAGCAGTCCGCCTTGCTAACTTCTCTGCAGAAAAAGAAAACTGACCTGCGGGGTTCCACAGGGCTCTTCCCTCTCACCCCTTCTTTTTAACCTGTATATTTTACCCTTGATTCTGGCCCTGCGTAGGAGAGAGGTCGTAACTTTTAACTACGCTGATGACCTTCAGTTAGTGTTTAATATCGACTCATCTGTATCATCGGTTGCGAGCTTCCAATCCACAATGAGTTTTATCAGTGACTGGATGAATGTCAACCAGCTCAAACTTAACCCTGATAAAACCGAGCTGATTCTCACTGGTGGCCCAGCCAATCCGTGGAATTCTAATTTCTGGCCTCCATTACTGGGGAGTCCCCCACTCCCAGCCAGCTCTGTTAAAAGCCTGGGAATTGTGATTAGTAATGATCTAACTATGAAGGCCCAGATCAGCTCAGTGGTCTCCGCTTGTTTTTTCCATCTGCGAAGAATCCGGAAGATCAGCAGATACTTGACCACCGAGGCCCTTACCCAGGTCGTCCTTTCCCTGGTAATTTCGCGTATTGATTACGCAAATTCCCTGTATGCTGGTATACCAGCATACCAATTACATCGTCTGCAATTGGTGCAGAATCAAGCGGCCAGGCTAATCCTTGGTCAGCCTAAGCACCATCATGTTAGACCATTGTTGAAGAGCCTCCATTGGCTTCCTTTGTCCCAACGCTGTCTCTTCAAGTTAGGCTGCACCATTTATAAAGCCCTCACAGGACGCGGCCCTGCTTTTATCGCTTCAAAGATACAGCGGTATGTCCCCTCTCGCGACCTACGCTCTTCTAACAAGAACCTGTTGACCCTCAACTCCTTCAAACGTAAGAAACATGGGGGCCTTAGATTCACGATCCTGGCTCCTCAATTTTGGAACCCCCTTCCTCTAGAACTGCGTATGTCCAACTCTTATGCCCAGTTCAGAAAACTACTCAAAACTTGGTTATTCTCCCAGGCATATAATTGAGCTCACTGTCTTGTGAATGCAACCGCCCCTACTTAGCGCCAAGAAACCGCCTGGTGTATGTGCGCTCAATAAATGATTTTTAACATAACATTTAACATAACATAAAATGACATTATGGAAACTGCTGATAAGATTGTAATATAGCATTATGTAATCAGAATATTGGAGGACTGCTGGATTAGTGAGGAAGCTAGAAATGTGTCCATGAGAGAATATTTTGGAAATGGCAATTTATGTTAAAAGATATATAATGGAAACTACACGGATTATGTGTTCCATGACTATGCACTAAACAATTAAAAATTGAAAAAACCTCTGACCTGCAGCCAGGTAAGCCAAATTGCACCTCCCACAATATTTCCCAACAGTAAAGTAAGCTTGAAACTTTATGCACCAAACAATGTTTGTAACCAAAGGTAGCATTCCATGTTCAGTGCATCTGACTGATCACAGTGTACAAGGCTCTACACAAAGCACATACACTAAACAATGTCCATCACCGTCAAAGACTGTCAACCATCTTTAGTGTAACATGATAGGAATAGAGCAAGGCCCTGTGGTGTGCACTGTGCGTACCACACACATGTATTAAACCCAGTCTGCAGATGCATGATTGTATATGTGAGTAGTGCACATGCACTGCATGTACTTATGCGCCTGACATGGTCAATGTCTGGTATGTCATGATGGTAAACACAGGGCTCTGACACAGGTAAGCATCATTTATATTATATATAGCACACAGGTTTATGAAAAGCACATATAGGTATCAAACTGTATTTACAAGGACTTTATTTCTTCTTTGGAAGACCTTCGATAAGAGGTTTTTATTTTAAGATTCAGTAAAGTCACATGAAAGGCAGATATTGTTTTCTAAAGGATAGGTAGTTTTTTGTTCTTATTCTTTGTATTATCTGTTATGCTTCTCCTCATATCCTATCAGGTAATTTGCTGAGAGAACCTCATTATTACTATTCCAGGGCTGTCTGCCTGCATTTTGTCTTGGTTCTGGTTGTTCTCTGCTAGAAACTCCTATTGCCTTTTATAATTTGTTGGTGTTGCTGTCAAAGAGTTTAGCAAATGCAAAAACAGTGAACCCTTGAATGATTTCTGAGTTTGCCATATCACTTTGAGTTATAGAATGTAACGTTTTTTTTTACTGTAATCTCTTTTGTTCTCTGCATTTCTTGTTGGTTGTTTTTGAGTTTGTGCTTTTCCACTTTCGAAGAAGATCTGCTGAGACCTGATTTTCATTTGTAAAGTCTTTGTGAGTTTTCTTTTTCTGTAGTCAATAGTAGTTTTAAATATATTGTTGGTCTATAGAATAATAGTATGGCTGGCAACCTTCCTTGTTGCCCCGAGTGCCATCACTAACTAAAATGAGAGGGATTTGAATGAAAAGCTATTCAAGTCAAAATTACAATTCTATGAATATGACACATCCTGAAATGCATTGCACAAAGCTAAACAATAACACACACAACAAAATATAACATATTTCAAAACCAATATGATACAAGGCAGAATCAATCTATCACATATCAAAACAAATATGATACATTTCAGCATGAAAACTTTACTTAGTGAATGGTATGAATGGCACATATACTAAATTGAATACAACATAATCTAAAATATATGTGAACCATACTTAAAAGAATACTATCATCACGGAAAGAGCTATGGCATGCACTGAAATGAAGATGACTTGCATTAAAAATAATATGACATTCACTGAAGTAAATTACATGTATTAAGAGAAATATGACACACGTAGAAATGAATATGATGCCCTGGTATTAATAAAACCTTCAATGATCTAAATATGGCACTAAAATATATTGTATTTTGAAATAAATATAATACACATTGAAAAGAAGATGACAGACTTCCAAATGAACTTTACACCTTTTCCAAAGAATATCACTGGTGTTCAAAGGTATATGACCCATATTAAAAAAAAATAATATAACTCCTATTAGAACATTGGAATGTTGGGAGCTCCATTGAAGACAATGTAGTTGCTCTGGGCTTATAATGGCTGGTATAAGCCCAGCGCTCCAACATTCCAATGTTTGTCTTTTTGTTTCTCCATTTTTAATTTAGAACATTCTACCCTTAGTGGGTGGAATGTTCTAATAGCCTTATAGCCCTTCTGCCTCAGGCTATACCGGTTGTTAAAGGCCCTCTCCCTCTTTATAGGCCCTCGCCTGCGGCTCGGGCCTATAACTTGGGATCAGGGCCTTTAACAGCCGGTATAGCCCTCGGCAGCGGGCTAGAAGGCTAAATTAAAATGACTATGACAAACTTTAAAATGATTATTACACATGTGAAAATTAATACAGGATATGTTGAAATTAATAGAAGCCATGTTAAAATAAATATCACACATGTTTCAATTAATACAAAATGAGTATGACAAGTTTTCAAATAATGGTGACCTTCACTAAAATTAATGTGACGTGCAAAAAAGTGTACTATCAGTTGAAGTGGATGGTAGTCATCATACATTTTTTTAATGTTTAGACATTTGATTTAAAACATACATTTTAAAACTAAATAAAATATTGTTTTAAACCCACCTCCTCTCCCCCTGCTTGTAAACTAGATTAATACCCATTACACCGCCATTTATTACATATAGGGGCCGATTCGGGCCGGAAATCTCTCCGACCGAGCCGGACCCGGAGAGATTTCCGACCGAATCGGACCCGTGCAGCCCGACCGAACGAGTACGATGAGTCCATATGCTATCGTACTCGAGTCGGTCGGTCTCCCATTGAAGTCAATGGGAGCCGGTCGTACAACGCGTACGCGGGCTCCCATTGCCTCAATGGGTGCGAGGCGAACAAGGGCGCCCCCTACAGCGGGTACGCGGCGAAGCGACTCGCGCCGTACAGGCACAGGTAGGGGGGACCCATGGGTCCCCCCTGTGTGCGACTCGCGCGGCTACGCGTACAGGGGGGTCCGACACAGACCCCCGAAGTACGTCTCCGACTGCTCTTTCGAGCCGGACGGCGCGTGTCAGTCGGACTGCTCGCGGCGCACATCGTACTTACCCGGCCGGGGAACGTCTCCATTGCGCGGTGCGAGTCGTGTCCGAGCGAGTCGGTCGGTGCGGTTAGACCCGGGAACGAGTCGGTCGGAGTGGTTGGGACGCCCGAACGAGTCGGTCGGTGAATTTGCATCGTACTCGCTCGTCCGGACGCGCGTACGAATCGGTCGGGAAATAGGGCTCCGAATCGGATCCGGTTATGCCGAATTCGATTCGGAGCCCTACCGGCCGAGATCGGAATCGGCCCCATAGTCTCCATTCCCCCAGTATTAAATGATTAACTGAATCTATTGCACCGCTGGTCCAAACATATTTAAAGAAATGTTGCCAGTGTGCATGCCACGTCTAAAAATTCCTTATTTAACAAAAGTGCAAGTGCATCAATACGACGATTTATATCATATCTTTTAAAAACTTGTTTCAAAATCAAACCATGAAGCCTAATGAAATGACAGCAGTCAATTAATAAATGGACATTAAAATTTTGAAAACGCAATCCACATGTGCAATTATTCTCTGCATCTAAGAAAACTTCGAATTTTTCAGCTCTTATATATCGCACATTTAATGCTACCCGAAATTTTAATAGTGCTAAACGTAAGGGGGCGTCAGGAAGTGCTGATAAATACGTAAATGGTCTCCTATTTTTGCAAGATTCTACCATATACTTTGCAGAGGGTTTGTTCCCTACATACTCTATATCAGCCAATCTGGGTTCTTTTCTACACACCATTTTTAATTCTACTTTAGAAAGATGTGAGGCCTCTGTTTTTCTAAATTCCATTTTGAAGGCTCCTACGATGGCTTCCAAGGCTGGAGCTTTGGTTTTTGAGCTGTGAGTGAAGTGCCCTCTGGGGACTTGCTCTATGGCTACCTTTCGTGTGGCCCGAAGGTGTATAAAAAGGACACATTCACAGGTAATGTTTATTTTTAATGTTTTATTAACTCTTTATGCTCACAGGGATTTTGATCAATGTGAAAATGTTTTATTGACATTAAGATTTTTATTTATACATGATTAATGGCTATAGTGAAAGGATGTTGATTTTAGCATGTGTTTTGTTGGTTTTTTTATACGGTGAACCTTTGACAAAGCCAAAATGCTTGCAGTGTATGGTGTAATGACCCTTGAGAACATTAATAGACTTGCTTCATTCAAAGTGATACCCCCATATTATGATGGGCTATCTGGTATAGGTGTGGGGGTACTGTGATTTTGGGGGGTCATGACTCTTTAGGGGTCAAATGTGATTTTGAAATGTAACCTAAGGAATTTTCCATCCGGCTTAAGTTTATATTTGTAAGAGAATGCTAAGTATTGAGTAGTGTGTGTGTAATAAATGGACTTTTCCTTTTTCTAAAGAAAAAGCACTGACTGGCAATCATTTATTGAGTGTTAATATTTTGTGCCAGCAAATGTTGATTACTACCCCACATCACCTCCCCTAAGTAGGTCTTGGACGGCTATGCTTTGTTACCCTGAGAGAATGAAGCGCTACAATGGGTGCTCGGTTAACAGTAAGAGGAAATTATGAACCTATTACTTGAGCAGGCCTTACATCCTGCCCAACCAATAACCAAATTTCCTTCGCAAAGCAATACACCACTACCACAGGAGGGCCACTAACAGTCAGGTGACAATGAACACTGGCAGAAAGGAACATTTGGCTGAGGCAGGAAAATGCCAACCTTCTAGAAGTGGCCTTTCCAAAGTAGTAATTTAAAATCCAACTTGACCTTTGTATTGGATTTTAAATCACTAGACCTTGAATCATTGTTCTAGCTATTTCCAAACTGAGGTTATGCATTATTAGGTGTTATACTATAACCCAGTGCTCTTCTAGTGGGACATCCTGCTTCGCAACAATGAAAAACAACTTTGAAGATGTTTCACTGTTGTAAAACGTAAGTACACCTGTCCTACTTTTTAAATACCATGGCCAGTTTTAAAACTGCACACTTAGGAGGCAGGGGCAGGCCTGAAGACATGCTTTGTAGTGCCACTTAGGTGGTGACACAATAGGTGCTGCAGTTCACTAGTGACATTTAGCTTACAGGCCCTGGGTACACAGAGTACCATATACTAAGGTACTAAGGACTTATAGGTAAATTAAATATGCCAATCAGGGATTAGTCAATTCTACATATTTTTAGGGGTCAGAGCACATACACTGGGTGATGGAAGACAGCACCCGTGTTCAGAGTCCATACACCAGCAATAAAATACATCAACAAATGGAAGTTGACCACACAAAAATGACATTTTCTCACAAAATGTATGGAAATCAATATGGAATGCATTAAGAGGAAAATGATTATGGCATGTGTTGAAATGAATGTGGGATGCATTGAAATGAACAGAAACACTTTAAAATGAATAAAATGAATATTGCCAGTGCTACAATCAGGATGATCTATGCCTAAACTAATATGACATACATTGAAATGAATATGACCGAGGTTGAACTAAATATGACATACATTGAATATAACGTGATGTGTATTGAATTGAGTGTGACCTGTCTTCAAAGGAAGGTAACGTACATTATAATAAATATGGCTTATGCTGATATGTACATAACATATGGTGAAATAAATATGGCATGTATTGAAAGTAATAGGCCGCCCATTAAGAATTTTATAGGCCTTAAAATTATGATGGCCTATAATAAAATATATATAACATTTGTTGAAATGAATGAGGCATGCACTGAAAAAAATATGACACAATTTGAAGTGAATCTATCATACACTGAAATTAATATGACAATTATTGAAATAAATATGACAAGAGTTGAAATAAATATGACAAGAGTTGAAATGCATATCGCACCTGTTGAAATGACTATCGCCCCTGCCAAAATGAATATGATGTGCATTAAAATTAATAAAATAAATCTTGTGATATAAATGTGGCACACAATTAAAAGAATAGGAAACATGGTGAAATAAATATGACTCCAGTTTAAATGAATATGGGATGCATTGAAATGATAATGGCATGCTTTGAAATTAATATGATGTCTTGAAATTTATATGGCGTGAGCTAAGGTGGATATGAAATGCCCTTAAATTATTATAATATGCACTGAAAAGAGAGTAAACCTTTTTAAACTGCAGCACATAACCATAGAACATGAGGAGGTTGTGGTGCAAAACATGCAGTAAGAGGAGTTTGGGGCACAAAGACAGAGACAGATTATTGCCCTCATTACCAACTGTGCGGAACAGAATTGCTGCATGGTTTTGTGCGGTGATTCCACTTGGCCAAATTGCAAGTAATACTGAGTCTGATTTAAAAGCCTTATTACACGTTACTGATGATGCTGATGAAGCAGCCCAACAGGTAGAAATACCACTGAAATGTTTCACTTGCTCAGGCCTGGCCGTATATCATTCAAATGACAAAAATGTGCCCAAAATAATATTTCAAAGCCAAATATACACAAATCACTGCACACACAGTTACATTAGCATACAAAAGACACCACTAGAGAACAGGACTCTTGGCTGAGAACATCACAAACCCTAACCTCAAGAAAAATAGCCTAGATTTGGAATATTATGTTGTTAAGAAATATGTGCACATATAGTCTTGGTTCCCTCTGACTAACATTAGCAAGAGGTGCTGTATTTATACAGAAAGTGTCTTAGGTTTCTTTGTCCCTTGTTGCTTGTATTAGCCATTGTTGGATTTGAGGATGACGTATGGGATGAACCGTGTACATAGATGTGGGGAGGAAGGTGGTGTAGCCCCAGCTTGGTTTCTAAGAACGCTTATGAAATACCATTCATACTGTGTGAGTCTATTGATGGAGTTATAGGACTCTATTGTTCAGGAGAAACCCTCCTGCTGCACCCAGGACTAGAACTAGGTAACGGTTCAATACTAAGAAGACTCGTTACAGTGTAGTGTAGGGGAGGTAATGTAGGTGAAGGGGTATGATGTTACCCGGGCCTATGTTAGGGTACCAATATGAAACATAACAGTCTCATGGTGGCCCAACCTCCCTGCTCATAAAAGGGCAGTCGGAAGATCTGACACCGCAGCACCCCCACATGCCCAGGTCCATGGACCGCCAAACTCATAATAAGCCCCTTAGATAAGTATCAAGAAAACAAACTCTTGTGCTTGAGCAAAGAAAATACTGGTCGTGCTGTAACAGCACACGACAAATTGGCAGAATTAGCAAAGAAATATAATGTTGACATTCTAGGAGCCCGGGTTTACAGAGGAGTATTACAGCACATGTAGATGATGAAATGATCATCAATAGGAGAACCTCTGGGATGAAGATGCATATCAGGCAACTGATTGTTAGTATACAGAGGTGGAATTACCTGGATGAGTTAAGGGACAGGTGGTTTAAGAAAAGACCTAAAGAAGAGGAAAAGGAACACAAGTGGGGCAAAACAGTTAACCCCACTGGACGATAATGGTGTGAAGATTTGTGGACTGAATTGAATACCTTTTTGACATTGTGGTTCCCGGTGACTTCTGGCCTAAATTTAAGGTGTCCATACAGTGTCCTAACATCGAGCCCTAAGAATGGTTCAGACGAACGCACCTTCTCCTGAGGAAATGCGGAGGTATGAACAGGTAATTACTTCCTTGAAGGGAAAGGTCCCACAGAAGGCGATTGATTGCTTGAAGATAAATCGGACAACTCAGGAAGCTAAAGAATCTGTGCATGCTTGTTATGAGCATTTGTTGCAGGTGTTCCGACAGCAAAGTGATGTTGATAACCGTGGAAGGAGCAATATGAGCAATTTTGTGTCACAGTTTGTTCTTGGGTTGCGTCTGGACAGTATTTGGACATAATATCGGATCATTATTATTGAACTATAGAAATACAGAGGTTTTAATATTGTGATGCAGAAATATCGTGAACATTAATATTGATTTTTAGGTAAGTAATATAGTTTACAAGAATATCTGTGTTTTTAATTTCGTTTACAACAATATCTGTGTTTTTAATATCATTTTCAATTTTATTGGTGTACAAAATATTGTTTTTTAATTATTTTAATGTGTTTTTGTTCATATTTTAATTGTATATATTATATATTGTCTATATAATAGTTGTTAATATTTTAAAATATAGTTTTTAGTTTTAAGTTATTTATAATTTTTAATGTATTTGTTATTAGTAATTAATACTGTCGCAGTGGGTTGTGAGGTTTACAGGGGTACAGGGTGGAAAGTTAAATAAGTTTAATTAATTAATAATTAATGTTTAATTAATATTAATTAATTTATTGATACCTAACTATGTAAATTGTGTAATTATTATGATGTTTTAAGTGATATTTTACATGTGGGTTATTTTGTTTGTAGGGTTATACGGTGGGAAGTTTATTAAGTAATCATTTATTAATGATTAATTAAGGATTTATTATTAATTAGTTTATTGCTAATTCATTATGCAAATTATGCAATTATTATATTTGTTGTGATATTTTGTGTGTGTGCTATGTTTGCAGGGGTATAGGGTGTGAACTAATTAAGTATTAATTGATTAATTATTAATTTAATAATTATTATTTTATTGATAATTGATTAGGGACATTTTGTAATTATCTTTTATGTTATTTTTTAGGTGCGGGTTGTTGGGTTGTTAGGGGTATAGGGTGGTAAGTTAATTAAGTAATAATCAATTATCAATTAATTATTAATTTGTAATTACATATTTAATTAATAATTATGGGAATTGTTTAATAATTATATTTTGTGTTGTGTTTGTAGGGGAATAGGGTGGGAAGTCATTCAATTATATTTAATGAAAAAATAATTAATCATGTATTAATAATTATTTTATATATTAATGAATATGTTAATTGTGTTATCTTTTCTTATTTTAATTATAATTTAATTGTGTGTTGCTATGTTTGTGGGAGTATAATGTGTGGTTTTAATTCAATGATCAATTAAAAAAAAATTAAATGGACTTATTTATTAAAATAAAAAAATATATAAAATATGTAATTGTTTTTTTACATTTATATATATATATATATATAACTTTTTATAGTAATAGTTTTCTATTTTTGGTCAATTAATAGAGTTATTAAAATATGTTATGTGTTTGAAGAGAACTAATTTTTCTATTGGTGCACAGACTGGAGTGGGAATAGTAAATGATACCTTTCTGGTGTCCAACACTTTCCCTACTGTTGCACACAGTGGAGTGGGAATAGTGAATTTTACCCCTCCTGGGTCCAACGCTTTCCCTACTGTTGCACAGACTGCAGTGGAGATAGTATGGCTAGTTTTTTACAGAGTTCACAATGTTTTGACTATTGTTTAAATATATGTAATATCATTATTAGTTTATTTTTCACATTTTATATTATCTGTATATATATATATATATATATATATGTATATATATATATATATACAAGTATATTTTATTTTGTTTTAATATTTTTAGTAAATGTATTTTTTTATGTTTTATTTGTTTTCAGTTTTTAAGTCTTTTAATGTGCAGTGCTAAGTGTTTATATATATACATATATATGTTTATATATTTGCTTTTTATATTCGTAAATTAAAAAAACAAAAAATCATATAATGTAAAATACATATTTAATATTAGTAAATTGCTATAGATAAGTATATATAAACATACACACACATATGTTTTTATACGTGAATGCTTACATAGGAATATATTTATTTTTAATATTAAGGGCCTCATTACGATGTGACACAGAAAGCCTCCGACTGCAGTTCGGAGGCTTTCCGAGGCACATCGTTGCTTTCACATTTTCCACTGCCCCATTACGATGCAGGCAGTCGAAAGCAAAACCGGCTGGTCATTCTGGCTGGATTCAGATGAGCTCAAGGAGCCCATCGGCCATTCGGAGCCCTCACCGTAATCCCTATGGACGGCGTTTCCGCAGTGGGGATTACGATTTCGGTTTCCGACAAGCTTTGCATGTCGGGCTTTTTGCATTGGAAATCCTGTCGGAAAGCGACGTTGAGGGTCCCTAGCAGGGCCCCCTTTGGTCTCTGGTTGGGGGGCCGAAGGGACACCTATGGTGCCCCCCTGTTAATCCTTACACCGTGTGGCAGGCCCCTTAAGGTGCCTGCCAAGCGGTGCAGGGATGAACAGCTTCTTCCATTTCTCTATGGGAGCTTGTGCTATGGCTGGTTTATGGCTGCAGCACATGCTCCCATAGAGAAACGGGAGTATGCGACCACAGCATGTGCGGTCGGGACCGCCGACCGTAAGTCTATCTGTCCCGATTCCGCATCACCGTAATAAGGCCCTAAATGTTACATACATTTATGTAATATACATTATATTACATTTATGTATTAAAATTTTTACGTTTTACTATTTTAAACTGTGTATTTGTTGAAAAATTATGATATGTTTGTCTTATTTTTAATGATATTAGTGTAATCAATATTTGTAACTTGATATTTTTGTACTCACATTTATAAGTATAGAAAAATGATGATTGTGTCAACAATATTTTTGACACGATATTTGTGTGTCACAATATTTGTGTGTTTCATATTTTGTCACTGATCCATCTGGAGATTAGCTTGCACCTTCAGCAGAATGTGATTTGTTGGCAGAGTAAGTCGTTAGATGAGATGCTTTGTGATGCTAAGCATTGCAGTTATGAGCAGGAGATGAAACAGAAACGGCTCAAAGAAAAGTTTTTGCTGGCACAGACTAAGGACCATATTTATGGCCAAGTCAAGCAGTGCAGCGCAGCAAGTCGCCTTGCTCTACTGTACTACATGTCAGGGAAAGGGCAGGAATGTGCCGTATTTAAGTCAATAGGGTGCGTCCCTGCCTTTTCCCCTGGGCAAGCACCCTTTTGGCACCATGGTGCAAGGGTGCCAGCATTGTAAGGAGGATTGTTTTTGGGCAGGAAGGGGCACCTTCCTGCACCAACAAATATTTAAAAAGTAAAAAACAAGGAGAAATTAACCTATTTTTCCTTTTTACGCCTCACCTGGGAAGGCATAGGTTTTTGGCGCATTCCCAGGTCTACCACTTCAGGTAAATCTAGGAATGCATCAAAATCCATAGATATTGCGTGGGAACACCCACACCATGCCCATGGCAACACCTCCCTGGCGCAGAGTAATGCAACGCAGCGATTTGCGCTGCATTGCATTACTCAAGACTTATGAAGCCACTCAGGGCCACACGAGGTGGCTTTGCGTGGCTTCAAAAATCTCATTATTAATTTGTGTCGCTCTTGTACTATGTTGCGTGGTGCAAGAGTGACACACAGGGGCTCGTAAATATGCCCCTAAGCTTGCACAGAAGGGTTTTCAGAATGGTTCCCTTTCTAAAAATGTGCTGTTGGTGGAATGCAGGGAATTGGATTTCAAGGCAGAGGCCAGATGATGCAGGGTGGCAACAGTATTCCACTTGGTAGAGATCGTGTTGTTACTTTTGATCCAAGCAGGGTCGGATTGGTAAGGGGGGCACTCGGGCAAAGGCCGAGGGGCCGGTATTGAAGTTACAGCTGTAGGCTGCTTTTTTGGCAGCCCGTGGGTCGATTTAGGCTGTGCCTGGTGTGTTCAGATGTCGCCAGCTGCCCAGTGGGGCCCTGAGTGGCCTTTCTGGAGGCAGATGGGAGTCCATTACCACCCTTTTATCAACGTGCAGAGGTGTCACCCTTTCTCTCGCTGGGCTGGCCAATTTATGTGTGCATACTGAGCGGGGGCAGGGGCCCTGAGCAGAAGTGGCCTCACTTGTTTTCAGGTGTTTATAAAACTTCGACGAAGCAGTGTTTTGCGAAAAGGCAATAAGCAAATGTGGGACACTTTTTCATAGTGTGCCACGGCCGATTTCTAATCCCAATTCAACCCTGGATACAAGTACCGGAATAGATGTGGCGACCTTAAAACGGTCTAATCCATGTCATTATTGTAACAAGTTGGGCCACTCGAAGA